>CM028347.1:95096764-95696764 GCA_016618105.1 Dendrobium huoshanense
TGCCAAAGGGTGCATCGCCAGAGCTTGGGGAGAAGTTTGGGGCTGTTTTAAGAAAAGTTGAGCAGCTCTTTGCCGTGCCGACGATGAGGTTGGATACGCCGGAGCTTTATCTCTAGTTGGGGATCATTCAGATTAGTAGATTGTAGAAGGCTTTGTTTGGAAGGATCAAAATGGATTGCACCTGTAACAAAAAACAAGAAAAAACAGAGAAAAAAGAAAACGGGATAGAAAAGTTTCTTCACACAAAACCTTCTCCTCTATTAATCAAAAGAAAAACTGTAGTTTTTAAAACAGAACATGGAGAGAACATGGAAGTTTTTTTTGTACATAGCAAACTTCCAAACCAAATAACTGCTTCACAGTTATTTTTCTATAACTTATACCACACGTATAAAACTGAATGAGATCATTTTAATACAAATTACATTAAATTAAACAAACAACTAAACATATGATTAACACAAAAATGACAAAGATTAGACTTAACATTGCCTCCCCTAATATTGTCATTCAAACTTGCAGCTTTTTAGATCAATATTTTTGATCATCTCTAAAAACTTCACTCTTCCCAAAGACTTGGTGAATATATCAGCCAACTGCTCTTCTGTTCTGATATACTCCACTTCAATCTGTTTCTTCTCAATACAATTTCTGATGAAATGATAGCAAGTATCAATATGCTTAGACCTTCCATGGTACACCGGATTCTTACTCATAGCAATCGCAGATTTGTTATTAACCAACAACTTCACTGTCTTCTCTGCTTCCCCTTTCAATTCACTTAGTAAGCGACTAAGCCATATTCCTTGGCAAGCTGTAGAAGTGATAGCTACATATTCTGCTTCACAAGATGATAAAGTCACTATCTTTTGTTTCTGTGAAGCCCAACTAATCACATGTGGACCCCAAAAGTAGACCATCCCAGTAGTGCTCTTCCTGTCATCTATATCTCCTACGTGATCACTATCACTAAAGCCAATTAGTCCTCCATCTGCTTGCCTCTTTGGATATACCAAACCATATTTTGTTGTCTCTTTCACATACCTCAAAATTCTCTTCACAGCAGCAAGGTGCTCAGAATTAGGAGTCTCCATGAATCTACTCACAATTCCAACAGAATACATAATATCTGGCCGTGTATGAGTCAAGTATCTCAAGCTACCAACAATACTCCTATATTGAGTTGAGTCTACCAAAGAATGTGTACCTGATTTGGTAAGCTTGATTCTGGCTTCCATAGGAGTTTGCACTGGATTGCAATCTGTCATCCCCATATCTTCAAGGATCTTTAATGCATAAGATTTCTGACATAATCTTATCTCATCATCAGTCTGCATCACTTCAATGCCCAAATAAAAACTCAACAAGCCAAGATCACTCATATCAAATTTTACCTTCATTTGAGCCTTGAATTCCTCAATGCACTGAACATCAGAACCTGTCACAATCAAGTCATAAACATAGACTCCCACAAGTAGACTTGATTCTCCAGTATGCTTCATGTAAACGGCATGCTCCTGAGAATTTCTTCTAAAACCAAGGGATATTAAACACTCATCTAATTTTGTGTTCCAAGCCCTTGGTGCCTATCTCAAACCATACAAAGCCTTCTTCAATCTCAAGACTTTGCTTTCATGCCCCTCTTTAACAAAATCTTCAGGCTGTTTGACATACACCTCCTTCTCTAATTCACCATTCAAAAATGCTGATTTCACATCCAAATGATGTATCTTCCAATCCTCTTGAGCTGCTAAGGCAATCAAAACTCTAATGGTCTCCATTCTGGCAACTGGAGCAAAAACTTCTTCAAAATCCACACTAGGTCTCTGAGCATACCCCTTTGCAACAAGTCTAGCTTTATGCCTCACAATCTCACCTTGTGTGTTCTTCTTAATTTTGTATTCCCATTTGAGCCCTATTGCCTTACATCCAGTAGGTAGATCAGCCAATTCCCATGTTTGATTCTTCTGAATAGCAGCAACTTCCTCATCCATTGCCTTCTTCCACACATCTTCTTTAATTGCATCACTATAACACATTGGTTCTTCTACAGTTGTCAAACATACACCAACCTCCTCTTCCAACTCAGTAGTTTCATCATAGATATCTTGCAACCGTCTATATCTATGGGGTTCTGATGAACTACTATCTAAATTTGGTGATATTTCTCTAGAAACATGAGGTTCAGAGGTCACATACCTTGAAGGACTACTAGTAGATATACAAGGAGTTGTTGCTTCTTGCTCTTCAATTGGTAAAGATGAGTGTGCTTCTCCTTCTAGCCTAAAAGTCACATAACTGCCTTGTTTTCTATCATCTGCTGTATTGCCTTTCTCATCCCATTTCCACTCTTTTTCTTCATAAAAAATTATATCCCTGCTGATATGAATCTTATTCTCATTTGGATCATAAAGTATATAAGCCTTAGTGCCAGGTTCATATCCAAACAACACCATAGGATGACTTTTATCTTCAAGCTTTTTTATGTGTGGTCCTGCTGCTTTCACATAAGCTATACAACCAAAAGTCCTAAAATACTGCACATTTGGCTTGCACTTCATCCATGCTTCATAGGGAGTCATACATTGAACACTATGAGTTGATGCTCTATTCAAGATATAGACTGAGGTCTTCACCCCAAAATATGCAAGGTACACTCTTACTCTTGAGTAAGCATCTAGCCATAGACATAACAATTTGGTTTCTCCTCTCTACAACACCATTTTGCTGTGGTGTGTAGGGTGCAGTAAGAAACCTATTTATGACATTTTCTTCACAAAGCTTTTTAAATTCAAAAGACTGAAACTCTCCTCCTCTATCAGTCCTCAAAGCTTTAATCTTCATCTCAGATTCATTCTCCACCATGATTTTGAATTTTGAAAAAACAAAATGTGCTTCACTCTTTGATTTTAATAAATACACCCACCTGTATCTACTAAAATCATCTACTAACAATAAAAAGTACCTGAAACCACTAGGAGTAGCGGGAGTGATTGGGCCACATATGTCTCCATGCAATAACTGTAAAGGCTTCTCAGCTCTGAACTTGGTTTCACTTGGAAATGGAAGTCTATGTTGCTTGCCGACTGTACAACCATCACAAATCTGCACAGGGTGATCAATTTCAGGAATGCCATGGACTAGCTTTCCTCTCTGCATCTCCTTCAAAGTCTGAAAGTTGATGTGGCCAAATCTTGCATGCCACAACCATGCATCAATTTTCAAACTAGCATTCAAACAAATAGGCCTTCCAATCTTCAAGTTGAGTAAATATAGCATCTTGCTATTCTTCTGAACTTCTGCCAATTTGCTCCCTTTTTTATCAAATAAAAATAGTTGCTCACCTTGCATAACAGCTTTGCACCCTTGTTCTGTTAGTTGTCCAAGACTAATAATGTTATTACACAACATAGGAATGTAATAAACATCACTTAGCCTTTTGTGTTCTCCTATTTTGCACTGCAAAAGCATGGTCCCCTTTCCTTGGATCTTAACCAAAGACCCATCACCAAGTTTCACCTTCCCATACACTCCTTTATTAAGATCAATAAATTTCTCCTTGTCACCTGTCATATGGTTACTAGCCCCAGAGTCTAGATACCACATATCCTCGATAGCAACTTTCTCTTCACCTTTGGCCTTCAGCAAAACTTGTTCTTTATGCAGTATCATGTTCTCTTTCACTTCAGTTTCTGCCAACAATAGAGTGGGATCCTCATCAGCTTTAACTTCAACAACCAAAGCTTTATCCTCCTTCTTCTTGGACCTACAATCAGCAGCAAAGTGCCCATACTTTTGACAATTGTAGCATCTCACCTTGGATATGTCAAACTTTCTTTCTTGTTGATTTTCATCACCACGATGTGCTTCTCCACGCCCTTCATTTCTTCCACGACCGCGCCCACGGCCATTCCCACGGCCGCGACCACGACCTCGTCCTCGCCATGAGTGACTTCCACTCTCATCTTTGGACTTCCACTCACTTTTTGTTAGAAGTACTTGTTCGTCACCACGTGCTTCGATGACCTTCAGGCGTTCTTCATGAACCCGTAATGATCCAATCACTTCTTCAAGCGTCATGATCTCCAAATCTCCAAATTGCTCAATAGTTGAAGCAATTTGAAGGAATTTCCCAGGTACGGCCCGCAGAAGCTTCTCCACCACTTCAGACTCCTCAATTTTCTCTCCAAGAGAACGTCTCTGATTCACAATTCTTGAAAGCTTTCCAGCAAAGTCTTCGACGGCATCTCCATCTCTCATCCAGAGGGCTTCTGTAAGACCTCGTTCCTTTGCTGTAGCTGCTGGAAAAGTGATTTTTCCCCAGAATCGGCCAGGACGAAGTTGAGATCGTCCAGGCCGATCAGTGCATGGAAAACAGCTGATTTCTGGTGTGTTTTCTGGAAGGATTTTTGCACAGATCGTCCAGGCCGATTGTGAGATCGTCCAGGACGATCGGTACTGTAGAAATGATCGGCCAGACAATAGCCCTGAGTGAGGTCCAGGACGATCTGGATTTGGTCAGATCGTCCCGAGACGATAGCTCGATCGGCCAGGCCGATATGAGTATGATATAAGGAAATGAGCTCGTTTTGAAGAGAGAGAAAACTTTTTATAAAAATCAAAATATCTGAGGAGAGAGAAGGAGCGGAAAAGCAAAGGAAGAAGTCCGATTTCGAGGCCCGCGGAGCGATTTTCGTCGTTCGTTGCTGTTGCATATTGTGTTTGTCTCGTGGTAAGGACTCCGAACCTTACTTCTGTTTTCGAAGATATTGTGTTTTGACCGAGTTGTGATCTGTTTTGTGTTTTCGTAGTCGACTTTTCGACATGATTTTGATTTGACACAACTTTCACCGCACAACTTCTAGTATGTTATAGATATGATTATTGTACACGATTTGACTGTATTCTACGAAGATTTTATCGGTCGGAATTGATTCTACGCGCTTTTAATTGAATAGAATAATATCAGGACCTGATTTGATTTGGATTCTATAGACTGATAGTCTTGCATTGATGCCGTGGTTATTCTGTTGTAATTTGGTGAAATTCAGAATTATGTCTTTTTGCAGGATTTTTGTGTAAATTCGATAGACTACCGTTACTCTGCCCGATTTTCGTATGATTTCTGATTTTCCCGGAATTGATAGATTGAATGGATCTGCCTAGGACTATTGATATGATCGTTCTCGATTTCTTTAATATTGCTTATTGCATCGATTATTGCATTGATTGATTGATTGATCCTGAAAGACAAGTGGAAACCTAGTTGAACGTTGGTTATAGAAACCAACGTGTATTGAACGAACTACAACAGCACTATTGATATAGATTGACCACTACAACAGCATTATTGAACGAACTACAACAGCACTATTGAACGAACTACAACAGCACTATTGATATTGATTGACGACTACAACAGCACTACTGATATTGAACGATTGATAACTACAACAGCATCATGACTAGTGTTTGGGCTTGTCGAGTAAGACCATTGTATGAAATTGCATGCATCTGATATTGCATCGTATGGGTTTCCTGATCTGTATTGATTTATTGATTTCTGCTTTATTGGATTTGATCGGATTTACTGTATCGTACGATTTCACTGATTGCATTGATTGATACTACTGATAGCATTGATATGGACATTGTATAGATTCATTGTACTACTGCATATAGATTTTATAGATTCACTGTTGCTACTGTTCTACACCGTATGGACTGTTTTATAGATTTATTGTCTCGTATCGCTTTTCTCGATTGACTTCATTGATTAGATCGTACTGATTTGACCGTATCATTTTGATTGACGAATATTGATTGATTGAATTGATTTATCGATCTGCCTGCCGCTGCATTGATTGGTTTTATTGACTATTGATTTCTGTATTGCATTGACTCATTGATCATGTTCGACTGATTGATTTGACTTGATTTGATTAACCTGCATATTGTTTTCAGTGTCGTACTTTGATTTCAGTTGTAGGCTTTGGTGACCTGCTGGGCTTTGTAAGCTCATTATATGTGGTTAATGATTTCAGGTGCAGTGCCTCCAGCTTGAAGATCTTTCTGCCGAGTTCTATAGCTTTTCTTTTGTAGCCTCGTTAGGCTTTCTTTTGTAGCCTGTATGGCTAGTGTAGTATTTTCTTTTGACTGTACTTTGACTTTTGTATTATTGTGAATTATGGTATCCGCTGTAGTTTCTTTTTTTGTAATGTAATTATCTCTGGCTCTGGATATATGTATGTATGGATTGATATGAACAACATATGAGAAAACCGATAGAAAGAAAAAAGAAAAAAAATAGATGAATCCTTTCGCTACACGGATCTTGGGGTTGTTACAATTGGTATCAGAGCAAGTGTAGTGAAAAGGATTTGATTATATCCAGAGTTGATAATTGCGTTATTTGATTTGTTTTGTTTTACGTATTTGATTTCCGCGATTTTGATTCGAATGATTTGTATTGATCAGGCCGATGGATCCGAAAGGAAAGAAAGTTGAGTCTGCTACTGATCTCCCACTCACGCCTGCGAATATGAATAAGTTTGCTAACATGGTCGCTCAGATGGTGAGTGACAAATTAGCAAAACGCTCTGGTCGTAGCAAGAAAAGTGGGGAAAGTAGCAGAGCAAGATTTAATGTTTGTAAATATTGTGGGAAAAGACATTCGGGACAATGTTATCTGAGGACTGGGCAATGTTTCCGATGTGGTGGATATGGACATAGAGTGACGGAATGCCCAAGTTCTGAAAGACAAGGACCTGTTCCGATGGTTCTGACTGCTCCGACTGTCCCGACTGATCTGATTGGAGATAAGCAAGAGATGGAGGAGGATGCACCAGGAATGCCTGTAAATGTGACTGGTACGAGTTTTGTTTATCGTCTATTTCATTGTGATTTGCGCGATTTATTGAATGATTGGATAGCTCTATTTTGTTTCGTTTTGCTTTTGTTTTGCTCTGTACCCTTAGGGAAATGTCGGGACGACATTTTTCTAAGGTGGGGAGATTGTAAGACCTCGTTCCTTTGCTGTAGCTGCTGGAAAAGTGATTTTTCCCCAGAATCGGCCAGGACGAAGTTGAGATCGTCCAGGCCGATCAGTGCATGGAAAACAGCTGATTTCTGGTGTGTTTTCTGGAAGGATTTTTGCACAGATCGTCCAGGCCGATTGTGAGATCGTCCAGGACGATCGGTACTGTAGAAATGATCGGCCAGACAATAGCCCTGAGTGAGGTCCAGGACGATCTGGATTTGGTCGGATCGTCCCGGGACGATAGCTCGATCGGCCAGGCCGATATGAGTATGATATAAGGAAATGAGCTCGTTTTGAAGAGAGAGAAAACTTTTTATAAAAATTAAAATATCTGAGGAGAGAGAAGGAGCGGAAAAGCAAAGGAAGAAGTCCGATTTCGAGGCCCGCGGAGCGATTTTCGTCGTTCGTTGCTGTTGCATATTGTGTTTGTCTCGTGGTAAGAACTCCGAACCTTACTTCTGTTTTCGAAGATATTGTGTTTTGACCGAGTTGTGATCTGTTTTGTGTTTTCGTAGTCGACTTTTCGACATGATTTTGATTTGACACAACTTTCACCGCACAACTTCTAGTATGTTATAGATATGATTATTGTACACGATTTGACTGTATTCTACGAAGATTTTATCGGTCGGAATTGATTCTACGCGCTTTTAATTGAATAGAATAATATCAGGACCTGATTTGATTTGGATTCTATAGACTGATAGTCTTGCATTGATGCCGTGGTTATTCTGTTGTAATTTGGTGAAATTCAGAATTATGTCTTTTTGCAGGATTTTTGTGTAAATTCGATAGACTACCGTTACTCTGCCCGATTTTCGTATGATTTCTGATTTTCCCGGAATTGATAGATTGAATGGATCTGCCTAGGACTATTGATATGATCGTTCTCGATTTCTTTAATATTGCTTATTGCATCGATTATTGCATTGATTGATTGATTGATCCTGAAAGACAAGTGGAAACCTAGTTGAACGTTGGTTATAGAAACCAACGTGTATTGAACGAACTACAACAGCACTATTGATATAGATTGACCACTACAACAGCATTATTGAACGAACTACAACAGCACTATTGAACGAACTACAACAGCACTATTGATATTGATTGACGACTACAACAGCACTACTGATATTGAACGATTGATAACTACAACAGCATCATGACTAGTGTTTGGGCTTGTCGAGTAAGACCATTGTATGAAATTGCATGCATCTGATATTGCATCGTATGGGTTTCCTGATCTGTATTGATTTATTGATTTCTGCTTTATTGGATTTGATCGGATTTACTGTATCGTACGATTTCACTGATTGCATTGATTGATACTACTGATAGCATTGATATGGACATTGTATAGATTCATTGTACTACTGCCTATAGATTTTATAGATTCACTGTTGCTACTGTTCTACACCGTATGGACTGTTTTATAGATTTATTGTCTCGTATCGCTTTTCTCGATTGACTTCATTGATTAGATCGTACTGATTTGACCGTATCGTTTTGATTGACGAATATTGATTGATTGAATTGATTTATCGATCTGCCTGCCGCTGCATTGATTGGTTTTATTGACTATTGATTTCTGTATTGCATTGACTCATTGATCATGTTCGACTGATTGATTTGACTTGATTTGATTAACCTGCATATTATTTTCAGTGTCGTGCTTTGATTTCAGTTGTAGGCTTTGGTGACCTGCTGGGCTTTGTAAGCTCATTATATGTGGTTAATGATTTCAGGTGCAGTGCCTCCAGCTTAAAGATCTTTCTGCCGAGTTCTATAGCTTTTCTTTTGTAGCCTCGTTAGGCTTTCTTTTGTAGCCTGTATGGCTAGTGTAGTATTTTCTTTTGACTGTACTTTGACTTTTGTATTATTGTGAATTATGGTATCCGCTGTAGTTTCTTTTTTTGTAATGTAATTATCTCTGGCTCTGGATATATGTATGTATGGATTGATATGAATAACAGATGAGAAAACCGATAGAAAGAAAAAAAAAATAGATGAATCCTTTCGCTACACGGATCTTGGGGTTGTTACAGCTTCAAACTCCCTCTTAAGACTTTGGATCTTCGCCTTCTTAACACGGTCTGCACCCATGTTAATTGTGCGGAGGGCTTGCCATGCCTCCTTAGTCGTTCCCTTCACATTGAGTTGAAGAAGAGTTTCATCGGTAATTGCTTGACAAATCATCGCAAAAGCCGATTTGTCCTTCCTCCGATCTTCAGTCCCTTCCTCGACGACCTCCCACAATCCTTGCGCTTCCATGAGAATCTCCATCTTCATGGCCCACACCGCATAATTCATCTTCGTCAGTAATAGGAGTTGCATGGACATTGAGTTATCTCTGGTCGTCGTCGATTTCGACGTCGTTGTATCTCCGACGACGTCGTCGACTATGGACTTCTCTCCGTTCTTCATTGGTGACGGCATTTGCTTCGGCATTTGGCTCTGATACCAAATGTTTGGAAGGATCAAAATGGATTGCACCTGTAACAAAAAACAAGAAAAAACAGAGAAAAAAGAAAACGGGATAGAAAAGTTTCTTCACACAAAACCTTCTCCTCTATTAATCAAAAGAAAAACTGTAGTTTTTAAAACAGAACATGGAAGTTTTTTTTGTACATAGCAAACTTCCAAACCAAATAACTGCTTCACAGTTATTTTTCTATAACTTATACCACACGTATAAAACTGAATGAGATCATTTTAATACAAATTACATTAAATTAAACAAACAACTAAACATATGATTAACACAAAAATGACAAAGATTAGACTTAACAGGCTTTACCACTAGAAAATTCAACGTTAAAATTTTGTATGTTTTGATTCGATGTTAGTAAAATATTACTCTATCATATTTATATCAGAGATTTTGCGTAAAGAGTGTGAAGACAAACTAGTTCATTCGTTGATTGGCTTAACAATGAGAAGGAGAGGATTAAGAATGAAGAGAATAAATTTATAGAGAGTTTTACAACATCGTACAAGTGAAATTACTTTTAATCTATATATTTGTTAAGAGCTGCAGCATAATGCCTATATATAAGAGTTTGTTGCATGGTGAAGAGAGGAGCAGAGCTCCCATGGAGATGGTTAAAGATGTCCATTGCAAACCGACAGGTAGGAAATGAAGAATGAAGACTATATACGGACGTAGCTACTCTTTTGCATTTTGTCAAATTTGTTATGAAGAAAATCATGCTACGAAACAAATAGGATAAAAAAAAAAGGTGCACTAAAGAAGAAATCCAGATTTAAAGTTGAAAATTTTGTAATCTTAAAAAAAATTATGGAGCCACCCAAAATAATAAATTTATTATAAAAATTGAAAGAAATTGTACATATCACTTCTCTTACACTCTTTCCCTGTCTCTCTTTGCTCCTCTTATAGTTCTATACTAAAAACCGACAATGATGTGCACTTTTATATCACCAGGAGATGAAACCCTTCAAGTTAGCATGAAAATAAAAAAGAAATTGCTCAACTCGACTCTCAGCACCGTAGCGCTGAGGTCTAGAGCATAGTGATGCTCCACTCGCTTAATTTGAGTCCCCTCTAGAGAACCATGACATTGCAACCCACAACATCACAACACTTTGCTCTCTATCTCTAGCCCAAGTCAGAGCACTATAATGCTCTAGCATACAACATTATGGTGCTTGTGCCGAAAAGAAACTGATTAGGGCCAATGCCGCTAAATCCCAATAGCGGAAGCACTGCCTACCTGCAACCCTCCGATGAGCTCCTTGTCGAGCTAAACCTACAATATTGAGGATAGTAATACAATCCAACTGATCGACTCAATTAGAATTCACAAAAAACTAACAAATTACACAAAAGGAATTGGGTAGTTATTAGTACTTATTTTATATTCCATCATCCGAATGATCTAGTGGTTAGATTGCGAGCATACTCCTAAGTGTGAAAACCAATGAGGACGAGAAGAATTTAGTGAGAATAAAATCAAATAGATCTCGAAGTTGCAATGTGGATGATAATAAGTCCTTTCGAGATATGTGATCTTTGATGAAATGTTAAACAATTTCTTATTAGGAGTAAATTAACAAATAGAACCAAATAAAATTAAAATAGCAAAGAAAGTGCACCATAAGTTTTTGTGAAAACTTTAAAACTCGGAAAGAAACCATGAACTACACCATACCAAAAAATATATTTTCAAAAAATGGGAAAAATTGTATAGATCTTCTTAACATCCTTTTGTGGCCTTTATACTCTCACATTACACCTGAGCATAACCCCCATATGGTTTTAACACACGTAATGCAAAAAATCGTATTAATTACTATATAAAAAAATTGTCTCAGTTGTTCCATAGTGCCTTGGTGTTGTACAAAAAAAAAACTAAGTAAGTGGGTCTATGACTCGACTATCGGAATTAAGATTTGAGTTAACATCACAATTCGATTGATCCACACAATTAAATTCCACAAACAATTAATACTTATATATGTTTTATGTGGGATACAAAATTGGATAGATAGAGATGGTCATAACCGTTTGGTATGAAAGTAAAACATTGCAACGAAACAACAAGAAAAAGAAAAATGTAGTGAAAAGTAAAGGACACCATAAATTAACATGGAAAAATCCAAAATCGGGAAAAGCCCACGAAGCCTCACCACACCAAGAAATTAATATGAAAATTGAGAGAAATAAGTACAGCTCCCTCTTCTCTATCACTCTCTTCTTGATTCTCTTCTATTTTACACTATTCTCTCACTCAAAACAAATGAGAATGTCAAGATAATAATACCAAGGGACACCACCCTTGAGAAAAACAAGAAAGAAAACTATTCAATCTACCTCAAAACACTGTGGTGCTAGTTTTGAGGGTTGTTTCGCTCAAACCTCTGAGCCCGATCCATCTGACGTTGTTATGATGCTAAAACCCGCAGTGTTGAGACACAACACAACATTGCAGCGCCAAATATAAAGCAGTATTGTTGTGCTTTTGCCCTTTCTCCTTTCTCCCAGCGATCTTTGCAACTCTAGGGCAGTTGAGTACACATCGTATGGGCTCTGTATGAAAAAAAAAAAGCTTCCAAATGCAAAGAACCTAAATACAAGCACGGGGAGGACCACAAAAAAAAAAGAGCATGAGAAATTGACTTAGAGTTCTAAGGCATCAGTACAACTTGATTGATCAACACAATCAAATTCCACACAAAACTAACAATAACTAAGAAATTGTCACCTTAGAAAATAATTAAATGTGGTGTTGAAAGACCATGTTCATTGATATGGTGGTAAAACCAAATAATATATGCGGTAGTAACTCTAAAGGGAATGTATTTTGCCTTTATTAATTATCTGAAAACTATTTTCTTATTGTTGAACACTCATGGAGACTAGAGTACTTACTAAATATGTACAAAATCTCATTGTGGAGATCATAAAGATTTTTTATCGAATCAAAGTTAAAATAAGAATGCAATATTAGAGCACTAGTAAAGATTAGAAAAAAAAAAAGTATAATTATTTCTTTGAGGTATCTCCTCACCCTTTTATTGAGCTGAAAGTGAATTTTCTGTTCTTATATATGGTTGAGTTTGTGTCAAGCTCCTTCATATTTTTTTAAGAAGTACAATGTTGTATGTAGCCTAATTTAGAAAATAGCCTTACTTGATATTGTGGAATTTAATTCCTAAGAAGGTCGAGCTTGTGTCGAGCTCCTTCATATTTAATTATAAGATTTGAGATAGAAATATCAATGTTACTTGTAATGAGCATGCAATGAAGTCATTGGTAGTGCATCATATATTGAAGTCATCAAGCGTCGATTCCATGTTTGTGTAGCAAGGCAACAATGATCGGAGGAACGCAATGATTAATGGAGAAACAAATATCAAAATATCGAAGTCAGTGAATGGTGGTGGAAGGATCATAGTTAAGCGATGATGGTTAAAAGAACATGGTTGAACTATCGTAATTGGGGGACTATAGTTAGGCAAAGATAGTCAAATCATTATTGTCACATGACAATGGTTGTTGGATGACCATAATCGACTCTTGATTGTCGGTAGGGGTGTCAATTTCGGGTTACGGGTCGGGTTCGGGTCGAACCCGAACTGACCCGGGTGGAAAACGGGTCGACCCTAACCCGACCCGGGTAGAGAAACGGGTCGAAAATCCGAACCCGGACCCGACCCGGCGGGTTGCCGGGTTGACACGACCCGACCCGCGAGGGCGGCAGCACACGAAATCCGAAATCTGCCGCGCTCGAGCGCGGCAGCACGCGGAATCTGCCGCTCGAGCGCGGCAGCACGCGGCAGCCCGCTAGGGCGCGAGCTCGAGCGCGGCACGCGAAGCGGCGAAGGCGCGAGGCGCGAGTGCCGCTGCCGGCAGCACGCGGCAGCGCGCGGGGGCAGCGGGGCAGCTCGCGGGGGCAGCACGCGGCAGCGCGCGAGGGCAGCGGGACAGCGCGCGTGCAGCGGGGCAGCGGGGCAGCTCGCGGGGGCAGCGCGCGAAGGCAGCGGGGCAGCGCGTGGGCAGCGG
Source organism: Dendrobium huoshanense (assembly GCA_016618105.1). NCBI lineage: Eukaryota > Viridiplantae > Streptophyta > Magnoliopsida > Asparagales > Orchidaceae > Dendrobium > Dendrobium huoshanense. The sequence goes on from CM028347.1 coordinate 95,110,333, forward strand.
GGCAGCTCGCGGGGGCAGCGGGGCAGCAGTGCGGGCAGTCGACGCGGTTGGCGGGTTAACCCAAAATTTTTTAAATTTAACGGGTTGGCGGGTTGACCCGGCAACCCGCCGGGTCAACCCGAACCCGACCCGTTTTTTAAACGGGTCAATTTTTGGAACCCGAACCCGGCCTGTTTTGAAATCGGGTCGGGTCCAACCTGGATTTTCCGGGTCGGGTCCGGGTCGGGTTTTCGTGTCGTGTCAAATATTGACACCCCTAATTGTCGGGTTGCTACATTAAGGAAATAATGATTGAAGGAGCATAATTGTGCATTTGTTGTTTAAGAAGTATTGTAGTAGGTCGATGATGGCCAAAGGATCATAGCTCGACAATGATGATTAAATGATCGTAATGAGGTGACAATGATTAGAAGACTCTAGTCAAGCGCTAGTGGCTAGAGGACCATTGAATGATGATGTTGTTCGAATGATTGTAGTTGAATGATGATAATTAGAGGACTGAATTCAAAGGATGTTACATAAAATATATTACGCAAAATTAAAAAGAAGCCATTTCCAAGCTAATGGAATTTGGATTCTCTAGTCATTTTTTAGTACCACATTGTTCATAACTTCACTGCATTCTACCAAAAAAATCAATCATTACCTTGTAAGAATCTTCATAGTATCGATTGAAGCATATAGATGAGTACAATAGCCAATTCTAGCACGATGAGATTACTTTTAAGAAATGAATCGAATACATTACTTCTGATTCATTAAGCCATCACAATATCATCTTGCAAAATTATAAGCACTATTAGGATCTCCAACATAAAGATTGAATAGTTTTTTTTAATTTTTTTCCGATTTGAAATTCTATTTTTATTACAATATTGACGATGAGTGCACTTCCAATAATTTTTAGGCTTTGTTAGAGACAGCTTTCTTATTACTTCTTAAAACAGTTATTTAGCACAAAAAATTTAATTTTTGTATTAAAAAGTTGTTTTAAGATGCACTAAGAAAGTCCTCACAAGCGAAGCTTTGCGACAATCTTTTTATTGCTATCTAAAACAGAGTTTTAGTACAAAATTTTTACTTTTTATATTAAATTAAACTCCGTTTTAGAAAACAATAAAAAAATCGTCCCAAACGAAGCCTTAGTATCGTTTGCTCTCACACAAACAAACTACAAGAAAAGTGACTTTACGACCCAATCTAATATAATCACATGACTCGAAATAAGAAATCAGTTAATAAATTGTTTTTGTAATGATCAAGCAGTGCTTCACAGGCTTATTTTTTATAGTCCTGTCCGTCCAAATTGACACTGGATTCCTAAACCCCAATCCTTCCAACGCTGATTTAATAGAGCTCATTGGGCCACCCGCTCATCCAATTCACAGCAATAAGGCTGTTTGATTCAGTTCTTGTGTACAAAAATATCAGTAGTATATATCTAAGCTTATTTGTTATTGTTATTGTCATTAATTAGCTACTAATATATACTCAATATTCATCTTGACAAAAACCTGTCCTTGGTGGAATAAGTACACGATCAATGGTTGCATCATGCTATGACAATCGATATGCGCAAAGCTAGCTAATGGCTTTTTATGAATTTGACAGACGATTTCATCAATTCGGACCTTTTGATAGGATTACACAGCTGTTACTTTTTTTTTTTCTTATTTTTTATATAGTCATGTATGTAGTTAATTTTGTAACAATAAAGTTTCAATCTTAATCTATAAATAGTAGTGATACATCACCAAAAATAGTCTTGATCATGCACGAATCTCGGGGTATATTCAAGTTGGGAAATTCCAAAATTAAATTTGAGTCCATCTAAACTTTAATTTCAACGAACTTATAGTCAAACTGAACGTCTCAAAGAGATGAACCCAACAACACCAAAAATCAGTCCAATCCTAGCCCAAATGGATTGAAATCATTGGCCTGAAGCACGTTTGGAATCTTCAAAGCCTAAATTGGATGACCAAATGATATCTAAATATGACATGCTAATAGTCGAATCAAGTGTCTCGACAAGGATGAATCCAACGAGCCCAAGATCGCTGATTTCTGACATCATTTGGACAAGAATGATTGACATGCGCACTAAAATTGATGTGATCATTATGGGTCGTACGATGGAGCTCTTCAAATCTACCCCAGATATTTCCCATATTTATAGGGCATGTCACTCCGAAAAAAATTATAAATAGACCCCTCATTTTTCATTGAGGGAGGACCAAGCAAGGAAAGAAAGGAAGAGACAAAAGAAAGAGAAATTAACAAATTCTCTTGCCACCAGACTACTCAATCATTGTCTGGCCATCGACTTTTGTCGGACTTACGCCCGGCCAACTACTATTGCCTGACTATAGTCTTTCTGACCTCCTTTGCCTGCGGACTACGATTTCTCCGTCCATCATCTCCAAATTACGATCTCCTCGACAACAGTTTCCTGAAGTCGATTTTTCTGGCATCCGTCACTCGCTAACTACTGTCTTTTCAACATTTGTTGTCTGACTGCAGTCCTTCTGACCACCATCACTCAACTATGATCTTTTCGATCTATATCACTCACTGACTATGCTCTTGTCGACCAAACGAATGTATCACATTGATTTTTTCAACTCCCACCATGTAATGCACTCTATAAGATATATATTTGCTACATCGAGCGAAGGCCTTTTTACCCAAGGAAGGGCTTCTTTTTCAATCAAATGCAAATACTAGTGGATTCATTTTAATTGGGCATAGCTCCATGGTTTTTCCCCATTTTCAAGAGTTTTCATGTAAAAATTCTAGTCTCTTATGAACGTTACACCCCTCTCTTTTATCTGATTGTGTGCTAGATCTTCATACAAAGCTAAGATGTTAAACTTTATATTTCTTTTATCGCCATGAATATTTTAGAACGACACAACAAGGAGATTGAGGGGGTGAGCTCAACTTGCATAATTTTCTATATTCAATTCTACTTTATTTAAATTTTAGAGCTTCTTATTTTAGAATTCCTCTTCTTTCTGTTTCTATTGTAGAAATGTATCAATAGAAGGAGCATGAGGAAGAAGAACAGTAACCGAGATAAAGAACTCGTAAAGAATATTTTTATTATCTCACTTCCTTACAGTAGACATACAACTCTATATATAACATTTGCTAGAGTAAAGGAGTACACGTGTAGACTTCTTATTGGATACAAGAAGAGTAGGCAGATATAATATAACGGTCCTTAACATTCCCCCTCAAACTAGGTATTAGGACCAATAGTCAGTTTGTTTCTAAGCAGTTTGAACCGAGGTGTAGACAAGGGTTTGGTAAGAATATCTGCGATTTGATCAACAGTGCTAATAGGTAGTAGACGGATAACATTGTTCACTATGTGATCACGTACAAAGCGTTGATCAATTTCTATATGCTCGGTACGAGCGTGGAAGACTGGGTTGTTTGCAAGTGCGATCGTCGACGTGTTGTCGCAAAATATATCTACCGGTGCCGAGTGTGTGACTCGAAAATAAGCAAGCAAGCGTTTAATCCATATTGTATCTGCGGTGGCGGAAGCTAAAGCTTTGTATTTCGATTCGGTGGAGGATCGGGAGACAGTATTTTGTTTCTTGACGGTCCATGACACTAATGTATCGCCAAGAAAAGTGCAGAAACCGGAGGTTGATCTGTGGGTCGCCGGATCGAATGCCTAGTCGGCGTCCGAGTATGTCCGAAAAAGTAGATTGGATCGGGTAATAGGTAGTCCAAAGTCTGTTGATCCCTGAATGTATCTGAGAAGTTTCTTGAGCATAACCGTGTGTATGGGATCTGGATTGTGCATGTGTTGAAAGAGTGTATTGACAACATAGGCAATGTCCGGTCTCGTCAATGTGAGATACTGAAGGCTTCCAATGATTCGTCTATAGTTTAGCGCATCAAAAATTGGCGGATCATCGTGTTTCAATGCTGTGATTTTTGTAATAGAAGGATTAGCGACCGAGTTACATTTATGTAGCTCGTCCATTTGAATTATAGATTTTGCATAAAAACTTTGGGAAAGAAAGTACTTATCATGTGTGTGATTTATCTTGATGCCGAGGAATTGGTTCGCGGACCCGAGGTGCTTCATAGTGAATTTGGATTTGAGTTTGTCGATGAGGTCTGTCATAGCTTGTTCGTTGTTGCCCGTGAGGAGGATATCGTCGACGTATACCAATAAGTAGAGATGTGTATTGTCTTTGTGCATGATTAGGAGAGATGGATCCACCTGGATATGAGAGAATCCGATCTGGCGAAGATAAGAGGTAAAGGTAGTATACCATTGTCTGGGAGCTTGTCGCAGACCGTAGATGGCTTTTTGTAGGCGGCATACGTGAAGAGGATTAGTTGCATCTTCAAAACCTTTGGGCTGCTGCATGTAAATGGTTTCGTTTATATTTCCATGCAAGAATGCATTAGCCACGTCAAGTTGTTGAATCTGTCATTTGTGAAACAGAGCTATGGTGAAGAGAATTCTGATAGTTGGAAGTTTGGCAACTTGACTGAATGTGTCCTAATAATTAATGCCATATTCCTGTTGATTCCCTTGAGCTACCAAACTCGCTTTGAATCGAGCCACCGAACCATCAGAGTTGTACTTGGTTCGATACGTCCATTTAGACCCAAGAATGGAGCCATTGACGGGCGGTGGAACCAATGTCCAGGTGCCCTATTTTTGAAGAGCAGAAAATTCTTGAGCCATTGCCTGACGCCATTCGAATTTCTTGCTTGCTTCACTGTATGTGGTTGGGTCACCTTGAGGTTGGTTTTGATGAAGTTAGTTGAGTCGTTGAACCGGTTTGAGAGAGCCGGTCTTATAACGGGTAGTCATCTGGTGTTTGATGTTATTGTTCAAGGGCGGCATTGACGTGTTTTGAAGATCAGTGTGCTCGTGCATGATTTCGGATTGATTACGAGGAGTATTGGGGACCGGAGATGTGGATCTTGTAGTGTTACCTTTCTTTGGACTATGTTGTAGAATGGAGTGAGGCATAAGCAGCGGAGTTGGAAGTTGAGGTGCTATTTGAGTAGCCCGAGAGAGTCTGTCGTTGTAAGGAAAAACAGATTCGTTAAAATTAACATTTCTTGAAACAAAAATTCGATTAGTTACCGGATTAAGGCATTTATATCCTTTTGAAACATCAGAGTATCCCAAAAAAATGCAGGGTTGTGACGTTGGCGTGAGCTTCGTGCGTTGACCCGAGGGAAGCAACCAAAAACACTGGCATCCGAAAACTCGAAGATGTTCATACGAGGGATGAATGTTGAACATTCTTTTTAGTGGAGGCGTGTTCTTGGTAGTCATTGACGGTAGGCGATTGATCAAGTATGTGGCTGTTAATGCCGTGTCTAGCCAGAAAGCCAGAGGAAGACCAGCCGTCTGTATGAGGGTTCTAGTCGTGGTGATTATGTGCCTGTGCTTTCTTTCCGCAATCCCGTTTTATTCGGGAGTGTAGGGACACGAGTATTGGTGTCGAATTACTGCATTCTTGTTGAAAGTTTGAAACTGATTATTAACAAACTCACCTCCGTCGTCGGTACGAATAGTTTTGATTTTCAAGTTTGTTTATCTTTTGATGAATTTAGTAAAATGAATAAACATGTTTGTAACATAAGATTTATGCATGATAGGAAATAACCAGGTAAACCGAGAAAAATCATCTACGAATATAACATAGTATCGAAAACCTTGGTTTGACGAAATTGGCGATGGACCCCACACATCAAAGTGAACTAGTTCAAGAGGAGAGCTAGTTCTACTGACCGAGCGTTCAAACACAAGTTTTTGACCTTTACAGGACATACATAGTATACAAATAGATTTAAACGGTAAAATGCATAAAACGGGATTGCTATTAGAGATGTTTTCTAAGACACGTTGATGTGGGTGGCCAAGGCGGAGATGCCAGTTAGCCGAAGATGTGCTTGAAGCTCTTAAGGCGGTAGCGGGTGCAGTCTGAACAGTTGATGCAATCTTGTACATCCCTTTGCTGCACGGTCCTTCAAGGATAACTTGATTTGTCTTCTGATCCTTGAATACAAAGCCATTTTCATCAAAGGTTATCGATATATGATTATCTTTAACAAGATTTGAAATGGATAGTAAATTGTAGGAAAGCGAAGGAATATGTAAAAGTTTAGAAAGAATTAGCTTACTGGCCGGGGTAGGAAGAATTCCCGAGCCCGTATGAGCTATTGGGACGGACCTTCCATCCCCAAGGGTTACCGTATCATTGCCATTGTAGGTTTTGTAGAATTCAAGGTTTTCAGTGTTGTTAGTCATGTGGGAAGAAGCCCCGGAGTCGATGTACCAGTCCGTGGTTGACGTGTTGTCGTTGTGGGCAGCGAGAGCACTGTTGTTCTTAGCCGAGGGTTGGTTGGGAGTGTAGTTTGGATTAAGGCGATGCCAACACGCTTCGGCGCTGTGACCTTTCTTCTTACATATTTGACATATAATAGCAGAGGTCGCTGTGTGATTTTGTACCGGAGCATTGTTAGGCGTCTGTCTTCCTCGTCCGCGCCGGCCGCGACCCCGTACCGAATACAGGGCGGAATGATTGTCCGACATTTTAGGAAATTTCAGTGCCGCAGACTTTAAATGTATTTCTTCGCTAATGAGAAGAGCATATAAGGTGTCGAGAGACAGCGATCCTTGCATTGTGCGAATGGTGGTTGTGAATGACTGGTATGCCGGAGGAAGTCCGTTCAAGATGTATATAATCACATCTTCGGGATCGACCGAAGAGCCAGCCGAGGCGATTTAATCCACAATTTTCTTGATCTCAGTAAGATACTGAGTCATAGACATCGTCTGCATAGAAACGTTGTGAAGCTCATGTTTAAGTTGTATTACCTTTGAGCGGTTAGAAGATTGAAACCGAGTGTGTAGCGTTGCCCATATTTCTTGGGTTGATTCAAGATGAATCACGTCTGGAAGAACCGCCGGTGAGATGGTGGAGCACATGGCGATTGCCAAATTTTGATCGGTGACCATCCATGTTCGCGTATTGATTCGGATCAACGTTTTCCGATGATGATTTAGGATCAAGAAATCTCGCGAATCTGTTTGCACGAAATAATTTGGCTATTTGAGTGCTCCATATAGGAAAATTGTCCGGTGTTAGTGCGTGAGGCACCAAGAACTTGAGGTTAGAAATCACGAATTTTAACGAAGAGGAGATGGCCGGAGGTGTTACGGCGGCGACGGAGGTGGTATCGATCGAAGAGGAAGCCTGTGCTTGATTTGCCATGGCTTGAACTTCAAGACCGACCGACTCTAGATACCATGTAGAAACGTATCAATAGAAGGAGCATGAGGAAGAAGAACAGTAACCGAGATAAAGAACTCGTAAAGAATATTTTTATTATCTCACTTCCTTACAGTAGACATACAACTCTATATATAACATTTGCTAGAGTAAAGGAGTACACGTGTAGACTTCTTATTGGATACAAGAAGAGTAGGCAGATATAATATAACGGTACTTAACATCTATGTCCTCTCTTTTACTCAATATTCTCATCATAATTAGATGTGGTTCATGAATAGTTTTATATTCAACAAAACTAATTACTCAAATCAAGTCAAGTTATAGTTAATGTTATCTCATATATATTAATTAATTTTATTTCAAGTGCTGCATGCACATCCCTTCAATTATATGAATCATTATCCTACTACACGGGGTCAGCTATAAGAATTATTTTTCTCCTCTATGTTCTATTAAGAGTCAAATTTCATTTAAATATAATAAAAAATATATTATTTTTAATACTTTCTAACCAAAATTTTAGATATACATTTAACATTTTTAACATATATAAGTCGGATCTAATACAACAACTCTCCATATATATATATATATATATATATATATATATATATATATATATATATATATATATATATATATATATATATATATATATATATATATAATTTGTATTGGGATAAATGCAAATCCTTTGGAGACCCAAAATTTATATATTATATTAATGTAATTGCAAGTCATCAAGTCATTAATGAAAAAAAATATATATATTATAGACGCAAAGTCTTACACACATACAATTACAATATCCCATGAAATTTAAAATAAAAATATTAAAAGTAGAAAATATAAATAAAGTTTCTTAGCTTATATTTTCAACTCACTCTTGATGATGGGTTCACTACTATAGTCAGTGATTAATTCTCATTTTGAAATTACAATTAAAATTTGAACTATCACTGATAATATTTTCTATAATCATTGCAATATTTTCAATAATATTAGTAAACTTATTCATTTAATTTTATTTCTCTATTTGCAGACCTTTCACTATTAATGTGCAATATTTCTATTTAGATTAAGATATACATGAGTTAAATTATACTCAAACATAAAATAAAAATAAAAATAAAAAAAATAAACACGTGATAACTTTACCAACTGCTGAATATGAAGAAATTATTATGTGCGGTCACCGGACGGTATAAAGGTGAATCAGGATATGTCACATCTTTTTTATATTACGTATCGATGCTGTGTATCGTTGTGCACCAGGTAATTCGCCTCTAGATGCAGTCTGATAACCGCACAGAATAATTTATCTATGAGGTTGTACTCCAAACAAGCACACACCTGGACCAAATAAAACCTTCCCTAGGCCAAATGTAAGAGGTGAACTATATATGCTAGCTAGCTGTGACACAGACAAGCCTAGTGTGGGGTTTTATCTAATTGGCCTAAGGAAAATAGGACATGCATGCATGAGTATCAATCAATCAAGTATAAAGACAGCTCATACAGGATTTGATATGCTCCCCATGATCAGCCATTTAAGCTTCTTAGGAGTATTACATTAATTAAAGCCACGAAATATTTAAGCTTCAATAGTAAAGAAATAAACAAATAAAAAAAGCTTTGAATTTATTTGATTTCTGGATCTCTTCACAGCTACTTGATTCATAAAGCTCACCAGCACAGATGGATGAGTCCAGAACGATCGATGAGATGGCTGAGAAGATTCTAAAGCAACTCATTCGAAGAATCGAAGTGGAAGATCCAAAAATATATATTGAAGCGTAATGTTTCGTTATTATTTTTTAAAGCAATTTTTTAGTACTGATATTTCTTGAATTGCAAATATTTAATTTATACTAAAAAGTTGTTTTAGAAATAAATAAGAAAGTTGTTCGAAACGAAACCTAAGAGTGATAGAGCATTGAAGTTTTCTTCTGTTGCTCGTTGTCACTGCTTGTAACTCGATTATTCTCTTAGGACTGATGATGCATGGCAGGTTGAACGAGATCGTTTATTGTTAGGGATTTTTATATTTTTATATCTAATATTAATATTTATTTTTTTAAATATTAATATAATATTTTAATATCTTAATTAATAATAATATTATTATTTTTAATCTGATCTAAAATTATAAGTATTACATAAATACATAATAATTTTAAACTATTTTTAAAAATTAAATGATATATATGTATTTAAATACCCTTTATTGTCTTGATAATAATTTGGGGAATTTGTCTTCATAATAAGACTTTGCTTTGTGTGGACCAAACTTAATTCGGAGGGGCGGAGATCCGATAGACAGATTTTGATGTAGATTTGATAGACTGCGTCGACGTTTGTTGCTGCCGTACAGCTTGACAATTGACCTTTTTTAAGAGTGTGTAAGGCTTTATTTGAGGTTTCTCTTATTTGAGACAGGTTTTTTATTGTTATATTTTTAAGATATCAATTATAATTTTTATTTCATCATTTTATTTTTTTTATTAAAATAATTTAAAAAAAATTAGCTTATCTATAACAGTTTTAAACGCAGTATTAAAACCTCCTAAAACAAAAAATTTAAATTTATTTTTAACTAATATACTATGACCTCGAATAAATATTTTACATATTTTCATTTATGATTTGTGCATAATATAAACTTTAATAACATAGAAAGATAATTTTATAATGAGGATATATATTCTTATTTGCCTATATATATATATATATATATATATATATATATATATATATATATATATAGGAGGTGTCAAAATTTGGCCTGACCCGAATCCTAACAAGAAAAATTCCGTGATTGAGACAACCCGTTTGTCATACTCGGGTTCAGGTTGGAGATTCAAGCAGCATAATGCGTATGCTCGCCATTTTCGCTTATTTTGTCCATAAAATGAAGCCCCGACTCCTTATCTCTCTCTCTCTCTCTCTCTCTCTCTCTCTCTCTCTCTCTCTCTCTCTCTCTCTCTCTCTCTCTCTCTCTCTCTCTCTCACACACACACACACACACACATTTGGGCCACATGCCCTGATTGGCCACTCACCTCATGTCGGACTGCCGACTGCGATCCTGCAGGATACGTGTCACGCCCCAAGATCTAACTTGGAAAGAATGTCGATCAATAGCCAAACAATTTACCAGAGTTATCTATAAATCTTCAGTAAGCATTCTATCAAACATCTATAACATTTAAACATCAATACACAAGTCGATTCATATCTCAAAACATCATATACAATACTCAGGAACTACACTATCAATGCAAGTAGAAAAGCTATCCTGTCCTGAGTACAAAAGAATCATCAATCTAACAAAAGCACTAAAAACCTGAAGATCTGGATCAATGCCTATCTCCTGCTCCCGAGCCCTGACCTGAAAATATCATCCACATATAATGAGCTTTACAAAGCCTAGCAGGTCACCTAATACCTATAACTGAAATCAAAGCACGGCAATGCTATCAATATGCATGTCAATCTATCAATCTGAATCAGTCAATGGTCAATGAGTCAATGCAGCGGAAATTCATAGTCAATAAAACCAGTCAATGCAACGGCAGGCAATTCGGTGAATCAATTCAATAAATCAATGTCGTCAATCAAATCGTTACAGTCAAATCAGTGCGATATAATCAATGAAGTCAATTGAGAAAAGCGATACGATACAAGGAATCTATAAAACAGTCCATACAGAGTAGAACAGTAGAAATAGTGAATCTATAAGTCTATAGGCAGCAATATCAATGAATCTATAAGCAGTAGTACGATGTCCATGCTATCAATGCAGTATCTATATCCATCCATTTCTATATCAATGCTCAATGTCGATGCACAGAAATCAATCAGTGAAATCAATGCAATCGTACGATCTAGTAAATCCAATCAAAGTCGATAAAGCAGAAATCTATAAAACAATGAATCTATAAAGCAATACAGTGAACATGCATTTCAATACTATATACTGAACAATGTATAATCAATGGTCATGTTGCTGTTGTAGAATTCATATTGCTGTTGTAGATATCAATACATTGGTTCTATGAAAAGAGTCGTCACTCTATTGCCCGTCGGCTTATAATCTCCTTATGACTCCCATCGTTATATCCATGATCCATGATCTATGATTTAAAGGAAAGCCCGTCGGCCCACCATCCTGTACAGGTATCATCTCCAACCAATGTTCAACCAGGTTATACGTGTTCCAATATCAATAATCAATCAATAATCAATATTAGAGCAATCATATCAATAATCATATCTATATCGATTCAATCTATCAGTTTCATACAATTCAGGAATCATACGAAAATCGGGCAGCATAACGGTAGTCGGTCAAAAGTACACAAAAATCCTGCAAAAAGATATAATATCCAAATCTTTCCAAATTACAATAGAATATCTATAACGCCAATACAAGACTATTATCCTATAGAACCCAAGTCAAATCAAGTCCCGATTATTTTCTATTCGATTAAAATCACGTAGAATCAATTCCGACCGGTAAAATCTTCGTAGAATACAGTCAAATCGTGTACAATAATCATATCTATAACATACTAGAAGTTGTGCGGTGGAAGTTGTGTCAAATCGAAATCATGTCGAAAAGTCGACTACGAAAACACAAAACAAATCCCAACTCGGTCAAAACACAACATCTTTGAAAATAGAAACAGGGTTCGGAGTCCTTACCATGAGATCTTCACTTTTCCCAACAGCAGCGTCGGTCGAAAAGCGCTCCGCGGTCTCCGAAAACCAGCTTTTCTCTTTTTCCTTTTCTCTTTCTCTCTCCTCAGATATTTCTGATTTTAATAAAATGAATTTCTCTCTCCTCAAAACGAGCTCATTTCCTTATATCATACATGGATCGGCCTGGCCGATCGTCTCGATCGTCCTGGACGATCAGACCAATTCTGGTCGTCCTGGCCGATACTCCAGGGCGATGATCAGGACGATTTTTAGGAACAGTGCAGATCGTCCTGGACGATCTTAATATCGTCCTGGACGATTCTGTCCAGAAATAGCTCCAGAAATCAGCTGTTTTCAATGCACTGATCGGCCTGGACGATCTCAACATCGTCCTGGACGATCCTGGGAGGAAAATCCAAATCAGAGAGGAACAGTAAGGGAACGAGATATTACAATCTCCCCACCTTAGAAAAATGTCGTCCCGACATTTCCCTACAGGTACGAAGAACAAAACAACCAAAACAAATCGATCGAAATCAAAATCCAAATCAAAACTCGTCGAAAGCCATACAAAACACACAACGCAATCAATCACATGTCAATCACTATGTATGCAGAATGAATTCATTCTATCAAACTATCAATCAAATCCTTTCACTACACTTGCTCTGATACCAACTTGTCACGCCCCAAGATCTAACTTGGAAAGAATGTCGATCAATAGCCAAACAATTTACCAGAGTTATCTATAAATCTTCAGTAAGCATTCTATCAAACATCTATAACATTTAAACATCAATACACAAGTCGATTCATATCTCAAAACATCATATACAATACTCAGGAACTACACTATCAATGCAAGTAGAAAAGCTATCCTGTCCTGAGTACAAAAGAATCATCAATCTAACAAAAGCACTAAAAACCTGAAGATCTGGATCAATGCCTATCTCCTGCTCCCGAGCCCTGACCTGAAAATATCATCCACATATAATGAGCTTTACAAAGCCCAGCAGGTCACCTAATACCTATAACTGAAATCAAAGCACGGCAATGCTATCAATATGCATGTCAATCTATCAATCTGAATCAGTCAATGGTCAATGAGTCAATGCAGCGGAAATTCATAGTCAATAAAACCAGTCAATGCAACGACAGGCAATTTGGTGAATCAATTCAATAAATCAATGTCGTCAATCAAATCGTTACAGTCAAATCAGTGCGATATAATCAATGAAGTCAATTGAGAAAAGCGATACGATACAAGGAATCTATAAAACAGTCCATACGGAGTAGAACAGTAGAAACAGTGAATCTATAAGTCTATAGGCAGCAATATCAATGAATCTATAAGCAGTAGTACGATGTCCATGCTATCAATGCAGTATCTATATCCATCCATTTCTATATCAATGCTCAATGTCGATGCACAGAAATCAATCAGTGAAATCAATGCAATCGTACGATCTAGTAAATCCAATCAAAGTCGATAAAGCAGAAATCTATAAAACAATGAATCTATAAAGCAATACAGTGAACATGCATTTCAATACTATATACTGAACAATGTATAATCAATGGTCATGTTGCTGTTGTAGAATTCATATTGCTGTTGTAGATATCAATACATTGGTTCTATGAAAAGAGTCGTCACTCTATTGCCCGTCGGCTTATAATCTCCTTATGACTCCCATCGTTATATCCATGATCCATGATCTATGATTTAAAGGAAAGCCCGTCGGCCCACCATCCTGTACAGGTATCATCTCCAACCAATGTTCAACCAGGTTATACGTGTTCCAGTATCAATAATCAATCAATAATCAATATTAGAGCAATCATATCAATAATCATATCTATATCGATTCAATCTATCAGTTTCATACAATTCAGGAATCATACGAAAATCGGGCAGCATAACGGTAGTCGGTCAAAAGTACACAAAAATCCTGCAAAAAGATATAATATCAAAATCTTTCCAAATTACAATAGAATATCTATAACGCCAATACAAGACTATTATCCTATAGAACCCAAGTCAAATCAAGTCCCGATTATTTTCTATTCGATTAAAATCACGTAGAATCAATTCCGACCGGTAAAATCTTCGTAGAATACAGTCAAATCGTGTACAATAATCATATCTATAACATACTAGAAGTTGTGCGGTGGAAGTTGTGTCAAATCGAAATCATGTCGAAAAGTCGACTACGAAAACACAAAACAAATCCCAACTCGGTCAAAACACAACATCTTTGAAAACAGAAACAGGGTTCGGAGTCCTTACCACGAGATCTTCACTTTTCCCAACAGCAGCGTCGGTCGAAAAGCGCTCCGCGGTCTCCGAAAACCAGCTTTTCTCTTTTTCCTTTTCTCTTTCTCTCTCCTCAGATATTTCTGATTTTAATAAAATGAATTTCTCTCTCCTCAAAACGAGCTCATTTCCTTATATCATACATGGATCGGCCTGGCCGATCGTCTCGATCGTCCTGGACGATCAGACCAATTCTGGTCGTCCTGGCCGATACTCCAGGGCGATGATCAGGACGATTTTTAGGAACAGTGCAGATCGTCCTGGACGATTCTGTCCAGAAATAGCTCCAGAAATCAGCTGTTTTCAATGCACTGATCGGCCTGGACGATCTCAACATCGTCCTGGACGATCCTGGGAGGAAAATCCAAATCAGAGAGGAACAGTAAGGGAACGAGATATTACAATACGCGCCTAAATGGCCAAATCAGTCGCTTGCCTTGCATCCGACTGTGATTCTGCAGGACCTGCACCCAGATTGTCAGATCAGACGATGGCCTGAGTCGCCTCACGTCTGGACTTCACTTTCCTCGCGTCTGGCACATTGTGACTGCGATCTCGCACCCAGTCGGCCAGATAAGACCTTGCCTACGCAGTGCGATCACGCATCCAGACTCCGCTGGCCTCATGTCTGATTTCAAGGGTCAGTTCAAGTCAACCCAATAACTTGACGCGTCGGGTTTGGGCCTGCATTTTCGACCCGTTTTTAAAATAGGGTTGGGTTCAAGTCAACTTGTTTAGACGCGGGCCAATTTCGAATTCAATCCAAACTCAACTCGAAAATATATAAGATGTCTTAATTAAAAAAAAATTAAAAAAATTAATGGCGCATGTATATAAGATGCATGTATTTTAAATGATAATTTTTAATTTAAAAAATATAATATATAAATAAGTTAAATTAAATTACATATATAATTTTTATTTTAAAATGTATTATCTAAAAAATTCAATAACTACTTAACATTAATTTTATTTTTCTTGCTATGATATATTTTTGTTTAGAGTTTTTATAAAACTTATTTTTACTTTTCATGAACGAATTAATTTCCTCAACTTTAGGCTAAAAATTATAATATCATATGATAATTTTTTTTCTTCAATTTAATTTATGATATTTAAAATTTTAAACATGTATTTTATTTTAAGATTAATTAAAATAAATTTATTTCATATATATTTAATTTGTGTAATTATTATATACTTTTTTTACTTAAAATACATAATATAATAAATTACTATAATATATATTATATTAATCAGCTTGGTGGTGAATGCGATGAAGAGGGAAGTTGGTAGCGACTTGATGAACATGTTTCCATATGATCATTAGTTTGCATGCGATGCATGATGATATGTTTTGCTTTGAATTTATCAAAATTTCACTATTAAAAAATATATAAATAGAATCAAATTTTTAACATAAGGTAATGCGCGCAAAACTTGAGTTTGAGATTTTAAAATTTTGAAGAACTCTATAGCTCCATTTAATGTTGGGCACAATTGATTACTATCAATCACATCTATCATCCAACTGTCATTGTTCAATTGCTCTCATTCGATCATAAACATCTAAACATAGTTATCCGTCTATCATAATTTGTTCCTCATCATGGGACTATTGATGTCCAACTGTTGTTATCTAATCATTATCATTTGATTATAATCGTCTGATGACCATCATTTGACTATTTGTTTCCGACCATTGATGTATGAATGACATTATAAATATCCTAACAGCATATATACCTCCACAACTTATCTTACATCTTTGCTAAAATTACAAGAGACCAAGCAAGTGCTCCCAATTTTGTAATTTCGTCCTCACCAGTTGTTGAAAAAAATCAAAATTTTACAACTTCAAGTATAGTGGACTATTTCAAGTAGGTCAAACTTTATGATATTTACCCTTTTTGAAAAAGTTTCATGTAAAAATCTAGTGTCTTCCACACTCTTTTATTTACATATATGTGTGATGGATATTTGTACGTACAAATGTATTATACATACGTATTGGTATAATTGCACGTACATAAATTTTAAGAATTAAAAGATAATATTATAAAATTTAGACTATATTTCCTATTTTATATTTTTCACAAAGAGATTAAACTTATAATTTGATCTTAACAAATAATTATAACAATGATCATATAAATAAATTAAAAATTGGAGTTTTTTTTTTTTTTTTGTAAACTATATTTGAAAAAAAATTATTAAGATAATTTTATGAGTCATTTTGTAAAGCTATTATAGATAAAGTAATTTTTTAAAGATATTGCAGAAAACAGCTTATTTATACAAAAAAAATGAAAGAAATAAAAATAATAATCAAACAAAAATTATGATTGCTATCTGAAAAATAAAATATTAAAAATATTGTTCCAAACTAAATATTAATTCTTCTATTTAATTAGTACAATGAAGCAGTTTAATTAATTAACACTGCGAGATAGTTTTGTTAATACATTAATTAATATTAATTTAAAATAATTAATGATTTTCAACAATCGGTAAGCTTCAAAGTTTTTTAAAATCTGAACATCGAATGGCTATGATTGAATTCATCATATCAAATTAGATTAAAATCTCAAATTAAGATTTAAATTTAGTCATTTATATATTTATGATTCTCTTCTCAAAAGCTTACTTTGATCAGGACAATATGTTGAAATTGAGAGAAGATGACAAATTAAGAAACATTATCAGAAGATACCATCATAAAAGATTTGGAAAACGAAATACTAATCATAAATTTCTTACCAAAAGAAATTGACAATGTCAATCCCTCAATGGACCATCAATTTAAGTGATTTTTGAATAAGACATCGATCATTGGGGGGGGGTGTTTAGAAGGAGCTATCAGCTAGCTAGCAATATTGAAAAACTAAGAGGATTCATGGCTGTTGTTGATTTAGGGTTTAGAGTATGGACCATCATGATCTGCGAGATCAGTATCTCTCCTCCATCGTCCAATCTCCAATGCAAACTAAGGAAATGCAATAATTAATATTCGCTGAAGAAAAGTTTGCAATTGTCCCCTCCAAGGAATAGAACTATCACATTCACATTCTCTAGCTCCATATAACTTCAATTTACACTCAAAAAATAATGCAATGCTCATTATTTAATATTTTCTAACCAAATCTTTTTAAGTCTACGCACCTCTACTTTTCTTAATATAAGTCAAATCTAATACATCTACTTTCCTAATCAAGTCATCAGAAGGCCGCCGTTTATGTGACCAACCCATCTAAGGCGAGTCTCTTTAATCTTATCTTCAACTAGAGCTACTCCAAACATAGAAATAGAGAGAGAAACAAAAATTCTATAGTAAAAAGCTTAGAGATCTCTACGAAATGTACATGACTGCAAAACATTATGTAAACTGAGCCCACATTATTATCTACATTGATACATCAAAATTAGAATAACAATTTGGGTCAATTCTTAACATTTGAATTAAATTATGGTTAAACGAATTTTTTAAAATTTTAAATTTATTTTAAATTTTTTGCAAAATGTAGATAATAAATTAATTTTTAATTTAATTCAATTGTGTCAAAGATAAATTCATGGATATTATAAAATAATCATATCAATTTCTAAAGAGAATTTTCTCTGGTAATTTAATTATTCGATTTATATAACTTGAGTAAATTATTATTTTTTAGAGAAAATAGATTATATATATATATATATATATATATATATATATATATATATATATATATATATATATATATATATATATATATATATATATATATATAGAGAGAGAGAGAGAGAGAGAGAGAGAGAGAGAGAGAGAGTATTTGATATTTTTATTGTTTGATATAATTTATCATATAATTTAATTTATTTTTCATCTAACAAAAAAGATCAAACCAATCAAAATTTTCAATACTTCTAAAAAAATTATGTCAAGATGTCCCGACTCAAATCATGTTAGATTGAGCTTAATAATCTCCATTTGTACTAAGATTAACACGACATAACATATCAAATGAATGCACTAATTATATAAGTCCGGCAAAATGGACATCTAAACCCGTCCTCACACTATTTATGTCAAGACATCCTAAAACTATTTTTTTTTTATTTTTCTTATATTAGGTCATTTTAATTATAATTATTAACAATTAAAATTTAATACTTTTAAAATTTTATATCCATGATGAGCCAAGGTGATGTAGTGGATCGTCGGAAGAATCGACCTGTAAGAAGGATTTCGATCTCAATCCATGGAAGAAGGCAAAGACAGCTTCAAAGCTTTAAAAGAGAGTAATATTCATTCAATGCCTGTCTCCTCTTGCACATTCCCTGTATAATGCCAAAGCAAGAAAACCTAAAGAATCCTAGAAGATTCTAGAAAACATATAACAAACTACATAAGCTATCCTAAGGGACATTTTAGACTTAAAATGCTCCACATCATTCTCCCCCTGCGTTAAAAGAGCTCGACTCCGTCGAGGCGTGTTGTAAAGAGGGAGATAGATGTAGAATTTATAATCAATCCACCTGGGTCGAAGACTTTGCATTGTGGATCCATTGCTTCTCTTGTCCTAATTAAATCATTTTGGAATGCAATAAGCCTTAGAAGATGAAAAGCAACACCCAGCTGCCATGCTTGAGATGCGAGAAGCATCACTTGAAAGTGGCTGATGTGGGAAGATGTTGTCTTTCCGAGAGGATGACCATCCAATGTCTCCTGTGATTTTTGTCCTTAAATATTAAATTAATCTCAGCAAGGAAATTGTCAACACCCAATTGCCTGAAGTCATTAGCGACATTACATCGAGCAGCTTCTGAGCATGTCATTGGATCGGCTTTGTCAGCAGACTTCATATCTAACATTTGCACATTGCCAGCATCCAACTCCTCACAGATCTGTATTAAATAAAAAACTGTGGGAAACACCTCATCAAAAAGCTCCATCGTAGAAGAGGACCCTTCATTTTGAGAACTTAGTCTCTTATAACAATCCAACGCCTCATAAACATACCCAATAACAAGTGCAGGTAGCTTTTGTACCAACTCGGTTTCAGCCAAAAATCGGTTCAGCTGGAGGGATCAGAGATAATTAAGCTTGGAAAGAGGTTCCATCCGCTTAGACGCAACCGTGAGAAGAAATTCTGCAGACGAAGTATGAAACATCTCAAACAGAAGACAAAATAGGTCTCTCGGGATGGAACCATTGCAGTAGTTTTCACTCCTTCGAATACGTCATAGAGATGAGCGTCGGTCGAAGCACAGATCTAGCGGTTGGAGAAGGCCACCCATGCATATAATACTAATAAAATAGTTTTCCCATAGTTGAAACGCTTCAAACTCCGGAAGATCACTTTCGCTCCATTTACACATGGGTAGAGGGACGTGAGACTCCGCGTAGATGACGTTGCAGTCTTCACGATAGATGTGCCAATCTTTTTTTGTCATGTTCTTAAGAGTCTTCTTACCCACTGTTCTGGTAGCTACAGTTTGATTCTTCAAAGGTGATGCTGAGGTAGATTTCATAGCATAAGAAGCAGCAGTTTCAACAACATAAGAGGCATTTGCAGCAGATTCTCCAGCTTCCGAGGCAGCATCAACGACTTCGGCAGCCATGAGTGGGATCAGGTTGTGCGGATTGAGAGACGGAGTCCAAGAAGTGTTTTCGTCCGGTGTCAGATCATGATCAGCATCTATCTCGCGATCTAGTAGGTCTGAACTGGAACGAATGGCGCACCCTTCATCATCGTTCATATCCGCATTTGAATCTGTATGGGTTTCTGATTGTTCTATTTCATCTTCAGAACTGCACTCGCTGACCAATCCTCTATTTCGGAGAGGCTGATTCGGAGAAGTAGGATTCTTCTCATCGCCTATTTCATAAAAGAGATTCTCAGTGGCTTCAACTGTGAAGTCAGGCGTGGGATCGCGATAGTTGAGCGGGGGCGGTCTGTGTTCATGTAGAGTGTTAATTATGGAAACAACCGCCGGCGATGGCGATGGCGGTGGAGCGCTAAACGTGGGTCGCTCGTGGGAGCTGGTCTGATCGTAAACAGCGGAGGAACCGCATGATCTTAAGTTGGAGCAGATTTGGCCTTGGATGGATTGATCGTGAGAGACGGGAGCGGGGTTGGGAAGTTTAGGTGAACTGACACTAAATGTTCGTGTGATGCTGGTCTCGGGCACGGGCAGTGAAGGTACTGGTGGGTCGCGCATTGGAGGTGTTCTTGCATGCGGAGATGAAGCCGGTTGTGCGGGCACTCTAGAGGAGTAGAAGGAAAAATGTGAAGACACTGGCAAATCAGAATGTGAAATTGGATTCGAGCTCGTTGGAGGTGTGCGGCGATTCCTGCGTACAGGAGGTGGATGATGCTGGGATGAATACGAATCGCTAAAAACGGCCCCGGGATGATTGTGAACTGCGTGATCGGGCGAAGGATCTTGCCATCGCATCGGACGCTCGAGTGGCAGATACTCCGACGGCGGATCGCGCCATCAGAGAGGGAGTTCGAGCGGAGGGTTATCGTCAACCACAATCGGTTGATTTTGGAACCCTTTGCGGGAAGCGGAGGAGAAGAGGGAAGGCGAAGATGAATACCTCAGTATGGTTGTTGACGACATTCGCATTCTCCTTATTGCACGAAGGTTTTCGTCTATTCGATCTTAATAGAAAGCTATGCTGCTTCGTTCATCATCGATAGCTATCCTTCGTTGGTGTTGATCGTCGTCGACCACGGTTCTTATTCTTCGACTTCGATCGTCGTCGACAGTCGACCTTCTTCTGCAGTCCATCGATCTTCACAAGCTCCAGGCTCTGATACCAACTGATGTAGTGGATCGTCGGAAGAATCAACCTGCAAGAAGGATTTTGATCCCAATCTAGGGAAGAAGGCAAACACAAAGCTTCAAAGCTTTAAGAGAGAGTAATATTCATTCAATGCATTTCTCCTCTTACACATTCCCTATATAATGCAAAAGCAAGAAAACCTAGAGAATCCTAGAAGATTCTAGAAAACTTATAACAAACTACATAAGCTATCCTAAGGGACATTTTGACTTAAAATGCTCCGCATCACAAGGTCATACCCACAAGACCACAATACCTAATCAATCTTTTCTCTCAACTTCATAACATCCTTTATCTTCAAGGATTTATGTCATAATTATTCGAAATTTTTTGACTACCTATCGATCATCTAATGCAATCCTCTGCTTTTTCATCCAATGCTAGAGACCTGTCAATGAGAATTTATTTGATAACATAACACAATAGAGAAAAATGATTCATATTAACACATAATGAGATACAAATTTGATATTGTAAGTTGGTTGCACCATCTTCATAACCACATATCTATTTCTAAATACGATCAAAATTATTAGAAAGACTAATAGAATCATAAAATGCTCGGCTTGTCTTTTAAACCAACTTATAAAAATAACACAAATACAAACCATTTACCATGTTGAACATAAACAAACATAAGAAGTCCTAATCCGCCACAACACATGGAATTAGCTCGCTCCGCTTCCCCAAACCTTCCTATAAATAACTACTGAGTCCATGACCCATCGTCAAATCCAGTCACAAACAACAATGGCTTCTTCTTCTTCTTCAAACTCCCCTGCACTCGGGTCCTCCTTCTCCATTCAATTCCTCGCAGCCACCATTCCCTTCATTACTCTCTTCATCGCCCTCCTCCTCACCATCGCGCACTACATTACCATAAAGCTCTCACAAACCAAATCCTTGCCACCCGGCCCTCCTGGCCTCCCTTTCCTCGGCAATCTCTCACTAATCCTCCGCCCCAACCTCCACCACCGCCTAGCCGACCTCTCCCTTACCTACGGCCCCATCATGCGCCTCCGCCTCGGCACCAAGCTTTGGATTGTCATCAGCTCCCCAACAATCGCCAAACAAATCTTCACAGAAAAAGATCTCGATTTCTCCAACCACGAACAGCCTATCGCCGCAACGGTCATCTCCTACGGCGGTTCAAATCTCGTTCGCTGCTCTTACGGCGCCACCTGGCGCATGCTTCGCAGAGTGTTTGTGCACGAGCTTGTTAACGCTAAGAGCCTCGACGCCGCCGCGGAACTCCGGCGAGGAGAGATGAAGCGTGCCGTGCGAGGGATTTGGGCGAAGCAAGGTAAGTGTAGCATTAATGTTGGAGATTTGGGCTTTGAGGTTTCGCTTAATATGCTCATGTCTATGTTGTGTGGAGAAGAGCAGAGTGTGAAATGGAGAGAAAAGGGAGTGGAATTCAGGAGGGTCATGATGGAGACGGTGGAGCTTCTTGGGAGGCAGAATGTGTCGGATTACTTGCCGTTGCTTTCATGGTTCGATTTGCAGGGTATTGAGAGAGGGATGAAGAAGAGAGTGGCGTGGATGGACGGCGTTTATGAGGAAATGATTGAGGAAAGGATGAGAATGAGAGAATGCGGAGCGGCCGGAGATGAAGAAGGTGAGAGTGGGAAGGATTTGTTGTCGAAGCTTTTGAAGATTAGAGATGGGGAGGATCAAAGGTTTAAGCTCTC
Organism: Dendrobium huoshanense; assembly: GCA_016618105.1. Taxonomy (NCBI): domain Eukaryota; kingdom Viridiplantae; phylum Streptophyta; class Magnoliopsida; order Asparagales; family Orchidaceae; genus Dendrobium; species Dendrobium huoshanense. Next base: position 95,133,166 of record CM028347.1, read on the forward strand.
TAATATACAGCTCAAGGCTTTGATAATGGTAATGATCTAATAATAAAAAAAGTAGTATGCATGAAGTATATGATGATGGATATTACGAACATTCTTTAAGAATTGTGCCAAACTTTAAAAAATATTGCAATATATATATATATATTAGCAAATATATAATTAATATCATGTCACACTTAAAAGAAAATTAATGAACCGCCATAACATAATTTCCTTTAAAAAGTCAACCATCCATTACATTACAATATTAGAATTTAAAAATGCTCCAATTGATATAATTATTGACAATTAGAGGATTCAAATCTCGAAAACAAATTTGCATAATCAAGATAGAATTAATATCCATTAAATTTACAATAAGATGAATGCAATATTTTCGGTTTAAATTTAGCAAATATGAATCTCATTCTGACACCACATCAGGATATCTTTACTCTTTATTATTATTATTATTTTAAACTTTCGAGTTAATTAAGATAAACTCATACACATCGAATTCATGAACTTCAAATTCAAGATCTTTTATTGATAGTCAAAGCTCTCAACTGGAGCTTTATTTGTGACAGTTTTTTTATTGCTTTTTAAATATGAATATTTTAAATTAAAAAAAAAATTAGTAAAAAAATATTTTTAAGGGAGATTTACATACATACCACTTAATACTATGTTATTTACATATTTAACACCTAAAACTTTAATATTACATACATACCACCCATAGTTCATTTTCATACCAAATATGAGTGGTAGAAATGAAATACATTAGTGGTAGGAAAGAAATGTAAGTGGTATATTTTATATTAAAATAATTTAGGATGATATTCATGTAATATTAAAGTTTTAGGTGTTAGATATGTAAATAAGATGTTATAAAGTAGTATATATGTAAATTTCCCTATTTTGAAAAGCACAAAGGAACCCTAATAGATAAAAAGTAAGCTGTGTAATTTTTTCAAAATCTTCCAACAAACAAAAAAGCCATGAACTTTAGAAAAAATTAATTAATTTTCCAATTCTCTCAATCATACATACAAACATGTAGGATTTCCTGGTCGGCGGAACAACCGGAGCCTGGACGACAATCGAATGGCTAATGGCGGAGCTGATACACCGGCCAGAAGCATATCGCCGGGCCCTCAACGAACTCGACACTGTAGTGGGCCGCAAACTGGCCGTGGAAGAATCCGACATCCCCCATCTCCCATACCTCCGTTCCCTTATAAAAGAAACCCTCCGCCTCCATTCAGTAATTCCCCTGCTCGTCCCTCGGGTTCCCGTCCGACCCATCACCATCGCCGGTCACCTCATCCCCGCCGGCGCTCGCGTCGTCACCAACGTTTGGGCTATCCAGAACAACCCTGAGGTGTGGGACAAACCACATGAGTTTCGACCTGAGCGATTCCTGCCTGGAGGGGAAGGGGAAAGTATTGCAAATGGATTTGGGTTCTTTCCGTTCGGGGCTGGGCGGCGGAAGTGCGCCGGTTTGCCGCTTGCGGAGCGCATGGTGCCGTTTGTGGCGGCTAATTTGTTGCATTTGTTTGAGTGGCGGGTGAGCGAGGTCGAGGGTACGGATTTGAAGGAGAGATCTGGTGTTACTTTCACCAAGGAAAAGCCGCTTGTAGCGGTTGCGGTGGCTAGGTTTCCGGCTTGCAAGGAGATGTATCAGTGATTGTTGATTGCTGCCAAGTCTGTAATTTACTAATTTGAGGTGTTTATTATGCAGAAGATGGTTATTTAATTATGATTTTCAATTAACTCCAACGGCTCTTTAATTTGTTAGTCTTCTTTTAAACACCGACACCTCTTTATTAAGCAGAAGAATAGTAAAGATTGTCAAAATCCATCATAAAGACTGTCAAAATCGGATCACGGGATGAGTTCAAGTCCAACCTAAAGTTAATCCGACACTGTTCAACTCGATCCAAACCTGACCCATTTTTGTAAAAAAAGATTAATTTTTTAGACCCAAACTCAAAGCAGGCTTTGAGTATATTTTACTAAAAATATTTATTTAATTTGATTTATTTAAATCTAAATTAAATTAAGATAAAATTTACTTCAATTAATTTAAAATAAACTAAACTTAATTCAGTTTGAGAAAAAATAGTTTATTATTTTTTGAAAATAAAATTTATTTATTTCAATATAATATTTTAAAACTCCTAAATCAATTAAAAACAAGTCCTATCATGTTTGATTTCAGATTTTTGGGTCAATCCGAGACCAATCAAGTTCTACAAACGGGTTAAAATCCCTAACTTGACCCCAGTTCGGATTTGGTTTGACCCAATTCGGATTTTCGGGACGAGTCAAATATTGACAGCCCACCAGAAGATGGCTCATGAACATATTCAACACCAACGCCTCTTTTATCAACTCTACAGATCATCACAAAGGTGGAAAACATGGGAAAAAAAAGGAGAAAAAATAATAAAAATAAAAATAAAATACATCAGAATAACGTGAATTGGAGTCTGCTCTTCATCTAATCCAAAACCGAAGCTTCTTATGCAGAAGGTGCATCAACCGCCTCAACCCTTTGCTCCTTACCATCCTCTTTAGGGATTATCAATCCATAACCACCATCTTTTCTTTTGTACAAAATGTTTATCTCACCTAATAGAAATAAAAATAAAATACAAAAATCAGGAGCAAAGATTTCAAATCTACAATGTTTAAGGCTTCATTTGGGATGACTTTCTTACTGCTTCTTAAAACAACTTTTCAGTACAAAAAAAAAAAAAAAAAAAGTGCAAAAAAAACTATTTTAAAAAGCAGTAAGAAAGCCGTCTGAAACGAAGCCTAAGAACTCAACAAGATAATCATGTCCTTCACCTGTTTCATCATTTCGGAAGCCATAGAAGTCATGATCCACGTTGTGTAATTGCTGCACAGCTTCTTCCACGGTTAATGGTGGCATATCGAAGTATTTTGTACGAACAACCTGACAGAGTAACTTCCATTAAGGGGGTTTTAAGGTCGAGAGGGAAACCGACGATTATTAAGATGTAGATCTTGGTTTTAATTTCAAAGAAGTGATGGGTTATAAGTTGATCTTTCACAATGACTTTGTGAAGCTCATTCTTTAGTTACAGTAAATGAAAGCAGTTTGAGAATCATCATTGCCGATGAATAATTAGGCAAATCTCAATGTATGAATCTACGATGAGCACATATGGAAGAAGAGATGGCAAGATTATAGAATATAGAGTGCAAAAAAAAAAAAAAAATTCATTAATGAGCATCCACAGATTGTAATCAAGGTAAGTAGTGATAATGCCATCATATTGGAGAAGTTATTTGACCGGGCACGGTGTGAAGCTGTTGATGTAGCTAGCCTCCAAAGTCATTTTTCTGAAAGAATTTGAGCACTTGTGATGTAGAACCCCGCCTCCAAAGAATTTGTCTGTATCATAAACTTGAGCAGTACCATGGCAATTGAGCCAAATGCAAAGGTATAAGTGATTCACTCATCACCACTGAGGGTGCAATATGATGTCGCCTAGCTTGTAAAGACGCAACAACTTCAATTTCACAATTTGTCATCAATTTGTGGATCAAACAAATGAAATTTTTAATTGATTTCTAAATAGCGTCCAAAGTCTTTTCTTAAAAAAAATACAAATCTAACATCTCCATCAGAAATAATAGTAGATGGAAAATCATGCCAACTTACAATTTCTTTTAAAAAATAATTCAGCTTAAGCTTACAAGATTTGGGGAAGATGGTCGAGAGGTCCAATAGGCAGATGCGTTGCCAACCCCTTCTGGAGTGGTTAACTCGAAGAATATCGTTTGACAAGCCAAGTTGTGTTGCCATTAGAGAAGCAACCCTTTGGATTTAACAAACTAGTTCAACAGGGCAAGGATCAACTTAGTTATATGGTTAGCCAACTTAATTGAATAGCAGAGTGGATTTTGTCAAACTTGGTGATGTAGTGGATCGTCGGAAGATGCGACCTGTAAGAAGGATTTGGGTTTTCCCAATCCAGGGAAGAAGAAGAAGAAGCTTTCCAAAGCTTTAAGGGATAATATCATTCAATACCCTCTTTCTACTACAATGCACTCATATTTATAAAACTAACAGAGTATTCTAGAAAATAGATAAGGTGTTCCTAAGGAGAACAATTCTAGCTTAAAATGCACCGCATCATTCTCCCCTTGCGTAAAAAGAGCTCGACTCCGTTCGAGGCTCGTTAATTAGAAGGGAGGTAAGGTGGCAAACAAATTCTGGGATCGAAGACTTTGAATGCAGACTTTAAAATCACCACATGAAGAGATTTTCCCCAATCCAAGTGAGGAGGTTCAACTTTGGAATCCTTGAAATGAACTAGCATTTCAGATTGCCAATTGGTTAGTGAATATCAGTTCTCGGCACATAACCAATCCCTTTCCCAGCATCTCTTCTTGAAGTGGTCCTTGCATATCCTCTCTAAGTCGAGCATAAATGACTTGGACCAGTAAGCAGCATCATGAGTGCTGACATAACTGTAGTGCTTTTCATGGCGAACTTGTTTCTCCACATCATTCATTGATATTGCTTCATTCATAGCCTCTACCGTCGACTCCGTGTTCCAAGGATTAATTCGAATTGCTCCACTAAGTGAAGGAGAGCATCCGATGAATTCAGAAATCACAAGCATGCTCTTCTTTGATCCATCTGAACCAGAATCCGATCCAGAAGCAATTCCCTGCCTACTGACAATGTATTCATAAGGTGTAAGGTTCATTCCATCCCTCACTGCAGTGACCACAACACAATCTGCTATTATATAGTATGCAATTCTCTCCTCAATTGATACTGGCCGGTCAATGAAGACAATAGGTTTGTAATCAGCATTCTGATTGATCCTCCTGCAGCTCTGCTGAATCTCCAACTGGATCTCTTCAAGATCCCTTCCCCTGCCCCTTGCAGGGTTGACAATCTGCATAAGGACAGCATTGCCCTGCCACTTGGTGTGTATTCTCATCATTTGTTCAAAGGCCAAGAGCTTGAGATTTATACATTTAAATATGTCCATGTCATCGACACCTAGGAGGACCATCTTTCCAGCTAACTGATGTTGGAGTTGCGAGATGCGCAAGTCCTTATCCGGCAAGGCGAGGGCTGATGGCAGCTGCCCCATGTGAATACCCACCAGCATGATCTTGATTCCCACATTACAACCAAAGTACTCAAGTCCTATATAGCCGCGCTTGGACTGATACTCAATGCCTAGCATTCGGCTGCTGCAGGAGAGGAAGTGGCGGGCATAATCGAAGGTGTGGAAGCCAACCAAGTTGCAGTTGAGAAGGGCTTTCAGGATCTCCTCATGCACAGGGAGGGTGCGATAGATCTCCGATGAAGGGAATGGGCTGTGTAGGAAGAATCCCATCCGGAGGCGATTGAAGCGGCGGCGGAGGAAGGTAGGGATCAACGGAGTGGCGACGGCGCCATTAGAGCCACCTGGAAACTCTGCGTTAGAGCTGGAATCAACGTCGGGCTGTAGATCTTCTCGGACAGTGGGTACGAGAGCGAAATTGAGCTGGACGAGCAAACTTTGGTCAAATGGAATCGGAGTAGCAGTTGTGAGTGTTAGATCTCACATCTCCGAGTGCAAAGGAACGGAAGACGGGAGCTCTATGCATGTTCCGATGAGCTGAGCAGAGGCGAAATCGACCATAGTAGCGGCAGTTTCTTCGTGGGTTTCCATATCGCAATCGCTAGGTTTGCCTTTCTCAGTCGGAACAATCACATTATGTTCGCTTATGCTTCGCCGATCAGAAACCCGCTCGACGGACTCTAGATGGTGGGAGGTGTTGAAGACGCCCTCGGGTTGGTTGCGAACTGCGCGAACAGGCGGATACACCGGCAACTGATCAAGCCATCGGAGAGGGAGCTCAAGCAGAGGGTAATCGTGGCGAGACTGATGGCGTTTGCATGGAGCGGACGAGGAGAGCGATGAAGAAGAAGAATACCTCGGTGTGGTTGCCGACGACATTCTCATCTTTCTTATTGCTCGAAGGTTTTCTCTAATCCGATCAAGGTTTCTGTCTACCCGATCGAGCGATTCCTTCGATTGAGTTTGATAGAAGGCGATCCGGCTTCGAGCATCGTCGACAGCCCACCTTCCTTGGCGTCGATCATCGTCGACCGCCAATCTTGTTTTGCGGCTTCGATCGTCGTCGATAGCCGACCTTCTTCCGCAATCCATCAATCTTCACAAGCTCCAGGCTCTGATACCAACTGATGTTGTGGATCGTCGGAAGATGATACCTGCAAGAAGGATTTTAGGATTTTCCCAATCCAGGGAAGAAGAACAAGAAGCTTTCCAAAGCTTTAACAAAGGGATAATATCATTCAATACCCACTTTCTACTACAATGTAATCATATTTATAAAACTAAAAGAGTATTCTAGAAACTAGATAAGGTGTTCCTAAGGAGAACAATTCTAGCTTAAAATGCACCGCATCACTTGGTGTAGCAGATCTAGGTTAGGATGCGCCAACCAAATATGCAACAACTTATACTTTTATCAGGACCTTCAAGCAATTATACGAAAACCTTTAAAGATCACCTCCTTCCAACCACCGAATTCAAAGAGCGCTTATTGCCATTAGAGAAGCAACCCTTTGGACTTTCAAATGCATCCTAATTAAAGAAACTTATTATCAAGTTATGACTTGCCAAGTGGACAGTTAATCAAACATTGATATCATGCTTACCTTTACTATATAAAGTATAAACATAAGTAATCTAATGATTGAGGTTACTGTTCCACTGATTATATTAAGAAAGATAATTGGCCTTACTAAAGCTAGGTGAGGAGACCTCCAACAAATTAAGTAGTTAATAGCTCGAGGAAGGCAAACAACCCCAATTCCACATGCCCACTTCAACTGGAGGATGCTTAACCCATTCTTTGTAGTTCATTTTCTAAATGGTTAATTTAGACTTCATAATTCTTCCATAATAAAAATGATAATGATGCACAATTAGTTGCATGGTAGATTTCTCTTTTATTCTGCTTAATCTTTGTAATGGCATAAGGTTCAAATGGTGAATATATCTTTGGGATTTTTACATACATAACATTTAAAAGTTTCTTATTTACTCATCTAACACCTAAACTTGTCTATTTACACACATACCACCTAAAACTTATTTCATTTTCTAAAATAACATTCCGTCTGCTTCCTCCGTCAAAACCCGCCCAATAATCGTGAAACTCAGCTTCCTGTTCATGAAAATCGTCTGCTTGCTCCCTCTCTACTCTCGGCTGTCTGTTCGAAAGAAACTCCAAAGGGTCGAGACTATTCTTCGGCGAACTCCGCTCAGGATCGCGGCCGCATTTGGCAGCCTCAACGTCCTCCGCCAAAAGAAACTGAAAACAACAACACCTTCCAATTAAACTCCTTCACAAAATCACCGAAACAGAAAAACCCCATCATAAAGCCTAGATCAAATGGACAAAATAGCATAGATCTAATCTCAACAAAAATCCACATATGACATGTGAAAACGAAACAAAATCTTGTAATTTGAATTACTGAACAACCGTCAACAACAACAACAAGTTGTTTTAGTATAATTTACATCTAATTCACAATGCATCAATCAAGCAGCAAGATCACAAAAAAAGATTTGAAATTTCCAACACCTATTGCAACGAGCTGGAGAACAGAGAGTTCTTTAGCGAGCTGGTGACCTCCCTCCTGCGCCTTCACCCGATAGGAATCCACCTGCTTCCTCCTCAACAAGCTCAGAATCCCCCTTTGTCTCTCCTTCCCGTTCCCCAATTTCTCAAACCCCATTTCACAGAGAGAAGACCTCTATTCTGTATTCTGTGTAAGAAAACCAATCAAAAAATGTCTTTCTTTCTTCCCGAGCCTACTCCCACGGCTGGACGGAATGCCCCCTTCGTCCACCCTAAATCGGGCTGGTTTTCACGGAGAGAGTAAACGGTGTGGTATTTTAGAAAGAGAAAGTGCTTTTAAGTGGTATGTGTGTAAATAGATAAGTTTAGGTGTTAGATGAGTAAATAAGAAACTTTAAAGTGTTATGTATGTAAAAATCCCTATATCTTTTAATGAATGTGATGGAGATGTTGATGTGAAACCAGGAATTTGAATCTCATAAAATTAATAAAAATTTGTTAAAGTAGTGAAAGTTCAATCTTAATGATTTGCTTAATTGAAACTTCAAGAAAGATCTCAGAATTTAACCAAATCTAGGCAAGTAATACCGCTAAATTAGCAAGATCTTTAAAATAACAACGGCAATAAGTAGTAGTGCAAATGAAAAGCCAACGAGAATCCAACGGTTAACAAAGCGATTGTCTCACCTTGAGGCTACGCTCATTTATCTACTTCTAGGGTTGTTGGAAGAAGAAGAACCACACAAGAGATGAGACCACTCCGAGGGCGATGGTGCCGAAGATCCGTAGAGAAGGAGAGGAAGGCGCCGGATGTGGAGGTAGTCTTGAAGGTCGGCCGTCGATGGTCCACTCGTAGTCCGGACGTTGTCTATCAATAACTTGGATGAGGGTCGGGAGGATCCGATACAAGTAATCTCCCACAGTGTCTTCGTCGGATTCAAATCCCGTGTCGAAGAATGGCGATCGTAGTACGTCGAGATTGCCTTGGGCATCAAACACAAGCCCCCATTCTAGCTCGGGATCCGCCATACGACATGGAGTTGACGATGGGTGGTGGCCACGAAGAATTCTCCAAAGGGGAAGAGAGGTGGTCGGCGGGTTGTAGAGAGGAGGGGAGGCCGGCGGTGGGATTAGGGTGAGGGGAGAAGTAAGGTTTTAGAAAACTGAAATTGATTTCAGTTTTAGGGTTTTCGGAGGGAAAAGTAATGAGATTTGAAATTACAATTAAATGCAATTAAAGCATTAATTGGAAAATAATTAGGGTGAGGCCAATGGGGAGCCGGCGGCAGGGAGAGAGGGGAGGAGGAGTTTTAAAACTGAAATTATTTTTAGTTTTAATAAAATTGGAGGGAAAATTGTTTGCACTTAATTTGAAATTTCAAATCACATGAGGGAATTAAGTGCTCAATTAATGGGGACCAAGGGAGGGGGCCGGCGGCATTGCTAGAGAGAGAGGAAATTGGGGAGAGAGGGAGAGGGGTTTCCAAATGAGGATGATGACTAGGAAAATCTTTTCTCATGAATCCAATTTCATTTGATGTGAAATTGATTTCAAAATTCAAAAACTTTCCTAAAATAGAATTCCCAAATTTGGAAGGAAATTGAAATTTGAAATTCAAATTTCAATGAGGGGTGGAGAGGTAGAGGTGGGGAGGTGGCGGAGAGGGAGGGAGGTGGCGGAGAGGGAGGGAGGTGGCCGGCCGGTGGGATTAAGGTGGCCGACGGGTGATGATCCCCAAGGAGACGGCAAACGTGGAGGGGCGGCTTCTTCCAATCCGTTGGTATGGATTGTAGGATTTGTGGATGAGGAGGAGCTATGGATGTAATTCCTAAGAGAACTCACAAAGAGATCTCATGTGAAGAACTCACCAAGAGATCTTCTTGAACTCACAAAGAGAACCAATAGTAGAAAATTTTTCATTCAATCAATAATCCATAAAATACAATGACAAAGCCTTTATATAGGCTATCCGGAAATTAAAAAAAAAAAACATAAAGATGGCATTGCCCTTGGGCTACAACAAGCACTAATTCCCTCATAGGGGTACAAAAGGAAAAACATGAAATATAAATGACATGGATAAAATAAAACATCAAAAATAAAGACTCTGAATCATGGCCGTCGATCGACGTCTCCGGCTATGGTACACATGTCGAAATCTGATGTCCCCATCAGATGTTGTGTGATAAGATATTGAAGTAGAAGTTTGTGCTAAACTCGTATGATATCCAACAAAATACTACGCTGGTGTTGTGTGATCTTTGACTAAAGATTGTATTGATGTTTAATGATCTCCAATTATGAAACATATTGGTGTAATATGATCTCAAATCAGAAACTAAGATTTGTGAAGTAAGATGCATTATGTATTTTATGTTATGCTAGATTTCAATAATCAATTATACATGCAAATGAATCACTAATTTTAAAGAACAAATATATGGAAAAAAATGTCAACAAATAGCAATCCAATTATGGAGGGTATGATCTAGCCCTTCTATTGTTTAAAAGTATGGAATATTCTAATTTAGTTTCAATAACAATCGAAATGCCCTACTCAAAATCTACAAATATATCTCAAATATGTTTAGTCAAGGCATTTTATAATTTTCCAAGCACAAGGGTGTGTGGTGTTATTTTCCTGACCAACAAATGTCGACATCATGGAAAAATCCTATGAGCTGTTGTCATTAAGGAGTAGTTAAGGTATGCCCAGTTCAAGGAAACCAAGAGCTATGGGAAATATTATGAGTATTCAGCCCCCTAAAAATCTACACCACAAATATGCAAGTGCCAAAATCATTCCCTCCAAATTTACATCACAACCTCATTTGCATCATTGGTGTCAACACTACAAGACTTTTTTCACAACCTCATTTGTGTTGAGTTATCTGCTTTGAAACCCGCACTAAAATCTCACTTGTACCACAATCATCGTCCTAACAACCTTGCATGATGTCACAATCATTCTCTTCAAGACCATTTTGAATGTTCCATGTAAAGAAATCCAAAGCTTTGACCACCACCGGAAGCTCTAGTCTATTATTTTGGTGATCTAATACCCACTCCACGCTACATTTTAAGGTTTTATAGTCCCCTCTTTTTCAACAGAGTGACTATTCTCCTCCCCACCCCTCTCACCAACTTTAGGTTGTTAATTTCCCCTCCTTCAAAGAGAGATTGATTCACGTACATTCACTTCCCCGTCGACTCTAGGTAGCTAATTTCCCCACTCCGTCAAGAAAATGAACTATCCCGACCGCCTCCATCACTCCCAAACTCAGCTCATTCAATTCTCCCCTCCTAGGAGATACTTTCACAATTTCTGTTAGTCGCCATTCCCATCAACAATAATGGGCTATCTACTCCACTACCACAAAAGACTTTCTCCACAATCTAGATCTTTTACATTATACTGACGTCTTCTCCAATTTGCAGAATGGCGGCTGATTGTAATTCCATACTGCAACTAGTGAAAAACTTTGCTTGGCAAGACCCCATAGCAATAACCTTTCCCCCTTTCCAGCTTTCCCAATACAAAAGTTGATGTTCCCTATTCACTTTAATTTTTCTGATTGTGTTTGGCAACTATAAGATGACGAAACACATAACTCTCTCACTCTCCTGATACGGCCTCCAACCCACAACAATCATAATCTTATATATGAAGATAATAAAATCAGATGCCACATCATGAACAGATTAAAAGAAATAACCTTTTTGAAATAATATCCTAGATTTCGGAAATGCTATCAGTGAAAAAGCTAACTAAGATGATCGTAAATGTATTATAGATAAGAACCTCATCCAAGATGTTCTCATCCTCGTCCTGAGGTACAGACTGTTCAGCTTCGTCTTCCTCCTCTTCCTCTTCTACGCTCAGGTCAGGATCCCGAACTTTAAGACGGTTAAATCCTTTCATATGACGGCCATGATCTGAATCTTTCTCCTTGATCTTCCTTAATTTCCTTTGTATGATGGATGAAACCAGATCAATGCTCCCATATACTGTCTCAGAATCCTCCTCTGCACGCACAACCCCATGCTTCTTGGTAAAGAGAGACACCTGATCGAAGAGACAATGTAGCATCAGATTGCACATATATAATCAGTCAAATTACTAACAAACGTATGTTCGATAACATTGCTAAATTCAGTTATAGAAGCAATCAACTCTTAAAAAAACACAGCGTGAATAGCGAAATCCTGAGTTACCTCGCATCTGCGAACTCTGGGACCTCTCCCAAACTCACCCCCGCGGACGGAAAGTCGAACATCGACCTCTCTGACGAGATAAGAATGCTTCTGCACGGCCTTTCCTACCTTGTCCTCGATATACTTCTTTACTGAATCCGTCAACTAACAAAAAAGTAAAAACCTAATGTGAAACACAGAACTGCAGAAGCACGGCGCAGAGATAAATAAATACCTCGAAGTTCTTTCCTTGGACAATAAGTCGAACAGAGGAGAGAGGGCCGTCCCATGACATGCGGACGGCAAGGCTCCGTGGCCCAGGAGAGGCCACGGCGGGTCGGATTGTAGCAACTGAGAGGAAAGAGGCGGATGGGTTGCCAAGGAAGTCTGAATGCAGAGAAGGAAATGTATTGGGATTGGAAGTTAGGGTTTTGGAGTGGGAAAGAGGAGGGCCGGGGAAGGAAGAGGAATACGAGCAACAGACATGCCGTGGAAGGACAGCATGCCCGGCCACCCATGTAGCAGTCGTCATTCCTCAAGCTCGATAAAAAGAGGATTATGTGAATGATAAGTAAAGCTTTAGAAAGGTTTGTGATGTAGATTTTGTTCTTTGGAATGGAACAGAAGCGGTGAAAGGAAGGAGAAGAGGGGCGAAATCGAAATCGAGGCTGAAGAGGAAAGATTTGGAACTATGTGGATGCTAGAAAGCAGCAAGCGCCCGCGTGGAGCCTAATCCGATATCGGATAGACTAGAAGCTCGGTCAGCTGTTCCGCAGGAGCAACTTCTCTTTGAATCCTATTTGTGGAACGGTCTTGCGCGGGAACAATTATTACGTACTCCGACCGGACGTAGGGAACGTCCGATCGGAGGCAAATTCCCGCCAAAAAACGAGTTGTACCGAGCAAATACTGAGCAATACCAAACAATAACAAAGAATACCATCATTTGAATACCCAATACTGAGTTATATCGGGCTTTACCGAGCAAATACCGAGTTATACCAAAGTTGTACCGAGTTTTTCCCAAAAAAACTCGGTACAACTTGGTATTTCTCGGTACAGCTCGATATAACTCGGTATTGGTCTTCAGAGAACGGTATTCCTCATTATTATCAAATAATACTTAGTTGTACCGAGCAAATACCTAGTTTTTTGATGGAAAATTGCCTCCGACCGAACGTTCCTCTACGTCCTTGCACCGGACGTAATAAAAGTTCCTTGCGCGGCGTTGAAGAATTATTTTTTCAATGCTTTCAATAATTATTTGGGTTAGAAAACTATTTTTTATAATAGGCTATTAAATTGGAGTAATTTTTTTTATTGTATTACGTATTGAAGTGAACATTTAAATGTTTCAAATGATAGTATTAAGTTTATTTAAATGTTATTGTTGATGTTTATCAACAAAAGAAAATGAGAGGGGAGTATGTCAATGTATTACCATTTATTTGAATTTGGATGGTGAAGAGGCTATTTTTTGGTTCTTTGTATAGGATTTATTTTATGTATGATTTTATTAAATTTGTCATTTATATATTTTTTTATATATAATTCATGTTTTTCTTATGTCTAAAATAGCATTTTTAAATCTCTAATATTTTATTTAGATACGTATGTATTAGTATAATTCATGGTTATATATTTTTAAATCTCTAATATTTTATTTAGATACGTATGTATTAGTATAATTCATGGTTATATATTTTTAAATCTCTTATAAAAATGGTGATCTACTAAAGTACCATAATAGTTTCCTCTGGCCAAGCCAAAACTAATAATGGATGGTCTTAAAGTGTTATTCAAGGAAACCAGTTCAACAGTTGAGCCATTTAAAATCCAATTAAAAGGTCTGAAGTCTATTTCGGGGTTCTCTCTATCTCTCTCTTGTGTGTTTGTGTGTGTATATGTGTGTGCATGTATGTGTGTGTATGTATTTATTTCTCTATATAGTTGATGTTAGCAATAAAATTCCCGAAGTCTCTCTTATCTCTTGGGTTTCTTAGGCTCACAACCTATGTCCATTCTTTTCTTTTCTTTTTTCTTTTCTGGTAGCTCTGGTAGTGTTTATGATAGCACAACCCAAAAAAATCTAGATTCAACATCCATGAACCATAAATTTTGACACATCTAATCTATTTTGCACATTTTCTTATATGATTAAAATTAGGCTCCACAACTTTAATAATTTTAGCCAAATTCTTCCTTATAGGCAAAATACATTAAAGTCTATGGAGCTCACAAAATTTTTTACGACTCACTTAGAGTTAAAGTATATTGAATGGTTAATACATGATACTTGTGCTTTAGTTGTGAACTTATACAACTAATGTTGGAATTCTCAAGCCCATTCATGTCTATTTCAACGTTATTAATATGCTCATCAATCCTCTAGTTGAATCACCCTAATTAGATAACTCTTCAATTCTTCGGTATCAATGATAGCTCTTCTTATCTTTCTTAGATTAAGAGCTAACTTTCGTAGTGTTAGACAACCTTAAGGAATCATATTATGTTAAAAAGAAATAATATCTTATGAGAAATATATTTCATTTAAAGTAAGTGATAAAAATGATATACTCTAATTCTCTAAAGATAGAGTTGGAAAGAAGGAGACATTTTATTGTTGTACTTCTCTATTGTAGGAGTCCAAATTTGAAGTTTTTCTCTTGATATAGTCTAAGTTTTTTCCACAGCTTATAAGAATAAAAAATAGCGACACCTCTTCCATCTTCGAAAAGCTCTCTCTTTTGTTTTTCCTAGATGGCTTGAAAATGTAGACTTAATTGTAATATAACCTATAAAATTTATAAGAACGATTAAAGTTCATAAAATATCTCATAGCCAAAAATATTGATTTAAATATATGATTAATATAAATTTTAATGAAATATTTATAACTGATATATTATCAATAAATTATCTTGATCGGGCACAAACCTCGAGGCAAAATCAAGCCGGAAACTTCAAAAATTAAATCTGGGATCACCTGAACTCCAATTTTAGCAAACTTACAGTCAAACTGAGCATCTCGGAAATATGAACCCAACGGCACCAAATTCGACTCAATCTGAGCCCAAATGAGTACAAATCAAGGACCTGAAGTGCTTTTGGAAAGTTTGAACCACAATTTGAGTTACCAAACGGTTTCCAAAAATGGCGTGCTTATAGTCGAATCGAGCGGCTCGACGAGATGAATCCAACGAGTCTAAGATTGTTGAACTCCAACAACATTAAGGCCTTCAAATGTCTTATGAACGGTCCACGATCAAAGGATTTAATATCGGCTGTCAATCTGATCACTCCCTATTTACCCCCTGATCTCTCATCTATTTACAAGTCATGCTACTCCATAATATCTATAAATAGACTCCTCATTTCTCATGAGAGGGGAGCCAAAGCAAGGAGGGGGGCCTCAAGCAAGAGAAGAAGGAGAAGAGAAGAGAAGAAAGATAGGAGAGAAGAACTCCTCCTCGACCACCACTACCAGAGTTATGCCCGACGCCAAAATTCTACCTGACGCCCAAGCAACGCCAGAGTTCTGCCCAACGTCAGAATTTTGCTTGATCTTCATGTGACACCGGAATTCCGCCCAAACTCCAAGTGACGTCGGAGTTCTGCTCGTATACCATCTAACGTCGGAATTCTCCTCGGCCGCCAACTGGCGTCGAACTTCTACCCGATGCCGGACCTCGGCTCATCGCCAAGTTTCTACCCGACGTTGGACTTCTGCCTGTTGTCGGACTTTCGTCGGACATCTATCCAATGATGGATTTCTGTCTATTGTTGGATGTCTACATGACATCATCATTCTGACCTTCGTCATTAGACAACGATCCTTCCGACCTTCGTCGCCCACCGACTAAGGTCCTTCTAACTTACGTCACTCGATGACTACAGTCCTTCCGACCTCCATCGCCCGCCGACTACGGTCCTTCGGACTTACGTCGCCCGCCAACTACAATCCTTCCGACCTCCGTCGCCCGTCGACTATGATCCTTCTGACTTACGTCACCCACCGACTACAGTTCTTCAGACCAAGTGAATATGAAAATAGTAACTTTTTGTATTCCCAACATGTAATGTACTTTATATGATGTACATCAAGTTAAAGCCTTCCTCCAAAGAAGGGCCTCATTTGTAATCAACTACAGTACTAATGGATTCATTTAAACTGGGCTAGGGCCCGTGGTTTCCCCCTTTTTTCAGGGGTTTTCCACATAAAAATCTTAGTGTTTCTAGTGGATGATGCACACTCTCTCTTATCTGATTGCGTGCCCGATTTTTGTACAATGCTAATACAATAAACTTTATATTTCTCTACTGCCGCGAATACTCCTAGACGCAACAATAATAAATATTATATCTTAATCATATTTTATAAAAAAAAATTTTTGAAGGAGAAAATCTACTCGAAATTATTTTCAATATAAAAAAATTAATATGCTTAAAATTTGTGAATCAATAACATATATTGTAGTGTATATTGTATTTTTTAAATAAAAAAATGTGGTAGCTATGAAGGATGAAATATGAGAAGTACAAATTGAGAAAGGATTATTTCTACAAGAGATTAGGGGAGTGAGTCCGCACAGGTGTAGTGTTAGGGTTTATTGAAAAATGAACACCACACATCTCACTTTGGTCTATTGATGGAAGTTTTAGTTTATAATTGATATATCATGCAAAATTAACTTGATCGGGCATGAATATCGAGGCAAAATCAAGTTGAAAGCTTCAAAAATTAAATTTGGGATCTTCTGAACTCCGATTTCAGCAAAATTACATTCAAACTGAGCGTATCAAAAATACAAACCCAACGACACCAAATTCAACTCAATCTGAGCCCAAATGAGTCTTAATCAAAGTCCTGAAGCGCTGTTGGAAAGTTCAAACCACAATTTGGATTAACAAACGGTTTCCAAACATGACATGCTTATAGTCGAATTGAGCGGCTCAACGAGACAAATCCAATGAGCCTAAGATCGCCGAATTCTGACGAAATCGGCTTCTTGCCCCAACTACCATTGAATCATTAAGATCTTCAAATCTTTGAAAAACGATCCACAATCAAGGGATTCAATATTGGTCATCCATCAGAACCACTCCACATTTGCCCTTAATCCTCCTCCCATTTATGGGTCATGTCATCCCCAAAAAACTATAAATAACCTTTCATTTCTCTTAAGAGCGAACCCAAGCAAGAAGAAGAAGAGAAGACAAAGAGAAGAAGAAGAAGAAGAAGAAGAAGAGAAGACGAAGAGAAGAAGAAGAAGAAGAGAAGGGAATGAGGGAAGAAACTTATCCTCGACCACCGCCGGGAATTCTGCCCGACTTCCAAATGACGCCGGAATTCCGCCCGACTTTCCAAGAGACGGCAAAATTTCGCACGACTTTCTAGTGACGTCGGAACTCTGCCTAATCTCCAAGTGATGTCAGAATTCTGTCTAATCTTCGAGTGACTCTGAATCCATCTCAAAAACATAACTTGTTTGTAACTGGATTTTAATCCGGAAGTGAATTATTGTAATCTGATTATCCTAAATTTTAAGAATGAGTCAGCCTCTTGTATCTCAAGAAAATACTAGTTGAACTCTTTCAACTAGGCGTAACCCCATGGTTTTTCCCTTTCCAGAGTTTTCCACATAAAAATCCTGGTGTTCTTTCATCTCTTATGTGTGAGTTGGATATCCGTGCAATGCTAAGACGTAGAATTAAAACTCTTTCTCCGCATATATGCAAGCTCGCGACAGTTTTTGGAGTAGCCTAAAAAATTGTTAAGATGATTTTGGGTTATATCAATCCTTAAATAATGCTTAGATTTTTTATAATTTTTTTTTTTTTTTTGCTCTATCAATCATATTTCTAAACTCCACATTACCAATGATATTATCTACACCTATAACCACTATGTGTATTAAATGTATACCAAATATATTAAAAATATTTTGAAATTATTGATGAAGAGAAATCATTAATACTCCATATTTCATTTACACAATTAATAAAAAACTAGAGAATTTAGTTAGACATGAAGAACAAGTGAAGCATGTTCATTTTCATTAATTACACAAAAACAAAAAGTATAAAAAAAATATATCACCTGATGGGTTCGATGATCTCCTCTACACTCTTCCTTGAACTTACAGAATTGCTACGACAAAGAGGAGAGCTAAATTTGAGTAGGTAAAGTCACATACGAAAGATAGCAAAAAGCCTCAAGAGCAGGAAGAAAAACGGGAAAAAACAAGTAAAAGGATTGGAAAAATTTCAACTTCTGTATAAGAGGAGGGGCGCTGAGTTAAGTAGGAAAAGTCACCTACTAAAAAATATCGAAATGCCTCAAATGTAAGAAAGTCAGAGGGAGAAAAGAAGAAGGTAGAAGTTCCCCCCTGCCCCTGGGGGATATTTATAGTGGTTTTTTGGGGAAGATAGAAGTTTCTATAGTTTTCTAGAATTTTTTTTTGAACTTTTCTAAAATTTTTTGGAATTTTTTGAAAATTTTTAGAATATATATATATATATATATATATATATATATATATATATATATATATATATATATATATATATATATATATATATATATATATATATATATATATATATATATATATATATATATATATATATATATATATATATATATATATATAATAGTAATAATAATAAGAAATTCGGGCTGGCGGTTCCCCTAATTGCGAGCGGCAGATCCGAATAGGCACCCGGCCTCGGGCGAGACAAGCTCGGGCATCGGGCGGGCCGAGCGGGTAGCGGGCGGGCTGGCAGTACGGGCAAGCCAAGCAGACCACGAGCGGATCGCGGCGCAAGCCAAGAGGACCGCATGCAAGGGTTCTGCCGCCGCCGCAGACAGCAATGGCGGCTGGCCTGCCGGTTCAGTTGCCTACGTGTATCTGGGTCCAATTTTTTGCCCGGACATGTCAAATCATATGTTTTTGGGGTCCCAATGATATTTTTGACGTTTCTGACTCAATTTCGACACTTTTAAAGTCATTTGGGACTCCTACAAGCCAGATCGGATTTCAAATCACATGAAAAATTCTTCAAAGTTTGTGACTCGTATTTTCGAACTGCTAGAGCTTCGATGTCTGAAAATAGTGGGGCAACTGATATATCATGCAAAAATTATCTTGACCGGGCACAAATTAAATGAAGTTGGAAGCTTCAAAAATTAAATCTGGGATCTTCTGACCTCCGATTTCAGCGAATTTATAATCAATTTGAGCGTATCAGACATATGAATCCAATGACACCAAATTCAACTCAATATGAGCCCAAATGAGTCTGAATCAATGACCAAAAGCGTTGTTGGAAAGTTCAAACCACAATTTGGATTACCAAACGGTTTCCAAACATAACATGCTTATAGTCAAATCGAGCGGCTCGACGAGGCAATCCAACAAGCCCAAGATTGCCAAAATTTTAATATCATTAAGATCTTCAAATGTTTGACAAATGGTCCACGATCAATAGATTCAATATCGGCTGTCCATCCGAACCACTCCAGGTTTGCCCTTAATCCTCCTCCTATTTATGGGTCATGTCATCCTAAAAAAACTATAAATATCTCCTCATTAACTTCCTAGTGACGCCGAAATTCTGTCTGACTTTCAAACGACTCCAGAATTCTGTCCGACTTCGCAGTGACGCCGAAATTCTGCCCGACTTCGAAATGACGCCGGAATTTCGCCTGACTTTCCAAGTGATGCCGAAATTGCGCCCGACTTTCTAGTGACGCCGAAACTCTGCCCAATCTCCAAGTGATACCGGAATTCTGTCTAATCTTCGAGTGACTCTGAATTCATCTCGAAAACACAATTTGTTTGTAACTGGATTTCAATCCGGAAGTGAATTATTTTTAATCTGATCGTCCTAAATTTTAAGGATGAGTCAGCCTCTTGTATCTCAAGCAAACACTAGTGTAACTCTTTCAACTGGATGTGGCCCCGTGGTTTTACCTTTTCCAGAGTTTTTCATGAAAAAATCTTTGTGTTCTTTCATCTCCTATGTGTGAGCTAGATATCCGTGCAACAATAAGATGTAGAATTAAAAATTTATCGCCGCGTATATTCAAGCCCGCAACAATAATCAAGAGGTATTGGATTCGAATTTTACATTTGTGATGTATAAGTTTATCATCATAGCCCAAATATAAAAAAAGAACAAAAATCAAATAATCAAAACACAGATCTCGCATCCAGTTATCTACAACAGCCAACATAAACCAGTAATTATCCAATAGCCTGAAGGATTATTGATTCAATTGAAATTTTAAAAAAAAATGATCAATAATCTCAAAAAAATTTAACAAAAATAATTTTAAAATGAATAAATTTATTTTCAAAAAAATATGATATATGAAAGATTAGTTAAAATTTAGATTACACTTATTTAAAAAAAAAATTCATAACATATTCTTTTTAACTTGCTTTTGCTCAATTATAACTTACCTTTACCTCACTTTATACAGAAAATTTCATTTGACATAAAAAAATAACTTAAAAATTAATCAAATCAAACCGATATAAAGATAAAGCTTATAATCATTTAAGCAATAATTGATTAACTTCAACTATAAGCGGATAAAAAACTAATCAACTTATTTATCAGCTTAAGTTAAAGTTGTATATGTTCAATTAAAAACTATTCGGTAGGGGTGTCAATATTTGACATGACCCAAAAATTCGATCAGAACTCAACCCAAAAATTCAGAGTTAGGATCAACCTGTTTGAGAAATGGGTCGGATTTAAGGTTCAGGATTTCGACCCGTTTTTATAACCTGGTAGGATTTGGGTTGACCCGAAAACCCAAAATCAATCCAATTTGACCCGAGAATTATGGGACTGACCTCTTCTCTTCGCCCTTTGGCGTGACCACATCTGACCGCGTTGGACCCGTCCCGTCCTTACGTCCGCCAGTCACCGAACGTCCCATCCCGTCCTAATGTCCTGTAGCGCACACAAATGCATATGATTTTAACTCACGTGGGTCAGGTCGGGTCAACTCGGGTTGGATCCGAACCTGACCCATTTTGACACCCCTACTGTTCGAAAAAGTTGCATCATTTTATAACGGTGGTTATGAAATTCTTCTACGGGATTTTTTTTTTTTTAACTATCGTAGACATAATAAATATATTTTTTAATCAAAAAATTTTAAAGCCACCACACATTAGAAACTCTATTTAAAAAACATCATCCAATCACAAAAATTTCTTAAAACAAAGCAATAAGAAAATAATAGCCCCAAATAGATCCTTTGTAAGGTAATTTGTATAGCAATTGAGAAGTGAGAAAAATGGAAAATTTATAGAACAGTAGCTGCATCCACACAGGTACATATATAGTGCATCATTAAACAAGATGCATGTGCTTAATCATGCATGGAAGGTAACAAGTACCCATCGTGTACTCTGTCCCGGTCTGCCACTCATGCACCTAACTATTAAATTTGGTAGATCTAAAAGTAAAATTTGTACCAAAAAAATAAAATATAAATATAAAAGATAACTTTGCAAAAAGCCATAACCTTTCATTTTGTTGGCTCAATTATTCAAAAAAAAAATCACAAAAAACAAAAATGGAGGTACCACACACATTTTGTAATGTTTCTCTATTCATTATATATATATATTTGATATGCATTTAATTAATTTAGGTAGATTTAAGATAAAAAATTTATATCTTGGAATATATTTCAATGATTAATGAGAGTTAAGTAAGCCTTTATTTAGATGTGATAAAGCTTCCTCAATATATTGCTAGGAAAATGATGAATGTCGCATATTTGTGGTTTAAACTTTAAGCAATAATCAATTTTATAACACAATTATGAATCCGTCAACCCGTGGCTTGATTAGTAGAAGGATGTGTGTAGGATGTGTGTGACAAATATTTTATAAGATAAATGTTTCAGTTAATTTCTCAATTTCCTCGGCAAATATCACTCTATTTTGTTTTTAGGGTTTAGGGTGTACTTTGAACTTTGTTATGTGATCAATTGGGGGGTTCTCAATATGAATTATGTGGGCTTGTTCAGAAAGTAATCGACTTTTATCTCATAATACGTCAACATAAAATTGATTGTTCAATTTAGATCGCGGTCATCAATAATTTTGAGACTTAGGATCTTCATTGATCCATTCATCATAACCATAAAATGTATGATGGGTTAACAATTATCTCAAAGATTATTTAATTTGATTCTTCGCTATTTCATTTATCAAATGATGAAAATTTTCATTAATTTTGAGCATATTGGTCCTATATAGATTTGAAGATAACATTTATAAAATCGATAAAATATTCTTTGTAAAAGAGATAAAAATATCTCTAATTGGGCATACCAAGAATATTCTTCTCCTTCCTCTTTTTTAATTCAAAATTGACTTCTTAAATAATAATTTAATGCCCTATTAATAGTGAGTTTTAAGAATAAATTAGACTCATTGTTCTTCTTTTTTTAAAAAAATCCCTATATATCTCCCCCTTTTCTCTCAAAATATTTTTTTGAATTTATAAAAATATTAAAAATTTCACTTTTTTTAAGATATTAAAAAGCTGTTGAGTGCTGATTTAAAAAAAAAATGCAGAATAAAATAAAATTTAATAAAAAAAATTAATTTATTTAAAATATTAAAAATTATTTTAATGAATATAAAATAAAAATATATTATTATTATTATTATTATTATTGTTATATTACTTGGGAAAGTGAAGCGTTACTTTTATGCCAAACCCCATGATTCAATTTAAAAAAAAAAAATTATTATTCATGAGCTGCCGATCATAGAAAGCCTCAAGCTTTCTATCTTAATAAATATGATATGGATCACTTTACAATCAATTGCAGGAAGATACAAGACGTCATGGACTGTCTTAATAAAGTCGGCTTTGGTTTTCAACAATTCGTATCTTTCAACTCCAGTTGGAAATGGATGGTAAAGGAATTCAAGTCAAAAAAATTTATGTTGAACATTTTTTGCAATGTTGTTTACCTCACTTGGAATTCCCGTAATAAGCTTGTTCATGGTGAAACCGAGGACAGCTCTGTATATATTGCTTCATATGCTGTTTCAATGGCTTCTATTTCTTTCTTGCCGAAAGAAAAATTGGGTAACTGGGGTACGAATCAATCCTTTGGATTGTCTAATCGTTGGTGCCCCCCACCCCCAAATTGGATCAAAATCAATGTAGATGCTTCACTTCACAAATCATACAAAGCTGGAGTTGGAGAAGTTGTACGGGACTACAAAGGAAGATTTTTGTTGGCATATGGTCATTCATGTACTCATTGGGATATTGGAGATCTTGAACTATTCTCTATTCGGTTCATCGGAGTTATTCTCAAAGATTGGATGCATGAATATCAAGGTATAATCATAGAAAGTGATAACTTCAATGTTATCAAATATTTACAAGAATTGGATGGTAAATGGAGAGATGAGTTGGTTTTCTTAAAAGATCACATGTATGTTTTGTTTAACTGGGTGGAGAGGAATTGTAATAAACTAGCTAATCTTTGTGCTAGTTATGCCATACGGAGTGATTTCTATTGGGATTTTTTTTTGTCTAGTTTGATTCCTCCTTTGTTTAGTGATATATTAAAGGAGGAATCTAATAATGCTTGTAATAAGTAGTTGCTGTGTTTTTTAATAAATTTAGCCTTTGGCTGTTTTCAAAAAAAAAAAAAAAAAAAAATAGAAAGCCTCAAGCCCTGCAAAAGGAACTTTTATTTGGTCCGGTGCAAGGACCTAAAGGAAAGTTCGGTTTTGCCTAAAAAAGTGCAAATACCGAGTTTTTTGAAAAAATACCGAGTTTTTCAAAAAACTCGGTATTTGCACTTTTTGACCTATTTTTGCCTAAAACCAAACCTTCCTCTACATCCAGTGAAAGGACCTAATAATTGCTCCTGCAAAAGAAACAGAAGAAAAACCAAAAGAATTAATTCAGTGGGAGACGAAAGTTCTCATTTTTACACATCACCCAACCACTGCCACCACCGCCTTCCATTCCAGCAGCTTCCTTCATCAACACCCTCCTTATATATCCCATCATCCCTCTTACTTCCCCGCTCCCTCTCTCATCTCCATACTCCCTAACTATAATGGCTAAAAACACCGTCCTATCCCGCTACTCTCCCGACACCACCGCCCGCTTCCTCTGCTGCGCCCTCGCCACCCTCTTTATCCTCGCCGGTATCACCGTTCTCATCCTCTATCTCGTTTACCGCCCTTCCCACCCCCACTTCGCCGTCCTGTCCGCCGCCATCTACCGCTTAACCAACGCCACCTCCGCCGAACCCGCTTCCGCCATCTCCACCTCCTTCCAGTTCACCATATCCATCCACAACTCCAACGGCCGCACATCCATCCAGTACGACCGCCTCTGCGCCTACGTCGCCTACCGCGACCAACCCATAACTCCGCCGACATCGCTGCCGTTGCTTTACCAGGTGTCCGACGGAACGGTGACTGTATCGCCGGTGATTGGAGGAGAAGCCGTTCCCGTTTCGGCGGAGGTGGAGGCAGGCTTGATGACGGAGGAGGCTTTTGGAGTGGTGCCGCTAAGGTTGGTGATTACGGGTCGGTTAAAGTACCGGCCGGGCCCGTTTAAGAGTGGGTGGGTTAATGTGTATGTTAAGTGTGATGTGCTTGTTGGGCTGAAGAAGGGAGTATCTGGGCTGGTGCCGTTGCTTGGCCAAAGTGAATGCGATGTCGACACCTAACGGCCGGGTGGCTGTCGGTGGCCGGAGAGTCAGGGACTGGTATTTGGTTCTCTTTTGTTTGTTCGGGTTGGTTTTGTTGGTATGTTTTAAGAGTGTAAATAATTTATGGTTAATTGTAATTAGGGCGCATTATGTTCTAGAAAATTATGTTTTGATGTAATTAGGCATCGACATAGAGGGTTTGAAGTGATTGTGCTCTCCATGAAATTGGCATTGGCAATTGTACATGGGTTATTTTATTATGATTTTATTTTTATTTTTATTATTTTTTTTTTTTTTCTAAAATGTCTGCTGAAAATAAGAAATGATTTTCACAACTAATTCAAACGCAATTTTCATTTGGTATATAAAATATTAATTAAATTGAATGAGAAGATAATGAATCTATTTTTTTAATTATATGATATAAAAATAATGTTAAAAAAATAAATATATTGAATGATATTTCTCTTTGAGCATTTCTTGTCTCATAAGTATAGTTTTTTTTTGAAAAAGAAAAATAAAGTTAACATTTAAATATAAATAAATCTAATGCAAGCAATTTATCCATTTCTTTTTGAAGCGTGGGCAGTGGCAAAGCCATAAATTTTTAAAGTGGGACCCAACTTTAACATTGTTTTAGTTGATTTTTATATTTAGATTCCATTAATCACTTTAATGTTTATATGTATTATGAAAAATCAATATAATCTATGAAGATATGCATGCAAACTTGATTCTATAATTTTTTTCTTAAATCGTTCACGGGAAGCGCCCTACACGAGTTTTTTCTAAATTTCGGAGGCGGACATATGCCCCTATAGGCCCCCTCTGAGCGGGGGTGGGGGATTTGTTTCAACAAAATTTTCAAATTACTTACTAATTAATTTACCCCAAATTTAATTACATACTTTTTTTTTTCCAATTCAAAGGCAGCCGTAGCTACCCCCAATCACCATCACTATCACCTTGTAAAGTTGCATCGCATGTTAGATCTCACCGTCACCTGCCATATTTCAAATTTGTCATACATATTCTTTGGTGTCTTTCAAATCCCGCTTTGCACAACTTATCTTGATCGGTTGGTTGAGTGTTTTGGCAACCCGTCAAGAAATTTTGGATTAAAAACTTGCGTATATGATATATGTATGAGTTTATCTTAATTAGCTCAAATGTCAAAAAAAAAAAAAAATGGTCGTCTTTCTTTTTATCGATGTACAAAGTGAATAATTCACTATAGGAAAAAACCTCATTTCCGGCAAAATTTCCGGCGGAAATAAATTCGGCGGAATTTCCGGCAAAATTTCCGGCTGAATTTCCGGCGGATTTCTGACGAAAATGAAAATTTTAAATTTTATTTTAATAACTTATTGTCAAATTAAATTATTTAAATTAAATATTTTATATTTAAAAAAAATAACTTAAATTATTGAATTTAATAACTTAAATTATAATAAAATAAATTAAATTATAATTTAATTATTTAATAAAAAAAATTAAATGATTTAAATTTAAACTTAAATTATAATACAATTTTATAATCATTTATTTTATTAAATTAAGTTAAATAATTTAATAATTTTTTGTCAAATTAAATTGAGTTAAATATTTTAATAATTTATTAAGTTAAATAATTTAATAATTTATTGTCAAATTAAATTAAGTAATTTAATAATTTATTGTTAAATTAAATTTTATTTTTTTATCTTTAAAAAAATTTACTTTAAAAATAATTGGTTATTAATTTTAATATAGAGTAATTATAAGTTAAATAAAATAAAGTAACAAGATTTTATAGTTTTTAATTGAAGGCTAGATGGCAGATGGCGGTAGGATAAGAGCGTGCAGAGAAGAGGGGCCGAGGTTCGAACCCCGCCAAAGGCAGAGCTCGGGGGCCTGTTCGGCAGGAAACGGGTTCTGGCCCTGTGCAGGTCGCCTGGGTTGTTTGGGCTGAGCGGAACTTGTGTTTAATTATTTTTTAATTTATCTTAAACTTCCGGCGTAAAAGAAATTCGCCGGAAATATTTTCCTGCGGAAAATCTGCCGGTACTACGACGGAAATATTTCTGGCGCATTAATTTGTGCCGGAAGGCCTTTTACGACGCGCGTAAAATCGGCGCAAATATTTCCGTCAGAAATTAGCATTTCCGACGGATTTTAGCCAATTTTTCGGCGGAAATGCCTGCCGGAAAATGACGTTTTTCCTGTAGTGATTAAAGATCTTTTTTCTCGAATTCATCAACCAATTTCGAGGTGATAAATTACAAAAGTTCTTTTTTTTTGTGATGGTTGCTCCATATGAATTTTTCTTTCAACTAATAGGTTCATACTTTTATGGAGAGATTTTTTTTTTTTTAGAAATCATTTAAATCAAAATTATGAATAAATTTAGATGAAATAAAAGGGATCGCCAATGAACAAAATAAAAAACGAAGTCAAATAGAGATTAATTCATTAGAAAAATCTGCAAATAGATTTAAAAAATTTTCAATCAGATCATAGATTTCAAATTATTATTTCTGAATGTAGACCAAATATTTGAGATCTATTTCTAAGAACATATTTGCAATGAGAAACCATGTTAGCCTCACAATCACGATTTTCTTAAAAGTAAATATGTGATCCAAGAAAGAAGTTTTAGGTTTCGTTTGGGACGGCTTTCTTACTGCTTCTTAAAATGATTTTATGGTACAAATTTTTTAATTTTAGTACTAAAAAGCCGCTTTAAGAAGTAAGAAGAAAGTCGTCCCAAACGAAGCCTGAAGGCACAATAAAAGATGATGAGAAGACATTTAAAAAAATTAATTGAAGAAATCTAGATAGATTTGAACTTCGTTGTAAGCCCTTTTAGTGCTCACAATAACGCATAATAAAGTTGTGAAGATTTAATGAAAAAGAGTCAACATATTGGATTGGACTTTCAGAAGCAATTTATTTGAGCTACAGTTGCATATAATACTCATGTAAATACTTCCGCTTATTATGTGAGGATTTTTTAATAGACAATGGTTAGTTTTTCGAGAATGTGGCGAATTTTATAAATTTAAAAATCAAGAAAAAATTTCTCACCTACAATTTTTGGTTGAACATAATGAGGATATAAATATTGCAGTACTAAAAATGCTTCAGAGAATTCACAATCAACTACTCTTACTATATGTTGTATTGACACTCCTAGTTCTTAAGAAAGATGACAAGTGGTGGATGTGCATTGACAGCCATGTAATTAAGAAAATTACAGCAAAATACCACTTTCTCGTTCCCTCTGTCGAATATTTATTGCACAAATTAGTGGGATACAATATTTTTACCATCAAATTTGTGTTCAACCCAATGAAGAATGGATAACTGCATTTAAGACATGCCAAAGCTAGTATGAATGGAAGGTCATGCTTTTTGATATTTGTAATGCACCCGCTAACTTCATGTGACACATGAACGAGGTAATAAAATCAATCGAGAATAATTATGTGCATTATATTTTGATGATATTATTGTCTTTAGCACATCATTGGCAAAGCATGTAGAACATCTAACTCAAAATTTTCAAGCTCTACAAGCGAACAAATTATACCTCAATCTTGCTAAATGTGAGTTAGCTAAATCCCGAGTATATTTCATTGTCTTCATTGTATCGACCAGAAGAGTTGACGTTGATCTACACAAAGTTGCAACCATAGTTGAGTGGCCTATTCCTCGCTCGCTATTTGATGTTCACAGTTTTCATGGACTCACCAACTTCAACAGCCATTTTATTCGAGGATTTAGCACCGTCATGGCTCCCATAACAGACTGCTAGAAGCATAAAAACTTCAGTTGGACCGACAAACATCATAGGAGTTTCTAGTGAATCAAGTCAGCGTTGTGGTCATCCCCAATGTTAGCATTATCTGGCTTTGAGAAGCCATTTCAAGTTGACAAAGATGAATCAAGAATTAAAGCCATTTCAAGTTATAACGATGATGCAGTTCTCAAATCAGAAAGAGTGTGGCGCTGAATCTAAAGCATTGTGGCGCTCCGATTTCTATTGATTCTACTGGCAAACTCTGTAGCTCAGGAGCACAGCACCGGGACACTCAGGCACACATCGCTGGGTCGCTCGGGAACATAGTTGTGGCGTTGTACGTAAAACATATTTTTTTTCTAGTGCAAAGCACCCGAACTCAAGTAGAATTCTCCCCCTAAGTGAGCACAATAAATTGAACTGAGGTTTGAAATAGTAGTGCATCCCAATTGATCAACATAATTAGATTCCACACAGACTAACACTTTCTTTTCGCTGCATTTTCTCTTTCTTGTTGTTTGTTCGTTCCTGTGTGGTTTACTTCCCCCAACAATTTATAACTTTTTGACATGAAGAATTTTGATAAATTTATCATAATATAAGATATTTTATCATAAATGTTCTTGATATATCAATAAAAATTTATCTTGATCAAGCACGAATCTCAAAGCAAAATTGAGTTGAAAGCTTCCAAAATTAAATCAAAGATCATATGAGTTTCGATTTCAGTAAACTTATAGTCAAATTGAACGTCTCAGAAAGACAAACCCATCGACACTAAATTCGACTCAATCCGAGCCCAAATGAGTCCAAATCAAAGGGATGAAGCGCTGTTGAAGGGTTCAAATCACAATTTGGACTATCAAATAGTTTTCAAATGTATCATGTTTATAATCAAATCGAGCGGCTCGACGAGATGAATCCAACGAGCCCAAGATCATTTAATTCTAAAATCGTTAAGACATCCAATTGACCAATAAACAATCCATGATCAAGGGGATCAATATCGGCTGTCCATTCAAACACTCCCATTTTGCCCTTGATCCTCCACATATTTACAAGCCATGCCACTCTCAAAAAACTATAAATAGGCCCTCATTCTTCACATGAAGGGGAGGAGGAAGTGGAAGAAGAAGAGAAGAAAGGGAGGAATTTGGGAGCTCTCTTGCCATCGACCACCGCCGGAGTTCCTGCCGGCCAGCACAGGAGTTCATGCCGACCACCGCCGGGGTTCCTGCCGACCACCACCGAAATTCCTACCGACCACCACCGAAATTCCTGCCAGCTGCCGCCGGACTTCCACCCATTCTCCAACCACCGACGGACTTCTGCCAGTTCATCGACCGCCGCCGGACTTCCACGAGTTCGCCGACCGCAGCTGGACTTCAGCCCAACCGTTGCCCACTGACGGACTTCTGCCAGTCAGTCTACCGACGCCAGACTTCCACCAATTCGCCAACCACCGACGGACTTCTGCCAGTCCGTCGACCGCTACCAGACTTCCACCAGTTCGATGATCGTCGCTGGACTTCCACCCATCCTCTGACCGCCGCCGGACTTCTACCAGTTCATCGACTGCCGCCGGACATCTGCTTGACCGCCGACCATCGTCAGACTTTCATAGTTTGCCGTCCACCATCGGAATTCCACCACTCTGCAGAACACCGCAGGACTTCCGCTAGTCTGCAAACTACAGTCCTCCAACCACTGTCATCCAACTACCGTCATTACGATCTTTGTCGTTTGCAGACTATGGTCCTTCGGACCTCCGTCGTCTGCCGACTACATTATTCGCCGACTATGGTCCTCCCAACCTTCGTTGCCCGCCGACTACGGTCCTCCCGACCTTCGTCGCCCGCCGACTACGATCCTTCTGACCTCTGTTGTCTGCAGACAACGGTCCTTCCGACCTTCGTCACCCGGTTACTACGAACCTCCAGACCTCCGTCGCGATACAACGGTCCTTCTGACCTATGTCGCTCACAGACTATGATCCTTCCGACCTCCGTCACCCGCCGAATATGGTTCTTCCGATCTACATCGCTCATCGACTATAGTTTGCCGCCCTAAACTAACATATCAACATTGATTCTTCCAACTTCCACCATGCAATGCATTTTATATGATGTGTATTTGTTACTTCGAGCCAAGGTCTTCCTCCTAAGAATGGGCTTCATTTGTAATCAATTATAAGCACTAGTGGATTCATTCAAACTGGGCCAAGCCCCGTGGTTTTTCCCCCTTTTTAGGGGTTTCCACGTAAAAACTCTGGTGTCTCTTATGAACGCTACACCCTCATCTCTTTCATCTACTTGTGTTCTGGATCTTCGTACAAAGCTAAGGCATTAATCTTTATATTTCTCTACCGCCGTGAATTTTCCGGGACGCAACAGTTCTATATTGATCATCTTGATCGTAGATGATTTATGCACCATTTGAGTGCATTAATGATGCTAGAATTGAATGATCATGCACTTGTTCAATTCATCTCGTCGAGTCATTCAATTTTACTATAAGCACATAAAATAAAACTAAAATTCGGTTTTTCAATTATTGTCCTCAAGATTTTAGATATATTTCAAATACTTAATTTGAGCTCATTTAGAATCGTATCGAATCAATTGTGGCCTCAATGGATTTGTCTCATCAAGTCATTCAATTTGACTTTAAATTCGTTGAAATTAAAATTCAAATGATCTTGAATTGAACTCTACATATTTTTAATTTAAGTATTATCTTGATATTCATAGTAATAACATTAATTTCTTTTTAACCTACCAATATTATTGCTATTTTAAATTTTTTATAAATTATAACTTATGATAAATAATTTTCTCCCAATTGAGTCATATTATTCGAAATTTTGCGTTGAAAGTTTAGTACATACGTTCTTGTTGACCTCTTTTTTGACTCGAGCCTCACTCCATGGGTCTAAATGGGCTAGATTGACCAAGTCAAACTTTGACTTGGTCAACCCAAGTCCTAATGGGCTATTTTTGACCCATTAGGCCCATTAAGAGCCCAAATCCATTTGAAATCAATCCAACCCATTGCATGACTTGATTCCTTCACTTCTTTGACTTATTTGACTTGGGTGACCAAGTCAATCTTTGACTTGGTCAACCCAAGTCTTAATAGGTCATTTATGACCTATTTAGAGCCATTTAGATCATATTTAATGGATTAACTCCTCTCCCTTCGTTTTGAATTTGATTCCACAGCCAAATATGATGGATTTCCCTCCTACTTACCTAGAGATTCGATCCCAACCGTTGGTGCATTGATTAGAGCTTTAAATAGGGAAAAATTAGGTTTAGGAGAGGATCTTTTTGCTCATACTCTCTCTCCAGACGACATTAGCCTCGGGGATTTTGTGTGAGCACTCCCACGTCTTCCCTCGACCTTCCTCCATCGAATCCCGACGGTCAAAGCTCGCCGGCGGCGAGATTCCGGCGATCCGAAGCTAGATCCGGTCAAGGCGTTGATCCTGTCGATCCGTAGCCCGTTTGATCAAGGATTCAAGAAGGAAAACATACGAGGACAGTCTACAAGCTCAACCGTGTCAAAGATTTGAAGATCCAACGGTTAGATCTTCTTAAAACCCTTAGAATAGGTTAAACACTTAGAGCTAAATAGATATATGTATACTTTGTTTTAGATCAATCCAAACATTCCCCACGAATGCTCTTCACACCAGAGATCTAGGGTTAAAATTTCACGCGATTTGGTTGAGTATCGAGCGAGAACGGGGCAAAAAACGTTTTAGGGTTTCGGTCCGGCGTGACCTAGCCCCAGGGACGTCCTGGACCGTTGATCTCGCCGATCAACGGTCCAGATCGCGCGGTTTCGCGCGATCAGGCCTGACCGCTGGCCTTCATCCGCGGTTCCGTGGTTTGGCGTGCCACGTGGCGGCATCGTGGCCGTCCGCTCGATACCGCGCCGATCCGACGACGGAGACGCGTTGCTGACTCATTTGAGTGAAGCCGCGTGGGGCCCGCCGACAGAGCAATGATTGGGAGCTGATTACGGAATCCCGCAATCAGTGCCAATCATTGGCACGCCGCCGCCGCAGACCGCGGGATGAATCCCGGTCTACCAAATGTCGCGCCGTGAGTTTTTAGGGATATATATTTATTTTAAATATTTTTAAACCTGTTTTCCTTCAAAAATTCGCCGAAAATTCGTTTTTCGTCCGGTTTTCGCGTACAATACCTCGTTGGATTCGTATCGTCGTCCTCTACATGATAAAAACAGTCAACATATACATATAATATTATTTTAAATATATATTATTTTAATTATTTTGTTATTATTATATTATAATATTATTATTTTAACTATAATATTAATAAATGTATCTTATCTTAACTTATTTATGCTGTTTATTCTTATTACTTCTATTATTATGGTATTATATTTATTTAGATATGAAAATTGTATATATATATATATATTATTTACTTTTTTTTATTAAATATTATTTTAATCCTCTTAATTAGTTAAGATTGCTTAAGATATCATTAATAATTAGAATAATATTATATATATATATATATATTTTTTTTTCATATTATCTTGGGTCTCAGGGATATTGAGGTATTATTTTATACTATTATCTTAATCATTTTTAAATATTACTTATTTCAAATTATTTTAAAATCTATTTATTGTTTTAAAAACTTGCAAAATGCATAACTCCTTCGTTTTAAGCCCGATTTTAACGCACAACGTCTTGTTTTGAGCGCATTTTGATTCTGCACATTCTGGAATTGGGTTTATTTGAAATTTTTGGGTCTATGTGCAATTGTTTTCAAAACAGCAAGCTGTATTATTTTTAAATATTCTTTTTATTATACTTAGACTTTGAAATTACATAACTTTGTCGTTTTAAGTCCGCTGTCGACGCACAGCAACTTGTTTTGGATGTACTCTGAATTCTGCATATTTTAAAACTATTTTTAGATGAAAATTTTGTCTGCATTTTCTGTAATTTCAAAAACAGTGAAACTGCACTATTTTAAAATATTATTTTATTGTATTTGAACTTGTAAATTTCGTATCTCCGCCGTTTTAAGTCGGATTTCGATGTGCGACCCCTCGTTCTTTTCAGCAAGACGAGCTTTATGTTTTGGAACCATTTCCAGCCCTTGATTTTGGCTGTCTTGACTGGTTTCTGTTTTATCCTATGATTTGGATATTTTAATATTATTTGAATCAGTTATCATATTAGTTATTTTTAAACTAAAAATTATTTTTAAACCATTTTGAAGCCTCGATTGGGTGGTCAGCGGGTTTCCCTATACTTATGTATTATGAATTGAACTATTTTCAATTATTTTATTTTCCAGAAATATTTTTATATCTATAAGTAATTTTAAATTATTTTAAAACTACTTATACCTAAATTCTAACTTTGGAATACCCGCTACTTCATGAAATTTTAGACATGGATCTTATGTGTGAAGAGCAATCATGGGGGAGTGGGTTAGTGAATGATTGAGTCCCGATCATTCACTAATCATCTCTTTAGGTGTCTTTACTTTTTTTTATCTTTCGTAGATTGCATGTGTAGGTCGTCGCACTACCACCACTTAGTTTAGGTTCTCCTAGATCTAAGGACATGGTGTGTTTATTTATTTACTGTACTCCCATGAATTTATTATCCCGAGGGTTAGTGTAAACATCACTTTAAACTCCTACAACGTAGTGACACCCTAAGGACAAAAATTAAGGACCTGTCTAGCGAACTTAGAAGTTTTCTAGGAGCTAGGATAGATCCCAGAACGACATGAAAACTTCAACATTTAAACTTAGGGACATCATAAGCCTTTCATAATTTTCTAGGAATTTTTAGGGCTTGTTAGACCCCTTAATTAACCAACCCTAATTAACCCGCTAAATAAGGCCCCGAGACCTTCCGGAAATTACAATAAATACACCATAGGTCAGAAAATTACCCATAATACCTCAAACTGACCAGAATATGACTCTTGACCTTAGATAAATAGGGCTCCCTAGTTTGAGTTCAGGTTGACCCACAATTTGACCCTAGGTGGAAATTACCTTTTTGCCCCTAATAAATTATTAAAAATTATTAAAAATTCCAAATTTTCTTCAAACAATTGGGAACACTTTCTTAGGTCATCCCTGATCTTTGGGAGTGATTCCAATCAGTTTGGAGCTTGTTTGGATCAAAACAGTAAAAAAGGCCCTTTATTAGGAAATTTAGAAAATTCCCTTAAATACCCTGGACTTAGAAAATCCATAACTAATTGTAGAAAATTCCAAATTAGGCAAACTCACTTGCATTAGACTCCAATTAGGGCCTAGTATTTATTGAAAATCTTAGGATTCCAGAAATTGGCTTAGATTAGAAAGTCAACTTTTTGGTCAACTGTAGTTCATTTAGGGCCCGAAACTTAGAAAATTCATAACTTTGCCTAGAGAACTCCGATTTCAGCCTACTACCTGTCTAACTACTCGTACTAAGGTCTAGTATTTTCTTAAGGTGATAGGAGACTCAGACTTAGCCTTTTTCCCATAGTGACTTTTTGGACCCTTAGTCTAGTTCCTAGGAGGACCCAGGACTTTCCAAAATTGGCTAATATAACTTTAACTTCAAATATCATCACTCTAAGTTCCTAAAATTGATCAACAAACTATATTAACTAAAATGCACCCCAATTCATTAATATTTGAATTTCAACAAAAAAAAATTCCTTTTCTGACCTTCAACAGATTTGAACTTTAGACAATTTTAACTAACTATCCTGCCTAGGATCTATCCAAACTACACAAGCCTTACACACACATAGAATGGTTTGCTAGGGCACCACTTCTAGACCTAGGTTAGGCCGCTGGGTTTTACTTTTCTGCTGTGTGCCGGAGCTTTCCGTAGTTTTCACTGCATGTTGTTTGAAAAATGATTGGTGTGTTTGCTTACTTTTTCTGCACTCTGGATGTGAGCGTTAGACTTACCCATAGGTTAGGAGCGCTATACATATATTGTTCTTCCGTGCAGGTGGCCATGCTCATGCTGATAAAAAGGGGGAGCACTATAATTATTTCTAATAATATTTTATGCAGGTGCTTGCTCAGCTCCCCCTAAATAAAAATGAGGGCTAAAAATTAATAATTATAACTGCACAGATGGAGCTGCTTAGCCCTCATAATTAAGAGCATGGCTTGGCACAGGGTCAATGGTGTTAGCATTTTCATTTTTTATATAAACTGCTTGGGATGATTTTTATTAGGATAACCTTGCAGGGCTTTAGAATTTTATGCTTTCTATTTAATGTAAAAATTTGTAATATTGTTAAGAGTTGTGAAAACAACTTCGAGTTGGGATATTCTTATCCAGTTCGGATTCCAAAAGAAGAAGGCATCCCTAAGGGGAGAGTCTTCTTCCATTTGGAAGATCGAGCTGGATGGCTTCAGATATCCAAAGAGAAAAGGCAATACATCCCTACTGGGGGAATTGTCTCTTCGTTTGGATATTCAAGCCAAGACGGATCCAAGGAGTCCAAGGAGGAGTGATCCAAGGAGTCCAAGGAGAGGATACACAGGAGACTGAAGATATTGAAGATTGAAGACCCAATATCCCACTCAAAGTTGTTGGCGTCTATCATAGGCTTAGAAATCCGGGTTGTTGGCAGTGGTGCCCGGCCACTTTACTTTTCCTGCATACCCTGGGTTGTAATTAAAGGGCAGTTGGCCTATGGACATTTATTTGATTAGTTTGTGGATTTATATTGATGTGCTTACCTGATTGTGCTTAGAAATATCTGCTTTTTCTAGGTTTCTTTCTTGCATGCCGTTTTTATTTTCGCCTGGATCGTATTAGGCTCATTAAGGACTATAAAACTTTTCTACTCGTAACTAACTCTTAAAATTTTAAGTTCTAAATAATATAGAAACTTAACGAACCTAGGAAATTGCCGGAATCGTCCGGGGTCGCATGCATATTACTGCATTTCTCTTTCCTTGCTATAAGACATCTCCCTGCCTGCGGGTAGAGTCCGGATAATCTGGCCTAT
The DNA here is from genome assembly GCA_016618105.1 of Dendrobium huoshanense. Lineage (NCBI taxonomy): Eukaryota > Viridiplantae > Streptophyta > Magnoliopsida > Asparagales > Orchidaceae > Dendrobium > Dendrobium huoshanense. Next base: position 95,169,543 of record CM028347.1, read on the forward strand.
GAGGATGAAGTGCCGGACCTAGGGAGACTCAGTCTTTTCAAAAAAAAAATTATTTTCTATAAGCCTGTTTTTTAAAGTTCTATAGCATTCATGAGCTGACATTTCAACTAGCATGCATTGCATTAGAAATCAATTTAATTAAAATTTAATTGCATTAGTTAGGGGCATTCACCCAACATATGTCCAGGACCACTTAGGAAATTCTCTAGATGTCGGTCCTATTTCCAATAAACTATACCTCCCACCCATCTTTCATAATTGACCTGATTGCATGGTTTTAAAGCGACTAGGTGGTTAGCTGGCTCCCCCATCCAGGCCGGGATAAGTCCAGGTTTTGCATTGCATTAGCTAGGACACTGGTCTTAGTGTGTGTCGAACACTAAGTCCAACCTAGATTTAGGATTCGAGGCTACTACATTCGGTCTCGTAGTAGGCCTTAAATAGTAGGTAGGTCCTTTCTTTTCAGGGACTCTAAATCCTACTTATCTTCGTCATAGGATGACGCCACCTCCATCCTTCTCTCACGCATGTGATCGGATGTTTGACTTTGATTTTCTCCAGTTTCTCTTTAGTACCCTAGAGCCTCCGAGTGCTGGTATGAGCCACGCATGTCGATTCAGCCCTTCGGACCTTTCTTCCCTTTGAGTAGGATTTCCTAGTCTATACCCTTGTGCCGATCCCACTTTAAGAGAGGATAATGTATGATCCTTAATCGAGAGTTTTCTCAGGCTCCGGCCTGGGATGTAATTAACCACGGGGGCTTGCGCCCGTGGGAAACTTGGTCCCCACAATCTACTAAACCCCATTCGAGCTCTTGCATCGGATGGGGGAAACCCGTGATTTGGTCATGTATATTACTACCCATCGAGGTGTGTTGGCGTCAGCCTCTATCCTCAATGGTCAGTCGTATGCGCGATCCAATCTGTCCCTTCCAATCGACCCGTTCGCGCGGTGTTCCTTTCGGAGGTCCACAGTTCTGCCTCAACTGTGTGAACAATTATTAGGTCCGGTGACCGGACGTAGCTCTATGTGCGGTCACCACTGAGATCGCGCCACGAGCTCTTACTCTTTACCGCGCGGCCCGACGACTTGACCCGGACCAGAACCCAGGAATGCTATGTTCGCGTATTGCTAGGTATTACTCGGTATTTGCTCGGTATTGCTTGACAATAATGAGAAATACGCTCTGTGAAGAGCAATGCCGAGGTATTTGTCTTCACATAATGGTATTTCTCGTTATTGCCGAGCAAAATCGACAAATACCTAGCAATACCAAGCAATCCCTAGCAATACCGGGATGTCATAGATTTAAAAAACGCACGTGCGACATACCCACTATTCGCCGGGTCGTATCCGTAGTTTTGTATCTGCTACGTGGCGCGATCTCAATGCCGATCGAACCTAACTTTACGTACGTTCGACCAAATAAAAGTTCCAACTGTGTAGAGCCACCGTCACCTTACCTGTCCGTCTTTTAGTAAATCATATTTATATGAATTCATCAAATGAGTGGCATTTTCTTAAGGTACTTAGATTTCATTCTGGTTAATAGTTAATGCAACTGCTTCTCTTTAGTACTAATACCTACACTCCGAAATAATTACTCAGATAAAGCCTTACCTCATTGTGATGCAAAACGGACAAAAGAGGAGCAGACATGCGGCCCTACATTACCCATAACCTTTCTTAAGACTGAAGAAATAAATAGCATCTCAAGTAATTGAGCTTTATCTGCTTGAGAAGTTGGGCTTTATTTGGGGAGCAATTATTAGGTCCTTTCATTGGATGTAGAGGAAGGTTCGGTTTTAGGCAAAAATAGGTCAAAAAGTGCAAATACCGAGTTTTTTGAAAAACTCGGTATTTTTTCAAAAAACTCGGTATTTGCACTTTTTGAGGCAAAACCGAACCTTCCTCTAGGTCCTTGCACCGGACCAAATAAAAGTTCTTATTTGGGACGATTATTTTTATTATGTTTTAAAGTAATTTTTTAATTAAGAAATTAAAAATTTTATGCTAAAAAAATTGCTTTAAGAAATAGTAAGAAAACCGTTCTAATGAAGTCTTGGTCAGGAGGGTGACTTCGTGTTCTTCAAAAGTTTTGATAAATTTAAATATTTGTAATAAGGATTTTTTATTGTTTTACAGGAAATAACTTTTTACTATTTATAGTAAATTTTTTGGTGTGAGATAACTCCGTGATTTTCTCCCGATTTCAATTTTTTTTATATTAAATTCTAATGTCAATTACTTTCTACTCCATTCTTATTTTTCTTGTTTTATTTGTTAGGTGGTGTTCACATCCCCAACAAAAAATGGCATAAGAATAACTTAAATCATATTTATTTTTTGAAGAATTAATTAAGACTTCATTTTTTTTTAATCTTGTTTATGCAGAGTTTAATGAATTATTATTGTGAGAAATCAGTTAATGATTTTGAAAAAATCTGTTAAATGAATGGCCACTTCAGAATGTTTTGATTACTAGGAACCATCCATCAAGTCATTAATCTTTTCTTCGTTCAAACGAAGTAACTGCTCAACAAAAGTTATTGTGTTCGGAATCCGGATACAGCTTATCGTTTGGTATTTCACAGTACCGAATAATACTGAACTCGGTACTTCACAGTACCGAGCTCATACAGAGCTCAATACCGAATAAGAGGTGATATCCGAACCTAATAATTTTCCCAACAAAAGGCCATGAATATACTGGGATTTTGCTTATTTACTTGCACCAAAGTGATACGATTCTGTTCGCAATCAATGAGACCCCACTCCATCAAACCACTATTATCATCAAAGCAAAGCCCAAACCAATCCACTCAAATACCTTTTTCAACCCTGCTTTTTGTTCACAGAAGTTTCATTTGAAACACCTTTCCCATTGCTTTTTAAAGTGATATAAAAATCATTTTAAATTAAAAAAAAAATTATATTAAAAAATTACATTGAAAAATAATAAGAAATCAATCCCAAACGAAAACTTTTATAATGAAAATATTTTCTGCAATAATTTTGAATTCTGAAAGAAAAAATGATGACTTAGGGGATGTTTGGAAGCAGTATTTAGGCCTGATTTGAGGTTGATTTGAGTAAAATCCAACCAAACGGTCTAAAATGCAAAACCAAATCTCACGGCAAATGAAAGCCGTAGTAGGAAAAAAATTACCCATTTTCATGGTAAATCCCGGATTTCTGAAATCCTCTGAATCAGTAGATTTAACGCTCTATTGGCACGCGAGAGAAAACGAGTCCACTCGTTTCAGGATTTAACACTCTATAGCCAAACAGATACAACATTTAACATGATTTATCATGAATGCTACCAATAATTTTTAGGATTTAACCCCCTCAGGATTTCGTAAATCAGGATTTAAAGGATTTACAAAATCATACTTAAATGAAATCTTGGGTGCTACCAAACAGCCACTTAAGATGTGAAGGAAAACTTGTTTTATATATATATTTTATAGTTTGACATTTGAGTTTTATAAATATCATTAATAGTTTGATCAAATCGTTTCATTATTGATTGATAAATTTAACTTTTAATATTGAAATTATAAGATAAATTCATCTTATTTATTTTTGAGAATATATGTTTATAAGGTTTTATATAAATTTTAAAATATTCTCATATAAATTAATCAAAATACTTTTTAAATTATTAAGTTTATTAAATAATAAATATAATATAAATTCTTTATATATAATATTAATCTCATAATAAATTTTTATCAGAATATTCTCCATATTATTTTTTTCATTTTTTTCTAAAATGATGCAACAAATGAACTGTTTCATATATGGAATTCATATTTCTATACATCGAAGTTCCAGGTCATCTCTCACCATCAAACATTAGTAGAACACTCCGCCCCTTCCATCGACCCCACCACCCCCGCCATCATGCCGCCGCCGCCGCCGCCGCCGCCGCCGCTGCCAGCACCGCCATAACCAATCACAGCCACACAATCCACATCAAACCTATACTTCCCAGACACCCAACTCCCCACCTTCCATCTCATCACACCATCCAGCCGAATACTCAGAACCATCTTCCCGTTCATCTGATCCCTCACAACCTCATACCCCAATGACATCGCCACCGGCATGCCAACACCCACAAGCGAAGCTGAGAGGATATCGGTGTCGCCGTTGCCTTGGTAGAAAGGCGGCAGCTCTGCTTCAGCAGTGATCTGTTGTCCCTTGTAGACGGCATAAGCGCGCAGGTGGTCGTAGTAGACGCCGACGTGGGTGTTGGGGTTGTTTGAGGCGATGGTGGCTTCGATGGTGGAGTTGAGGAGGCGAGGGAGGGGCGGGGAGGAGAGGCTGAAGTCGTAGAGAGAGGTGTCGCGGAGGTGGAATCGGGGTTTTGACGGGTGGAGGATTAGAAAGAAGAGGAGGAAGAGGAAGAGGAGGGAGAGGAGGAGGGAGGAGAGAGCGAAAAAGAGCTTTTTGTTGAGTTTTTTGATGTGTTGGAGTGGAATTTTTTCTTTGGCTGCGCAGTGCACTGGAGAGGTGTCGTAGATGATAGACATTTGGGAAAGGGGGATTGAGATTTGGGAAGGCTGGCGGGTTTTGGGGCTTGGATTATGGAGTTAAGTAGGAGATGGGGAGAGGGTTGCGGGGTGGGTGCGGAGGGGGATTACAATGTATCTATCTGCTGCCACTTTTAAATGAGGTTTCGTTTGGGACGGTTGTTTTTATTGATTTCTAAAATGAAATTTTAATAAAAAAAAAAATTTACTAAAACTCCGTTTTAGAAAGCAATAAAAAAGTCGTCCCAAACGAAGCCTGAGACGTATGACGGCGTAACTAATACTATAAAGAGCATGAGGAAAAAAAAATTTAAACTTTTTTTTTTTTTTTTGAAGGACTTCAATTCTTTTGTTCTACGTAAATTCTATTATGGTTGGTGAGTTCGAAACTTTAGTTGATACAATGAATATTCGAATATATTCTCCCCATAGAGAATATTCAGAGATATCTGAAATTCTAAATTAGTAAGATATGAGATTAAGATTGTAAATAATTAGTTGAGTTAAAATTGAGTTGTTTTTAATTTTAATTTTAATTTGATTAATTAATTGGGTTAGAAATTAAGCTCCAGAGAGCTAAAGCTGTCCAATCGACTCATTAGTTATAAAACGAAAATAATTTTAATTTAAATAATAATTATAATAAAATTATACGAGTAATAAGAAATTAGAGAAGAAATTAGTTGAGACAAGTAAGCAACATGAAAAATTTAATTCTTTTTGAATAGTTTTATATTTAAATTCTAATATATTTTACATTCATATATATATTTTAAAAAAAAGTCGGCCACGAACTGATGAATCACGTCAAGACTAGCTCAACAAGTGCGGTTCATAAGCTATTTATTAACTTAAACCCTAATCAATTGACTCATATCCCTAGTTAAGACTTAGAGTGAAAAAAAGTTAGGCTTCGTTTGGGACAGCTTTCTACTACTTCTTAAAGCAGATTAATTTCTAGTACAAAAATATTTTGTTGAAAGCTGCTTTAAGAAGCAATAAGAAAGCCGTCCCAAATGAAGTCTTAGATGGCATGTTGTGCAATTATTATAGGTGGAGAAGCAAATTAAGAAGTGGCTAATTAAGCAATAAGTGATTTAAGACTTCATTTGTGATAGCTTTATTACTACGTTCTAAAGGAGCAAATTGGTAGTGGAAGGTTAACAGTCAAGCCTTGCATGATTAATAACAAATTGGTAGTGGAAGGTAATTATAGTCATTAAAGCAACTTTAGAAAAGCTACTGGCATACAACCATCTTGTGCTTCTTTCAATCAAGTAATTATGGACATAAATCTTGTTCCAACAAAGCTATACCAGTAAACATTAATTAACTATTTAATTAGAAGAAAAAAATTAATTAAAAAAAAAGAATTCTATATTTCTGGAAAATATGCTTGATTATTAAAAATTAAGTAAACTGACTTCAACCTTGGAACTCCTATTTATAGATTTGGCTTAGAGTTTGAGTGAGACATAATTGAGTTATTAGGACAGCCAAATAAACACATAAGTTCTTGTTATCCCATAGAAACATGACACGTGTAAAGGCTCTTGTATAAACTATATATATATATTCCCTTGTACTCTAAAATAAATCAAGAAACATATTTTCTCTAAATCTCTCTGTTCTTCTTTCTCTCTGGTTGCCGGTGTACTCAGTGTATGAACTGAGATTTCTTCATGGTATCAGAAGCAGTTCGTTCCTAAAGCTCTTCTCGATTTCTATTTTTTTTTTTTTTCTCTGCCTTGCGTCGTCTCTACATCTGCTCATGGCTACTTCGGCGTCTACTTCACCCAACACCGGCAGGGTCATCACCGGACAAATCGCCAAGACACACATTGATCCATCCCTGAAATTTGTGGTTGCTAACCTCAGATCGATTATTCCCCATCCCCTATCCGCAGATAACTATCCCATATGGAGCAACCAAATCATTAAGCTACTCAAGGCAAACGGCTTTGAACGCTTTCTTGATCCTCCAGCGGACACAGATCAGGTTCTCTCAGATCAAGAACATGAGAATGACGACCCAAATCAGATACGCTCAAGATGGAGAGTTACTGATCAGAATCTTGCTGCGGTAATTTGCTCTACCATTTCTCAACAAATACTTCCATATGTCGTTCACCTGGAGTCCACCGCTGAGATATGGCAAACACTTCGCACGCGTTTTCAATCGACCAATCGGTCGAAAGTAATTCAACTACGCAATGAATTACAAAACATAGCTATGAAAAATCTGTCAATGAGCCAATATCTTACTGAGATCAAGAAAATCGTTGATCAAATGGCGTACGCTGGAGCTACAGTGGACTCAGAGGACATCTTACATCACATTCTCAATGGACTACCGCCGTCATATAACTCATTCAAAACATCGATCCGCACGATGCAATCGCCTCTTTCACTTGATAATTTCTATGCCCTTCTTATAAGTGAAGAAATACACATCCAGGCGGACACGACAAGATTTCCTACTATACCGGACAATAATGCCGCGTTATACACAAACCGTGGTCGCAGCAGACGTGGACGCGGCTATTATAACGCAAATGGAAACCAGCAAGCGCGTTCTTCATCCAATTCCACCGTGGTGTGCCAAATCTGCAAGAAGAAAGGGCATTCGGCGGACACCTGTTGGCATCGGTTAAATCCGAACTACACACCATCCACGTCCTCGTCCAAGAACAACAATGCAATGCTGGCTACAAGGGACCAGTCCAATACAGACTGGTACCTTGATTCTGGGGCTTCATCTCACATGACCCACGCTCAAGACAATCTTGACCAAATGCAAGAATATCAAGGAGCTGACAATATCACTATAGGGGACGGCAGGAACATCCCAATCGCTCACTCGGGCACGGGTATCCTCCCAACCCCGTCCAGTAAGCTTCGTCTAGAGCAAATTCTTCATGTGCCTTCTCTTGAACATAATCTTCTATCTATATCTAACTTAGTTAAAGATAATTATATTTCTATAACGTTTGATTCTAACGGGTTTGTGTTTAAGGATTTGCTGACCAACCAAACTCTACTACAAGGACCATGTAAACACGGTCTCTACAGGGTTCCCATCAAGACAACCGAAGCCAACAGCAAGGCACTCACGGCCACTCTCATCACGGCTCAAGTCTGGCATAATAGGCTCGGTCATCCAAATCAAAGGATCTTACGAACCATCTCCAGCCGGAACTCAACACTGCACATTCCTCCTACTTCTTCCAAATGTGTTTTCTGTAGTACCTGTAAAAATCATAGAATACCTCTTCCGGTTTCTGATCACAGAAAGCATGGTATTCTTGATCTCATATATTCTGATGTGTGGGGACCATCACCTATCCCCTCACATCAGGGCTTTAGATATTATGTAATTTTCATAGATGATTGCTCTCGCTTTACGTGGTTGTTTCCCCTTGTCTACAAATCTGAGGTCACTAAGCATTTTATTGATTTTACTCTATTCATTGAAAGACAAACTAACAAGAAAATCAAAGCAATCAGGACCGACGGAGGACGGGAATACATCAACAATCAGTTTAAACAATTCACCTGTGACAGGGGCATCCTCCACCAAACATCGTGCCCATATACTCCGGAGCAGAACGGGCTAGCGGAACGCAAGCACCGTCACATTATAGAAACTACAAGAACACTGCTGGCCACCTCATCGATGCCGCACACTTACTGGGCAGATGCGGCTTCCACGGCAGTCTATCTAATAAACAGGCTCCCCACTAACACAACAAATCTTATATCACCTCTGCAACTAATGTTTCAAACATCTCCCTCATACAGTCATATGCGCTCATTCGGTTGCGAATGCTACCCACTCAACCTCTCTCAGGATCGCACCAAACTTCATCCCAAAGCCTCTGCGTGTGTGTTCATCGGTTACTCCGAACACCAAAAAGGATACAAATGCCTGAATCCCACAACCAACAGGCTCACTATAGCTCGGCATGTAACATTCAATGAAAATATTTTTCCGTTTCAAAAATTAACTCAGTCTACCCTGTTACCTGCAGCGACTCTACCTCACTCTCTGCTACTTCCAGTATCAACATCTACAGACACTCCAGCACGAAGCACAAATCATTACTCAACAATTCCTCATCCAGTCAACTCAATATCAACTACTCCTACATTACCTTCTAACGATCCAGCTCAGGACAACATCAATTCGGCAACCTCCCAGCCGATAAATCCACTAACATCCAGGCATCAAATGGTCACGCGGCTTCAGACTGGATCTTTAAAACCCACCAGACGTCTAAATCTGCTTCACCAAGAAACAGATTCTCAAATCTCTACAGATCCAACGTGCTACAGCGAAGCACACAAAAGTTCGAGCTGGCGAGATGCAATGGCATCTGAATTCTACGCATTACAACAACAAGGTACGTGGTGCTTGGTCCCATCGCTGCCCAACGCTTCAATCCTGGGATGTAAGTGGACATACAGAACTAAGTACAATTCGGACGGCTCAATCGCTCGACTCAAAGCTCGACTAGTAGCACAGGGAAATCGTCAGGAATACGGGCTAGACTATCAGGAAACGTTTAGCCCGGTAGCAAAACTTCCCACAATCCGCATTCTTCTCACTATCGCTTTATCGCAAGGCTGGCAGGTCCAGCAACTGGACGTCACTAATGCATTCCTACACGGGACATTAAACGAAACAGTCTATATGCGCCAACCCAAAGGTTTTGAGGACACAACTCATCCAAATCACGTATGCCTTCTTCGCAAAGCCATATATGGCCTAAAACAAGCCCCACGATAATGGTTCACAACATTTACAAACTATCTGATCACGCTCGGATTTCAACAAAGCAAGTCCGATCCATCTCTAATGACCTTTCAACACAATACCACTCAAATGTACCTACTGGTGTACGTCGACGACATTCTCCTAACGGGTAACAATCACACTCAACTCACCGAGCTGCTCCACAAACTTCAACAGCGATTTAACATGAAGCAGCTGGGAACTGCACATCATTTTCTTGGCATCAAGATCAGCAACTTCACAGATAAAATCTTTCTATCTCAAACTCATTATGCTAAATCCATTCTTAGTCAATCTAATTTAAGTAAATGCAATCCTGTGGCTAATCCATCGTGTACCAAACAACCAACGGACTGTCCAGTCGCTGATTCTTTCTCTGACCCGACAATATATCGCAGGATCACAGGAGCACTACAGTACCTTACTATCACACGTCCAGACATAGCGTATGCAGTAAACACTCTGGCTCAGCATATGCAGGATCCCACAAAGACAGACGCGTATGCACTTAAAAGGCTCCTGCGGTATGTTCAGGGAACAATCGACTTCGGCATCCACATAACAAAATCAAACCTGCATCTAAGAACTTTCTCAGACGCGGACTGGGCCGGAGATCCAATCACTCGTCGATCCACTTCCGGCTATTGCACATTCTTAGGCGAAACACTGGTATCGTGGACGGTAAAGAAGCAAAGCACGGTATCTCGCTCATCCACCGAATCGGAATACCGCTCGTTAGCAGCAGCCACAGCGGACTCAATATGGATCAAGCGTCTCCTCTCAGATTTTCGCGTCTCTCACAGCAACCCAGTTGACATATTCTATGACAATACCTCTGCCATTGCACTGGCAAACAACCCAGTTTTTCATGCCAGGACTAAACACATTGAAATCGATCAAAGATTTATTAGAGATCACATAAACAATAACAATATTCGGCTTCTTCCTATAAGCACGGTAGACTAAATAGCGGATATCTTTACAAAGCCGCTGTAATATCTCGTTCCCTTACTGTTCCTCTCTGAATTGGATTTTCCTCCTAGAATCGGCCAGGACGAAGTTTGGATCGTCCAGGCCGATCAGTGCTTTGAAAACAGCTGATTTCTGGTATGTTTTCTGGAAGAATTTCTGTACAGATCGTCCGGGCCGATGTTGAGATCGTCCAGGCCGATCTGTACTGTAGAAATGATCGGCCAGACAACAGCCCTGGGAACTGTCCAGGACGATCAGGATTTGGTCTGATCGTCCCGGGACGATTTGTCGATCGGCCAGGCCGATCAGTGTATGATATAAGAAAAATCAGCTCGTTTTGAAGAGAGAGAAAATCAAAAGTTAAAAATCAGATATTTTGTAGAGAGAGAAAGAGAAAGGAAGAAAAGAGAAAAGCTGGTTTTTGGAGACCGCGGAGCGCTTTTCGTCCGACGCTGCTGTTGGGAAAAGTGAAGATCTCGTGGTAAGGACTCCGAACCCTATTTCTGTTTTCAGAGATGTTGTGTTTCGACCTAGTTGTGATCTGTTTTGTGTTTTCGTAGTCGACTTTTCGACATGGTTTTGATTTGACACAACTTCCACCGCACAACTTTTAGTATGTTATGGATATGATTATTGTACACGATTTGACTGTATTCTACGAAGATTTTACCGGTCGGAATTGATTCTACGTGATTTTAATCGAATAGAAAAATATCAGGACCTGATTTGATTTGGATTCTATAGATCGATAGTCTTGTATTGACGCTATAGATATTCTATTGTAATTTGGAAAGATTTGGAAACTGTGTCTTTTTGTGTGGACCTCCGAAAGAGCACCGCGCAAACGGGCCAATTGGAAGAGACAGATTGGATCGCGCATACGACTGACCATTGAGGATAGAGGCTGACGCCAACACACCTCGATGGGTAGTAATATACATGACCAAATCACGGGTTTCCCCCATCCGATGCAAGAGCTCGAATGGGGTTTAGTAGATTGTGGAGACCAAGTTTCCCACGGGCGCAAGCCCCCGTGGTTAATTACATCTCAGGCCGAAACCTGAGAAAACTCTCGATTAAGGATCATACATTATCCTCTCCTAAAGTGGGATTGACACATGGGTATAAACTAGGAAATCCTACTCAAAGGGAAGAAAAGTCCGAAGGGCTGAATCGACATGCGTGGCTCATACCAGCACTCGGAGGCTCTAGGGTACTAAAGAGAAACTGGAGAAAATTAAAGTCAAACATCCGATCACATGCGTGAGAGAAGGATGGAGGTGGCGTCATCCTGTGACGAAGATAAGTAGGATTTAGAGTCCCTGAAAAGAAAGGACCTACCTACTATTTAAGGCCTACTACGAGACCGAATGTAGTAGCCTCGAATCCTAAATCTAGGTTGGACTTAGTGTTCGACACACACTAAGACCAGTGTCCTAGCTAATGCAATGCAAAACCTGGACTTATCCCGGCCTGGATGGGGGAGCCAGCTAACCACCTAATCGATTTAAAACCATGCTGTCAAGTCAATTATGAAAGATGGGTGGGTGGTACAGTTATTGGAAGTAGGACCGACATCTAGAGAATTTCCTAAGTGGTCCTGAACTTATGTTGGGTGAATGCCCCTAGCTAATGCAATTAAATTTTAATTAGTTGGTTACTAATGCAATGCATGCTAGTTGAATTGTCAGCTCATGAATGCTATAGAACTTTAAAAACAGGCTTATAAAAAATAATTTTTTGAAAAGACTGAGTCTCCCTAGGTCCGGCACTTCATCCTCATAGGCCAGATTATCCGGACTCTACCCGCAGGCAGGGAGATGTCTTATTAGAAGGAGAGAGAAGATGCAGTAATATGCATGCGACCCCGGACGGTTCCGGCAGTTCCCTAGGTTCGTTAAGTTTCTATGTTATTTAAAACCTAAACTTTTAGGAGTTAGTTATGAGTAGAAGAATTTTTAGTCCTTAGAGAGCCTAACGGAATCCAGGCGAAAAACAAGAGCGGCATGCAAGAAAGAAACCTAGAAAAAGCAGGTAATTCTACTGCGCAATCAGGTAAACACATCAATATAAATCCAACTAATCAAGTAAATGTCCATAGGCCAACTGCCCTTTAATTACAACCCAGGGTATGCAGAAAAGTAAAGTGGCCGGGCACCACTGCCAACAACCCGGATTTCTAAGCCTATGACAGACGCCAACAACTTTGAGTGGGATATTGGGTCTTCAAATCTTTAGTCTTCTGGGTATCTTCTCCTTGGACTTCTTGGATCTCTCCTCCTTGGATCTCTTCTCCTTGGACTCCTTGGATCCATCGTGGCTTGAATATCCAAACGAAGAGACAATTCTCCCCAGTAGGGGTGTTGCCTTTTCTCTTTGAATATCTAAAGCCATCCAGCTCGATCTTCCAAATGGAAGAAGACTCTCCCCTTAGGGATGCCTTCTTCTTTTGGAACCCGAACTGGATAAGAATATCCCAACTCGAAGTTGTTTTCACAACTCTTAACAATATTACAAATTTTTACATTAATTGAAAAGCATAAAAATCTAAAAGGACCTGCATGGTTATCCTAATAAAAATCCCAAGCAGTTTATATAAAGAATGAAAATGCTAACACCATTGACCCTGTGCCAAGCCATGCTCTTAATTTTGAGGGCTAAGCGCTCCACCTGTGCAGTTATAATTAATTTAGCCCTCATTTTTATTTAGGGGGAGCTGAGCAAGCACCTGCATAAAACACATTATTAGAAATCATGACATTACTCCCCCCTTTTATCAGCATGAGCATGGCCACCTGCACGGAAGAACAGTATATATATGGCGCTCCTAACCTAGGGGTAAATCTAACGCTCACATCCAGAGTGCAGAAAAAGTAAGCAAACACAGCAATCATTTTTCAAACAGCATGCAATGAAAACCACGGAAAGCTCCGGCACACAGCAGAAAAGTAAAACCCAGCGGCCTAACCTAGGTCTAGAAGTGGTGCCCTAGCAAACCATTCTATGTGTGTGTAAGGCTTGTGTAGTTTGGATAGATCCTAGGCAGGATAGTTAGTTAAAAATTATCTAAAGTTCAAATCTGTTGAAGGTCAGAAAAGGAAATTTTTGTTGAAATTCAAATATTAGTGAATTGGGGTGCATTTTAGTTAATATAGTTTGTTGATCAATTTTAGGAATTTAGGGTGATGATATTTGAAGTTAAAGTTATATTAGCCAATTTTGGAAAGTCCTGGGTCCTCCTAGGAACTAGACTAAGGGTCCAAAAAGTCACTATGGGAAAAAGGCTAAGTCTGAGTCTCCTATCACCTTAGGAAAATACTAGACCTTAACAGGAGTAGTTAGACAGGTAGTAGGCTGAAATCGGAGTTTTCAAGGCAAAGATATGGATTTTCTAAGTTTCGGGCCCTAAATGAACTACGGTTGACCAAAAAGTTGACTTTCTAATCTAGGTCATTTTCTGGGAACCTAAGATTTTCAATAAATACTAAACCCTAATTGGAGTCTAATGCAAGTGAGTTTGCCTAATTTGAAATTTTCTACAATTAGTTATGGATTTTCTAAGTCCAGGGTATTTAAGGGAATTTCTAAATTAACTAGGAAAGGGCCCTTTTTTACTATTTTAATCCAAATGAGCTCCAAACTGATTGGAATCACTCCCAAAGGTCAAGGATGACCTGAAAAAAGTGATCCCAAGGGTTTGGAGAAGATTTGGGATTTTTAATAATTTTTAATAATTTATTAGGGGCAAAACGGTAATTTTCACCTATGGTCAAATTAGGGGTCAACCTGAAGTCAAACTAGGGAGCCCTATTTATCTAAGGTCAAGGGTCATATTCTGATCAGTTCAAGGTATTATGGGTAATTTTCTGACCTAATATGTAATTATTGCATTTTTCGGAAGGGCTCGGGGCCTTATTTAGCGGGTTAATTAGGGTTGGTTAATTAAGGGCTCTAAAAGCTCCTAGAAATTACCAGAAAATTATGAAAGGCTTATGATGTCACTAAGTTTAAATGTTGAAGTTTTCATGTCGTTCTGGGATCTATCCTAGCTCCTAGAAAACTTCTAAGTTCGCTAGACAGGTCCTTAATTATTGTCCTTAGGGTGTCACTACGTTGTAGGAGTTTAAAGTGATGTTTACACTAACCCTCGGGATGATAAATGCATGGGAGTACAGTAAATAAATAAACACACCATGTCCTTAAGTCTAGGAGAGCCTAAACTAAGTGGTGGTGGTGCAATCCTATACATGCAATCTACGAAAAATAGAGAAAGGAAAGACACATAAAAAAAGGACTAGTGAATGATTGGGACTCAACCATTCACTAACCCACTCCCCCATGACTGCTCTTCATATTCAGTATCCATGTCTAAAATTTCATGAAACAAGTCTCCCAAGGTTAAGAGATTTAATATATAAATAGTTTCAAAGTAGTTTAAAAATACTTAAGTATATATATACATAAATTTTGGAAATTAAGATAATTAAAAATAGGTTAGATTATAGTAAATAGGTATATGGGCGACTTGCTAACCACTCAATCGAGACTCGCAACGATTTAAAAATATTTTTGTATCCTGAAAATAATTATCATAATTAATATTTAATATCGAAAATACTCGAATAATCGAATCCAAATAGTGATTTGTCAAAACAGCCAAAATCAAGGGCTGGAAATAGCTTCAAAACATAAAGCTCGTCTTGCTGAAGAGAACGAGGGGTCGCACATCGAAATCCGACTTAAAACGGCGAATATACGGATTTTACAAGTTCAAATATAATAAAATAATATTTTTAAAATAGTGCAATTTCACTGTTTTTGAAATTACAGAGAATGCAGACAAAATTTTCACCTGAAAATAGTTTTAAAATATGCAGAATTCAGAGTACATCCAAAACAAGGTATTGTGCGCAAAAATCCGACTTGAAACGAGAAATCTACACAATTTCGAAGTTCAAAGACAATAATTGAATAATTTTAAAATAGTACAGCTGGCTGTTTTTAAAATAACTGCACATAGACCCAAAAATTTCAAATAAAACCAATTCCAGAATATGCAGGATCTAAATACGTTCAAAACAAGACGTTGTGCGTCGAAATCGGGTTAAAAAATGAGAAAGATACGGATTTTCGAAGTTTAAAGGACATTAAAGGCTAATTTCAAAATAATTTTTAGAAGAAATAATTAAAATAATAATAATAATAATAATAATAATAATAATAATAACAAATAATAGGCTAGTATTTCAAAATAACAGTAATTATAACAAATAACTATAACTAAATAATTAAATAATAATATAATAATAAATATATTAAAATAATAATAATTTAAATAATAATAAAAATAGGATTTTTTTTACTGTTTAATAAATAATTAAAAATATATCTATCATTTCTATAAAAAAAATTTTTAATGTGTAGAGGACGAAAATACGATCAATTCGAGGTATTGTGCGTCAAAAACGGATAAAAAATGAATTTTTTATGAATTTTGGAAGTTAAAATAGCTTTAAAAATAATTTTAATAATCATTTAATAGAAAATCGGACGGAGGGACACGTGGCGCATCCCGGTTGGCTGGCGCGGTTCGGGTATGCCACGTGGCGGACACGGGTTGGTTCCGCGGTTCCAGCCAATGATTGGCGCCGCCGCCAATCATTAAGCAATGATTGCGGCGGCGGTCCCGTGGCCACTTAGCCACGTCAGATGTCCCCCCCGCCGTCCGATCCGCGCGGTACCAAGCGGACGGCTCGGATCAAGCCACGCCGCATACATGACCGCGCGGTTAATCCCGCGGTCTGAACCCGAGCGCGGGACCGCGAGATCCCCACCGTTGATCCGCTGATCAACGGTTGAGAAGGCGTCTGGCTGAGTCAGGGGCGAATCCGAATTCCAAAACAATAATTCATCTCGTTCTCCCAAAATACTCAATAAAATTCAATAAAATTTTAGAATCATGATCTAGACACGAAGAGCATTCGTGGGGAACAAATTTCGGGATCTAAAACTAAGAATATCAAACGTTATTTAACATTGAGTGTTCTAACTAGGGTTTGGGTTTATACCAAAAATACTCGATGAAATCGAGAGATCTCTGGCTTGTTGCACTTGTAGATTGTCCACGCTCCTATTTGAAGAAGAAACCGCGTCTCGAAACGTCTTGGATCGGTCCCGAAACGTCTTGGAAGGTAGGTCTCCTCGGGTGGCCGGAGATCTCGCCGGCGGCGGCTCGAGGTGGTTGGGATTTGGTAGGGGAATATGGGTAAGGGTTGTGGAAGCACTCTCCCCAAACCTCAGGGGCTGAGGGGCTCTCTAGATCAAGCAAGAGTCAAAAAGTCTTTTCCAAAACCTAGATTTCACTATTTAAATCCTCTCTCCTCTCTTGGACGGTGGAGATGAGATCTAGGATAAATTTCAGAGAGAGAGGGAGTGATTTAGGCGGGATTTGAATTTCCAAAATGTTTGGAGGCTTTAAATGCACTTAATGGGCTCTTAAATCCACCCAAATAGGTCATTATGACCTATTTAAGACTTGGGTTGACCAAGTCAACCATTGACCTGGTCAATCCAGTCAAATAGGTCGAGGGGGACGTGGGTTTGAGCCTTGGATGCCATGAAATTGATTTGAAATAGATTTTAAGCTTAAAGGGATCCAAAGGTCAACCCTGGTTGACTTGGTCAACTGGGTTGACTCAGGGTCCAAGCTCGGGCTCAACGGACTCGACTCGACCCCACGAACCTATTGGAGAGGGTCTTGGGGTCTGACTTGGTCAATTTGACCAAGTCAACTCTCCAAGCCCAATTCTGGACAAAATCGAGGTCAACAAACGGACCCCCAACAGGAGTGGCGAACAACTAGTGAACCGCTCGTGTTGGCGTTGACCGACTAAGCCACAAAAAGTAGAGTGAAAATCATGAGTGAAAGAATATCAGAAATATAGTGGAAAAAGAAGGAGATTCTTCTCCTGGCCTTGCCCCATAGTGGGGCAGAGCCTAGGAAAGAAGAAAAAGAAGCAGCAGTGCACAAGTCCTGAATCACCAAAATTGTGAACTGGTAGTAGGGTCTTCTCCTGGCCTTACTCTTCGACAAGGGTAGAGCCAAGGATGAAACCAACAGTAAATATCACCTAAAAAGGTGGAAATGAGGTAAAGGAATTCTCCTATAGCCTTGCCCTATAGCGAGGGCAGAGCAGAAAGGAGAATCAACTGGAAAGGTCACCACTAGGGTGAAAAAGTAAGGTGGTATCTCTCCTTGCCTTGTCCTATGGAGTGGGCAGAGCTAAAGAGAGAACCAAAAGTAGAGTAGTAAAAGCACACAAACTATCTGTCTGACTATATTGAATCAGCAGAGTAGAAGGTGAAGGGGGTCCCATCTCCTCCTGCCTATTTCAGGACAGTTGATTAGGGTGACTCAGTATCTGCATAACCAAATCGGGTCAGCAAACAAAGAAACCACAAAGCCCGGTGTCTGCCTAATCGGAACAAGACACTCAGGGAAAAGGATGGCGAGGAGTTCCTGCCAGGTGCTCTGTCAGGCCCTCTCTACCAAGTAAGTCAAACCAGCTTCCTGTCTGTTCATTTCAAACAACAGGATAGAAGGCGAAAAGATCCCATCTCCTCCTGCCTATTTCAGGACAGTGGATTGGGGTGACTCAGTATCTGCATAACCAAACCGGGTCAGCAAACAAAGAAATCACAAAGCCTGGTGTCTGCCTAATTGGAACAAGACACTCAGGGAAAAGGATGGCGAGGAGTTCCTGCCAGGTGCTCTGTCAGGCCCTCTCTACCAAGTAAGTCAAACCAGCTTCCTGTTTGTTCATTTCAAACAACAGGATAGAAGGCGAAAAGATCCCATCTCCTCCTGCCTATTTCAGGACAGTGGATTGGGGTGACTCAGTATATGTCTGATCAACTCAAGACAGCAAACAAAAGAGTCACAAAATCTGGTGCCTATTTGATCAGAATAGGACACTCAGGGAAAGAGGCGAGGAGTTCCTGCCAGGTGCTCTGTCAGGCCCTCTCTACCAAGTAAAACCAGCTACCCGCCTGACTGTATCTAGACAGCGGGGTGGAAAGTGAAAAGGATCCCGCCCCTCCTGATCCTTTCGGAACAGTGGATTGGGGTGACTCGATACTTCTGCCTGACCTCAGCAAGAGTAAAGAAGACACGAAATGGAAGCCTGCGTAGTCTTTTACAGGACATCCGAGTAAAAGGGTGTTGAGGAATTGCGCCTCCCAGGGACTCTGTCGGGCTCACTCAACGGTAAAGTAAAACCAACTACCAGGCTGACCGCATCTGGACAGCGGGTAGGGGGTGAAAGGATCCCGCCCCTCCTGCTCCTTTCGGAACAGTGGATTGGGGTGGCCACTACTTCTGCCTGACCTCAGCAAGAAGCTCATGAACCACGAAATGGAAGCCTGCTTAGTCTTTTACAGGACATCCGAAGTAAAGGGTTGTTGAGGAATTGCGCCTCCCAGGGACTCTGTCGGGCTCACTCAACGGTAAAGTAAAACCAACTACCAGGCTGACCGCATCTGGACAGCGGGTAGAGGGTGAAAGGATCCCGCCCCTCCTGCTCCTTTCGGAACAGTGGATTGGGGTGGCCACTACTTCTGCCTGACCTCAGCAAGAAGCTCATGAACCACGAAATGGAAGCCTGCTTAGTCTTTTACAGGACATCCGAAGTAAAGGGTTGTTGAGGAATTGCGCCTCCCAGGGACTCTGTCGGGCTCACTCAACGGTAAAGTAAAACCAACTACCAGGCTGACCGCATCTGGACAGCGGGTAGAGGGTGAAAGGATCCCGCCCCTCCTGCTCCTTTCGGAACAGTGGATTGGGGTGGCCACTACTTCTGCCTGACCTCAGCAAGAAGCTCATGAACCACGAAATGGAAGCCTGCGTAGTCTTTTACAGGACATCCGAAGTAAAGGGTTGTTGAGGAATTGCGCCTCCCAGGGACTCTGTCGGGCTCACTCAACGGGTAAGCTTCGACATCTGCTGTAGCCAGTGCGGTCTTGCAGATGAAGAAGGGCTCAATACCCACCCATTCATTTCAACTGAGTGAATAAAGAGTCAGGCTCTGATGCCTGCCTGATCAGGACAGGGCAAACGAGAGCGTGGCGAGGAGTCCCTGCCAGGTGCTCTGTCAGGTCCTCTCTACCAGGTAAACTCAACTATCTGTCTGTTCATTTCAAACAGCAGAATAGAAGGTCAAAAGTCACCTCAACATCAGCCCAACACGCATCTGTGTAGGGATGTGAGGGAAAAAGAGGTAAGTAAATGGGAATTTTAAGGGCAGAGCCACCTAGGGAACCCTTTCTAGCAATCTGATAACCACATGGTAGAGGACAAGTCGTCGTGGCCATGAGTATTCAAATGCTGTCAAGATCTCCTAAAGAACACCGACCCTACACAAAAAGGGGAGAAGACATCAGAACGACATCTCTCAAGAAAGCTGGAAGAGATATACCCGCTGTAAAGTGTGTAAAGGGGCGATCTCATTCCAAAGGAGTAAAAAGAACTCGAGTAGCAAGGGGGCACCTCAACTACAGAAGGCAGGACTACGCCTGGTAAAACCAATCCTCAAAGAGGCTACAGTAGTGAACCCATACTAACTGATGGGGACCCTGTAAGAGGTAGAAACAAGATCAAAACATCCAAAGGACCTCTCCGGCAGCTAGGAGTCGGATCTCAATGGGAAAAGAAGTGGTAAACGTATCTGAAAGAGCTGACTCTCTACTAGAGGATCAAAACTCAAGGAAAAGGTGGTGGTAGCATCTAAGGTGTGATGCCCTATACCACCAGGTAAGAAAAAGAGCCAAAGTAGCGAGGGATCATCCTCTCTACCAAGGACAACAACTCTGAGTAAGAAAAATCTCCCAGTGGTGACACCCACAGAAAGTAGTGGGACCCTATGGAAAGTGAAAGTGACCTCAACTCATTCATAAGACTAATCTGGCAACTGAGTATAGCGTATGAATGATAACATGGGTCACGAAAAAGTAGTAAAAGAACTGATCTTTTGCTAAAAGATCAAAGTTCTCAAAGTGGTGATGTTAGTATCCTGGGCAAGGTATACTACACCACGAGGAGAAAAGTAGCTCTAGGTAGTGAAGGGGACACACCTACCACCTGAGTACGGTAATCATGTATAAAAGTGACGTATTATCAGAAGGATCACAGTGGTAGCACCTACCCTGATCGGGCAGGACCCTGTGGGGAGAAAAAGCAACAACACAACATCCATAGGGCTACTCCAGCAGCTAGGAGTAGAGTATGAATGTGGAGAGTAGGGGTGCAAAGAAACTCAGGAACTGATCTTCTACTGGAAAATCAAAGCTCCTAAAGTCGTGGTGCTAACACCTGAGAACAGATGTACTACATCACAGCATAACTCTAAGGTGACAAGAGAGCACTCCTGACACCTAGCACGATAATCATGAGTGAGATCTATGATCATCGGTGGGTCACAGTGGTAACAACTACCTCAATCAGGTAGGACCCTGTGAGAAGTGAAAGTAACACAACACAACATTCATAGGGCTACTCTAGCAGCTCAGAGTAGGGTACAAATGTAGAAAGTAAGTGAGTAAAGAAACTAGGGAGCTGATCTTCTACTAGAAAAGCTAAGCTCCTGAGGATGTGATGCTAACACCTGAGAGAGGGTGTACTACACCACAGCTAAGGAAACAACTCTGAGGTGACAAAGGAGCACACCTGACACCTAATCTGATAATCATGAGTGAGATTTATGATTATCATAAGACCACAGTGGTAACACCTACCCTAATCAGGTATGACCCTGTGCGAAGTGAGGGTAACACTGTCACATTCAAAGGACTACTCTGACAGCTCAGAGTAATTCATGAATGAGAGGTAGACTGCCAAAAGAGGGCAGCATGGGGCGATCTCTTCTCAGAAAGACCTAAGCCCAAAAGGTAGTGATTGTTTAACATTCAAAACACAATGTACTACATCACTTAACAAAGATAATTAAAGTTGTGGAAATCATACTCAGATATGTGTGCTTTCATCCTTGAGGCAAACACCAAGGCACCTCAAAGGAGAGGGAAGAAGAAGAACTTTAGGAAGTTCATGCATTTAGAGAGTATTATCGGGTTCCTCCTGTGACAAGGGCAACCGATTTTGCTCTACTAAGATTTTCCCTCTCTTTTTTTTTATCACATGTATTTTTTTTATTTTATTTTTTTTTATTTAAGGGAATTGTGATTTGGTTTTGATATCCCAGACCATATTCGCTACATGAACAAAACTGGGGAGAGAGAAAATCACATAAGATCTTATAAGAAAATAAATCATTGGTTTTGATAACCCAGACCACATTCAACTCATGTGAATAAACTGGGGAGCACAATCATAGTGAAATCGATGTATAACTAAAATCAATCATTAAGATAGAGGATCAACACTACCACGCCTAACTATCGCAGGATGGTGTGGACCCAGTATCCTACTTTTAAAAGAGTATAAACTAATGACTCTGACATCCCTGATCACATTCAACCCATATGAATGGACTAAGGGGCATAATCATATTAAAATTAATGCATAATCAAGATTAACATCAGGATAGAGGATCAACACTACCACACCTGACTAGCATAGGATGGTGTGGACCCAATATCCTACCTCCAAAAGAGTCTAAACTAGTGACTCATGCATCCCTGATCATATTCAACCCATATGAATGGACCGGGTGCCACATCTATCAGATCAAGACTGATAGGAAGAAGAGAATCTCATACAAGTAGAGGATCAACATCACCACACCTAACAAACGCAGGAGGGTGTGGACCCAGTATCACATCTCTAAATGATCTAAATGAATGATTTAGACATTTCCTATCACATTCATCTCAAATAAATGGACTGAGGTCTTCAACTATCAAAGTAGGACTGATAGGAAGAAGCCATTCACTTTTTAATAAAGGATCAACATCACCGATCCTAACAAGTACAGGAGGGTGTGGACCCAGTCAAAAGTGATAAGTGAGCACATATCCCAAAGGAGTTTAGTACTTAACTCCCTCTAATTTTAAAAGGAACCTCAATTTAAATTAACTAACTCAGATCAAGCTCCATACTAGTTAAATCATGACATCTCATTTATATGAGTATTTTTCTCTCTTGAATTTAAATCTAATCCAAAAAGGAATTTAAATTAGAAAAAGAAATTTAATTTTCTTCATTTCTTGTATGAGAATAGACTTCCATATCTTATAGGACAACAATGTATAACGATGATTTCAAAATCATAATTTTCAGATTTAAGTATCAAAAATATCAAAAGGATATATATTTTCTGAGATTTAGAGATTTACTAGAAAGTGAAGCCATTTACTTATAACTTTTGAGCTCTTTGAGCTACTTTATCAACTTTCATATGCTTTGCACAAATTTCAATCACTTGATACACTTTGTGTATCTTTCACTTTTGGCGCTTTGCGCATCTTTTCACTTTTTGTAACTGGCTTCATTTTCCAAATCTCTAAAAGCAAAATATTTCTCAGTTGTAAGATCATCTTCCAAGTACAAGAGAAGAATACTTACTTCTCTTGGACAAGGAAAAAGAATCTACAAAACAAATCACATCCTCTGATAAGAATGAATAGCTTGATTGAGAAAATTATGAAGTTTTATTCATCAATATACTATAGTTATCCATGAGATAGAGAATCACAAGATAATAGAGAAAATTTTCACTTCTAAATCCAATTTCAATTTGAAAAAGATTTTAGTTCAAAAGAAGAAATCTCTCCACCCCTAAGATGAGATAGAGAGATCATACTCTTTCATGAGTCATCATTACAAAACTAGTAGAACTAAAAGAAGTGAGAGAGTCATCATAATTGCAAATCATTATTAATTTTTTTTTTATTATTGATTAATCATCAAAATAAGGGAGAACGAGGTCCTCTAGCCCAAGTACTGGAAGGGAGTCTTCCCTTTTGAGGTTACAATCATTTTTTTTTAACATATTTTTCTAATACAGATAGAAGTAAAAAAGAAAATGTGCTCATCTAGCACTACAACAGAAGAAAGAAAAGAAAAACTAGTGCTAACGAAGAAGCTGGAGTGACAACTGTCGACTTGGCCTTGGGAGGCCTCATCTCAACTGCCTCTAAGCTCTGTACAGCTTACTCAATCATCTGCTAAGTCTCCTTGGAGAGTGATAGCTGTCACTCTCCCTCAGAACTATGGAGTAATCTGCCACTACTGCCCTGACTGAAACTCTGACTGTCACTGTGGCTGGAACTGCGGCTAGAACTAAAGATCATCTGAACTGTCTGAGTAGCCTTATCTAAGGCTGTATCAAATCACTGTCCTGAAGATGGATCTTCCCAGTGGCCATCTGAGTCTGTAAGTGTAAGACTGTGGTGTCTGTAGCTACTGACCTCGGAGACCCTCCTGCCTCGGGGTCTTCCCTCTCATCCTGGTCCTCGGGCTCTCTCTGCTCATCCGAGTGACCTCGACGGGTAATCTCACAGACCTGGTGTACTGGTATATCCTCATCTGACTCATCCTCGAATGAGTCACCCTCTGAAAAGATCCAACGAAGTGCCTCTATATAGGGACTCATAGGGGAACCAATCCTATGAGGGCTACGGACTGACTCTGTCTCATCTCTCTCTGGGGATCCCTCTGGAATAGGTGCCACCTCCTCATCGCACATCATCGGGACTGCCTCTGCCTCGGAAGTAACTGCTACATCCATCAAATCATCTACATCGTCAAACTGCTCTGTATCTGACGGTGGTGCTGCCTCTACTGGCTCAACTGGGTCGACAGGGGTGTCCGCCTGCCGACGCCTCCAAACCCACCTCCTACGGTGGGGTGCTGCACGGGCAACTGACTGCTCTGGGACTACAACCTCTGAACTGACCTGAGGCTGGGCAGGCCTCCGCTGCTGTCTCCGTCCTCGACGACGTGGGCGTCATCCTACAGCAGGAGTAACCGCCGGGTGTCTGACTACTGGAACTGTATCTGTAGGCTGCTGAGCTGTCTGACCCCTCTGCCAACTGTAAAGCCTCCTAGCAGTCTGCCTCCGCAACTGAAAGGTGGCCCGAGAAATCTGTCGGAGTAACTTCTGCCGATCGACAGGACCCCTACCACCTGCTAGGCGGACGATGTTTCAAATCCTCTGGGTGAGGGCTCGAACACCAGCGTCTCTAGGGATCCTAGCACGGGGTAGAGTAGTGGTAACAGGAGGAGCCGCCGCAATGCGGGCAACGTCCTCCTCGTCCCCACTATGTGTCAACGGGGAAAAGCGTCCTCCCTGTATTGCCTCTACCTCGGGAGCTACCACCACCTCTGGGGTAGGTGCATCAACGACTGGCCGTGGCCTCCGCTGCCTGGGAGTCACTCTCATCCGCCTCTGAACTATCTCATCGTGAATAATGGCCTCGGCCATCCGCTGCCTCTCTGCCTCTGACGCAGCTAAACGAAGTCTCCTGTTCCTATTCCTCCTGGCCCTTCTCCCAAGGCCGGAGGTGGAAGAGGAAGGAACATCTGAACCCACTGCCTGGGTGGCAGGGGGAACAGGAACAACTGGAAGTGTCGGGGTCTGCCTAACAACCTCAGGGTGAGAAAGTCGGGCAAAAACAGAAACCCGACCAGTGGAAGGCGAAGGCACCTCGGTCTGGGCACCCCTCTTCCTGGTGGAAGTGGGAGGGGGAACCCGAACACGAGGTACTTCCGCTGGAACAGCGGAAGTAACAGTAGCAGCAGGCTGCCGGCGCTGAGGGGCCGGAGCAACCTGTGCTGCAGGAGTGGCAAACACTGGACGCCGGACCACTGGACGAACAGGGGGAACTACAGCAGGCTGCCGGCGCTGAGGGGCCGGAGCAACCTGTGCAGCTGGAGCGACAGGCACTGGACGCCTGACCGCTGGAACAGGAAGTGGCCTAGGCACTGGTCGCCTAGCCACAGGGCGCACTGGCTGCACAGTAACAGGAACAGGACGTGGTGCTCGGACTGGGCGCCGAGCAGCAGGACGTCCAAACGGGCGCATGACTGCGCGTCCTCTCCTCTGGGGAGGAGAGAATGCCGCAGCATCCGCCGGGGTCGGCCCGCCAAGGGTGACGAAAGCCGAGTCAGTGAAGGAACCAAAAGTGATTCCTCCCACTGGCGGACTAGCGAGCAGGGACTCAGGAAGAGTCACCCGCGCGTCCGAACCAAAAGCGAACGTAACTGAAGGTACGAAAGAAGTCATGGCACTGCTGCCAAGAAAAGAAATTGAAAAGTTAGAAATCAGAAATCATGAAAGAATGAAGGATTTGATAGAGACAGATAAAGATAGATAGGAATTGATAGGGAAATGAATAATTGATAGGGAAAGGAATAGCCTGTAAGGCTAGAAAGAAGTAGAATATGGGAAATCCTAGCTAAAGGAAAGAAATCCTAGCTAAGGAAAGACCCTAACTAAGAGTGGGACGGACCTAATCTAAGGAGTACCAATCCCTGGAGTACACACAAGAAAGGATAATATAGAATCCAAAGATGGAGAGAGAAACTGGTCCCACCGTGGTCGCCAGAAACCTGTGGACCTCCAAAAGAGCACCGCGCAAACGGGCCAATTGGAAGAGACAGATTGGATCGCGCATACGACTGACCATTGAGGATAGAGGCTGACGCCAACACACCTCGATGGGTAGTAATATACATGACCAAATCACGGGTTTCCCCCATCCGATGCAAGAGCTCGAATGGGGTTTAGTAGATTGTGGAGACCAAGTTTCCCACGGGCGCAAGCCCCCGTGGTTAATTACATCTCAGGCCGAAACCTGAGAAAACTCTCGATTAAGGATCATACATTATCCTCTCCTAAAGTGGGATTGACACATGGGTATAAACTAGGAAATCCTACTCAAAGGGAAGAAAAGTCCGAAGGGCTGAATCGACATGCGTGGCTCATACCAGCACTCGGAGGCTCTAGGGTACTAAAGAGAAACTGGAGAAAATTAAAGTCAAACATCGATCACATGCGTGAGAGAAGGATGGAGGTGGCGTCATCCTGTGACGAAGATAAGTAGGATTTAGAGTCCCTGAAAAGAAAGGACCTACCTACTATTTAAGGCCTACTACGAGACCGAATGTAGTAGCCTCGAATCCTAAATCTAGGTTGGACTTAGTGTTCGACACACACTAAGACCAGTGTCCTAGCTAATGCAATGCAAAACCTGGACTTATCCCGGCCTGGATGGGGGAGCCAGCTAACCACCTAATCGATTTAAAACCATGCTGTCAAGTCAATTATGAAAGATGGGTGGGTGGTACAGTTATTGGAAGTAGGACCGACATCTAGAGAATTTCCTAAGTGGTCCTGAACTTATGTTGGGTGAATGCCCCTAGCTAATGCAATTAAATTTTAATTAGTTGGTTACTAATGCAATGCATGCTAGTTGAATTGTCAGCTCATGAATGCTATAGAACTTTAAAAACAGGCTTATAAAAAATAATTTTTTGAAAAGACTGAGTCTCCCTAGGTCCGGCACTTCATCCTCATAGGCCAGATTATCCGGACTCTACCCGCAGGCAGGGAGATGTCTTATTAGAAGGAGAGAGAAGATGCAGTAATATGCATGCGACCCCGGACGGTTCCGGCAGTTCCCTAGGTTCGTTAAGTTTCTATGTTATTTAAAACCTAAACTTTTAGGAGTTAGTTATGAGTAGAAGAATTTTTAGTCCTTAGAGAGCCTAACGGAATCCAGGCGAAAAACAAGAGCGGCATGCAAGAAAGAAACCTAGAAAAAGCAGGTAATTCTACTGCGCAATCAGGTAAACACATCAATATAAATCCAACTAATCAAGTAAATGTCCATAGGCCAACTGCCCTTTAATTACAACCCAGGGTATGCAGAAAAGTAAAGTGGCCGGGCACCACTGCCAACAACTCGGATTTCTAAGCCTATGACAGACGCCAACAACTTTGAGTGGGATATTGGGTCTTCAAATCTTTAGTCTTCTGGGTATCTTCTCCTTGGACTTCTTGGATCTCTCCTCCTTGGATCTCTTCTCCTTGGACTCCTTGGATCCGTCGTGGCTTGAATATCCAAACGAAGAGACAATTCTCCCCAGTAGGGGTGTTGCCTTTTCTCTTTGAATATCTAAAGCCATCCAGCTCGATCTTCCAAATGGAAGAAGACTCTCCCCTTAGGGATGCCTTCTTCTTTTGGAACCCGAACTGGATAAGAATATCCCAACTCGAAGTTGTTTTCACAACTCTTAACAATATTACAAATTTTTACATTAATTGAAAAGCATAAAAATCTAAAAGGACCTGCATGGTTATCCTAATAAAAATCCCAAGCAGTTTATATAAAGAATGAAAATGCTAACACCATTGACCCTGTGCCAAGCCATGCTCTTAATTTTGAGGGCTAAGCGCTCCACCTGTGCAGTTATAATTAATTTAGCCCTCATTTTTATTTAGGGGGAGCTGAGCAAGCACCTGCATAAAACACATTATTAGAAATCATGACATTACTCCCCCCTTTTATCAGCATTAGCATGGCCACCTGCACGGAAGAACAGTATATATATGGCGCTCCTAACCTAGGGGTAAATCTAACGCTCACATCCAGAGTGCAGAAAAAGTAAGCAAACACAGCAATCATTTTTCAAACAGCATGCAATGAAAACCACGGAAAGCTCCGGCACACAGCAGAAAAGTAAAACCCAGCGGCCTAACCTAGGTCTAGAAGTGGTGCCCTAGCAAACCATTCTATGTGTGTGTAAGGCTTGTGTAGTTTGGATAGATCCTAGGCAGGATAGTTAGTTAAAAATTATCTAAAGTTCAAATCTGTTGAAGGTCAGAAAAGGAAATTTTTGTTGAAATTCAAATATTAGTGAATTGGGGTGCATTTTAGTTAATATAGTTTGTTGATCAATTTTAGGAATTTAGGGTGATGATATTTGAAGTTAAAGTTATATTAGCCAATTTTGGAAAGTCCTGGGTCCTCCTAGGAACTAGACTAAGGGTCCAAAAAGTCACTATGGGAAAAAGGCTAAGTCTGAGTCTCCTATCACCTTAGAAAAATACTAGACCTTAACAGGAGTAGTTAGACAGGTAGTAGGCTGAAATCGGAGTTTTCAAGGCAAAGATATGGATTTTCTAAGTTTCGGGCCCTAAATGAACTACGGTTGACCAAAAAGTTGACTTTCTAATCTAGGTCATTTCTGGGAACCTAAGATTTTCAATAAATACTAAACCCTAATTGGAGTCTAATGCAAGTGAGTTTGCCTAATTTGAAATTTTCTACAATTAGTTATGGATTTTCTAAGTCCAGGGTATTTAAGGGAATTTCTAAATTAACTAGGAAAGGGCCCTTTTTTACTATTTTAATCCAAATGAGCTCCAAACTGATTGGAATCACTCCCAAGGTCAAGGATGACCTGAAAAAAGTGATCCCAAGGGTTTGGAGAAGATTTGGGATTTTTAATAATTTTTAATAATTTATTAGGGGCAAAACGGTAATTTTCACCTATGGTCAAATTAGGGGTCAACCTGAAGTCAAACTAGGGAGCCCTATTTATCTAAGGTCAAGGGTCATATTCTGATCAGTTCAAGGTATTATGGGTAATTTTCTGACCTAATATGTAATTATTGCATTTTTCGGAAGGGCTCGGGGCCTTATTTAGCGGGTTAATTAGGGTTGGTTAATTAAGGGCTCTAAAAGCTCCTAGAAATTACCAGAAAATTATGAAAGGCTTATGATGTCACTAAGTTTAAATGTTGAAGTTTTCATGTCGTTCTGGGATCTATCCTAGCTCCTAGAAAACTTCTAAGTTCGCTAGACAGGTCCTTAATTATTATCCTTAGGGTGTCACTACGTTGTAGGAGTTTAAAGTGATGTTTACACTAACCCTCGGGATGATAAATGCATGGGAGTACAGTAAATAAATAAACACACCATGTCCTTAAGTCTAGGAGAGCCTAAACTAAGTGGTGGTGGTGCAATCCTATACATGCAATCTACGAAAAATAGAGAAAGGAAAGACACCTAAAAAAAGGATTAGTGAATGATTGGGACTCAACCATTCACTAACCCACTCCCCCATGACTGCTCTTCATATCCAGTATCCATGTCTAAAATTTCATGAAACAAGTCTCCCAAGGTTAAGAGATTTAATATATAAATAGTTTCAAAGTAGTTTAAAAATACTTAAGTATATATATACATAAATTTTGGAAATTAAGATAATTAAAAATAGGTTAGATTATAGTAAATAGGTATATGGGCGACTTGCTAACCACTCAATCGAGACTCGCAACGATTTAAAAATATTTTTGTATCCTGAAAATAATTATCATAATTAATATTTAATATCGAAAATACTCGAATAATCGAATCCAAATAGTGATTTGTCAAAACAGCCAAAATCAAGGGCTGGAAATAGCTTCAAAACATAAAGCTCGTCTTGCTGAAGAGAACGAGGGGTCGCACATCGAAATCCGACTTAAAACGGCGAATATACGGATTTTACAAGTTCAAATATAATAAAATAATATTTTTAAAATAGTGCAATTTCACTGTTTTTGAAATTACAGAGAATGCAGACAAAATTTTCACCTGAAAATAGTTTTAAAATATGCAGAATTCAGAGTACATCCAAAACAAGGTATTGTGCGCAAAAATCCGACTTGAAACGAGAAATCTACACAATTTCGAAGTTCAAAGACAATAATTGAATAATTTTAAAATAGTACAGCTGGCTGTTTTTAAAATAACTCCACACAGACCCAAAAATTTCAAATAAAACCAATTCCAGAATATGCAGGATCTAAATACGTTCAAAACAAGACGTTGTGCGTCAAAATCGGGTTAAAAAAACGAGAAAGATACGGATTTTCGAAGTTTAAAGGACATTAAAGGCTAATTTCAAAATAATTTTTAGAAGAAATAATTAAAATAATAATAATAATAATAATAATAATAATAATAACAAATAATAGGCTAGTATTTCAAAATAACAGTAATTATAACAAATAACTATAACTAAATAATTAAATAATAATATAATAATAAATATATTAAAATAATAATAATTTAAATAATAATAAAAATAGGATTTTTTTTTACTGTTTAATAAATAATTAAAAATATATCTATCATTTCTATAAAAAAAATTTTTAATGTGTAGAGGACGAAAATACGATCAATTCGAGGTATTGTGCGTCAAAAACGGATAAAAAATGAATTTTTTATGAATTTTGGAAGTTAAAATAGCTTTAAAAATAATTTTAATAATCATTTAATAGAAAATCGGACGGAGGGACACGTGGCGCATCCCGGTTGGCTGGCGCGGTTCGGGTATGCCACGTGGCGGACACGGGTTGGTTCCGCGGTTCCAGCCAATGATTGGCGCCGCCGCCAATCATTAAGCAATGATTGCGGCGGCGGTCCCGTGGCCACTTAGCCACGTCAGATGTCCCCCCCGCCGTCCGATCCGCGCGGTACCAAGCGGACGGCTCGGATCAAGCCACGCCGCATACATGACCGCGCGGTTAATCCCGCGGTCTGAACCCGAGCGCGGGACCGCGAGATCCCCACCGTTGATCCGCTGATCAACGGTTGAGAAGGCGTCTGGCTGAGTCAGGGGCGAATCCGAATTCCAAAACAATAATTCATCTCGTTCTCCCAAAATACTCAATAAAATTCAATAAAATTTTAGAATCATGATCTAGACACGAAGAGCATTCGTGGGGAACAAATTTCGGGATCTAAAACTAAGAATATCAAACGTTATTTAACATTGAGTGTTCTAACTAGGGTTTTGGTTTATACCAAAAATACTCGATGAAATCGAGAGATCTCTGGCTTGTTGCACTTGTAGATTGTCCACGCTCCTATTTGAAGAAGAAACCGCGTCTCGAAACGTCTTGGATCGGTCCCGAAACGTCTTGGAAGGTAGGTCTCCTCAGGTGGCCGGAGATCTCGCCGGCGGCGGCTCGAGGTGGTTGGGATTTGGTAGGGGAATATGGGTAAGGGTTGTGGAAGCACTCTCCCCAAACCTCAGGGGCTGAGGGGCTCTCTAGATCAAGCAAGAGTCAAAAAGTCTTTTCCAAAACCTAGATTTCACTATTTAAATCCTCTCTCCTCTCTTGGACGGTGGAGATGAGATCTAGGATCAATTTCAGAGAGAGAGGGAGTGATTTAGGCGGGATTTGAATTTTCAAAACGTTTGGAGGCTTTAAATGCACTTAATGGGCTCTTAAATCCACCCAAATAGGTCATTATGACCTATTTAAGACTTGGGTTGACCAAGTCAACCATTGACCTGGTCAATCCAGTCAAATAGGTCGAGGGGGACGTGGGTTTGAGCCTTGGATGCCATGAAATTGATTTGAAATAGATTTTAAGCTTAAAGGGATCCAAAGGTCAACCCTGGTTGACTTGGTCAACTGGGTTGACTCAGGGTCCAAGCTCGGGCTCAACGGACTCGACTCGACCCCACGAACCTATTGGAGAGGGTCTTGGGGTCTGACTTGGTCAATTTGACCAAGTCAACTCTCCAAGCCCAATTCTGGACAAAATCGAGGTCAACATTTTGCAGGATTTTTGTGTAAATTTGACCGACTACCGTTATGCTGCCCGATTTTCGTACGATTCCTGAATTGTATGAGATTGATAGATTGAACTGATATGCATTGATTATGGATATGATTGCTTTAATATTGACTATTGAATTGCTTATTGATTGAATTGACTATTGATACTGATCGCAAGTGGAACCTGGTTGAACATTGGTGGAGATTGATATTGATACCTGTACAGGATGGTGGGCCGACGGGCTTTCCTTTAAACATTGATTATTGATTATTGAAGGGAGACATAAGGAGTTTATTGATATGCCGACGGGCGAAAAGAGTGACGACTCTTATTGATTGAACCAATGTATTATCTACAACAGCAATATGGATTCTACAACAGCAACATGACCAGTAGATTGTACTTGTTCAGTATATAGTATTGAATTGCATGTTTACTGTATTGCTTTATAGATTCATTGTTTTATAGATTCCTGTTTTATCGACTTTGATTGGATTTACTAGATCGTACGATTTCATTGATCCCACTGATTGATTTCTGTGCATCGACATTGAGTATTGATATAGAACTGGATGACTATAGATACTGCATTGATAGCATGGACATCGTACTACTGCCTATAGAATTATTGATTTCTGCCTATAGATTCATTGTATTTTCGCCGTATCGCTTTTCTCTACTGATTCTATTGATTTGATCGTATCGATTTGATTGACGACGTTGATTGATTTAGTTGTTTATCGAATTGCCTGCTGCTGCATTGACTGGTTTTATTGACTATTGATTTCCGCTGCATAGACTCATTGACCATTGATTGATTTGGATTGATAGATTGACATGCATATTGATAGCATTGTCGTGCTTTGATTTCAGTTATAGGTATTAGGTGACCTGCTGGGCTTTGTAAAGCTCATTATATGTGGTTGATATTTTCAGGTCAGGGATCGGGAGCAGGAGATAGGCATTGATCCAGATCTACAGGTTTTTAGTTCTTTTGATAGATAGATGATTCTTTTGTACTCAGGACAGGATAGATTTCTCTACTTGTATTGATATTGTAGTTCCTGAGTATTGTACATGATGTTTTGAGATATGAATCGACTGTTATATGGATGTTTTAAATTTTATAGATCTTTTGATAGATTGCTTACAGATGGTTTTAGATAACTCTGGTAAATTGTTTGGCAATTGATCGACATTCTTTCCAAGTTAGATCTCGGGGCATTACATGTTGGTATCAGAGCAATGTTATTGGAAGAATGGATTGTTACCAGAGTTGTAGGTTTTGATTGAGAGATTGGGTAGATTGGGTAGCTTTAAGAGCTTCATTGGCATACATCATTGCATATGTGTATTATTGTTCTGAATTGTGCAGGTGAACAGATATGGATCCTCCAGCAGAATCCAGTGTACCGAATGAGCAACACAGCGCAGCGCCAGTACCGTCAGAGAGTATGATGCAGTTGGCTACTGCGATTGCACATGTTATGGGGGATGCCCAGAGCAAGATGAGTGGGAGCAAGGAAGAAGAGGTAAACAGACACTTGCAGATGTTCCACAAGCTGAAGCCTCCGTTGTTCAAAGGGGCTGTAGGACCACAGGCTGCTGAGGATTGGATCATGAGGGTGGAAAAGATTTTTGATAGTATGCAGTGTCCGGGGAACAGAAAAGTACCTTTGGCAGTATTCATGTTGGAGAGTGAGGCAGAGAGATGGTGGATTGGACAGCAGAGAGAGAAGTTTCAGGGGAAGACCAATGCTGAGATCACCTGGGATGAGTTCACTACAGTGTTCAGGATGTGGTTTGTACCACCGTCAGCTCAGCGACAGATGCAGGAAGCTTTCATGAGATTGGAGCAAGGCCGCAAGTCAGTGATGCAGTACGAGGCCGAGTTTACTGCACTTGCGAGGTACGCTGCTCATCTGATCCCTACTGCCGAAGACAAATGTTATAGATTTCTGCACGGATTGAACAGAGAGCTGAGGCAACCACTAGTACCTTTCCGGATCCATGAGTTTTCTGAGCTAGTGGAGAGGGCCCGATTGATAGAGATTGAGCTGGCGACACCGATATCGAGGTACGAGGATACCAGGAGGAGGAGAGATGAGGTACGACGAGATGATTCCAGAGATAGAGAGAAGAGAAGCAGGTATGAAGGTTCGAAGGGATCTGCATCGGGATCTGCGTCACGATCAGCATCGATAATATCATCTGGTGGTTCTGGCACGTGCATTCACTGTGGTAAACGACATGCAGGTCAGTGCTACCTATTGACGGGACAGTGTTTTCATTGTGGACAGCAAGGGCACAGAGCAGCAAATTGTCCTCAGAAAGAACTGGATGGAAGGACTGATTCTGGCACGGGGACAGGACAACAGAGGACTGTTGCCTCGAGGGCCTACAGTGAGAGATCAGGGAACCGGATGGATGATAGAGCTGTCAGAGATCAGAGGGAGACAGTTGCGCCACGACCTTCTGCACTTCCTCCAGTGGTGCCACGCATTTACAGTCTACAGAGTTTACAGCATCAGGATCAGCAACGACCAGAAGGTTCTACTGGTAAGATTGATTTGACTAACCGATTGATATTGACATATGAACATCACATATTGACATTTGATTGATTGCATTGTGTGTTCTGTATGGATTTCGACGAGTTTTGATTTGGATTTGGATTTCGATCGATTTGTTTTGTTTGTTTTGTTCTTCGTACCTGTAGGGAAATGTCGGGACGACATTTTTCTAAGGTGGGGAGATTGTAATATCTCGTTCCCTTACTGTTCCTCTCTGAATTGGATTTTCCTCCCAGAATCGGCCAGGACGAAGTTTGGATCGTCCAGGCCGATCAGTGCTTTGAAAACAGCTGATTTCTGGTATGTTTTCTGGAAGAATTTCTGTACAGATCGTCCGGGCCGATGTTGAGATCGTCCAGGCCGATTTGTACTGTAGAAATGATCGGCCAGACAACAGCTCTGGGAACTGTCCAGGACGATCAGGATTTGGTCTGATCGTCCCGGGACGATTTGTCGATCGGCCAGGCCGATCAGTGTATGATATAAGGAAAATCAGCTCGTTTTGAAGAGAGAGAAAATCAAAAGTTAAAAATCAGATATTTTGTAGAGAGAGAAAGAGAAAGGAAGAAAAGAGAAAAGCTGGTTTTTGGAGACCGCGGAGCGCTTTTCGTCCGACGCTGCTGTTGGGAAAAGTGAAGATCTCGTGGTAAGGACTCCGAACCCTATTTCTGTTTTCAGAGATGTTGTGTTTCGACCTAGTTGTGATCTGTTTTGTGTTTTCGTAGTCGACTTTTCGACATGGTTTTGATTTGACACAACTTCCACCGCACAACTTTTAGTATGTTATGGATATGATTATTGTACACGATTTGACTGTATTCTACGAAGATTTTACCGGTCGGAATTGATTCTACGTGATTTTAATCGAATAGAAAAATATCAGGACCTGATTTGATTTGGATTCTATAGATCGATAGTCTTGTATTGACGCTATAGATATTCTATTGTAATTTGGAAAGATTTGGAAACTGTGTCTTTTTGCAGGATTTTTGTGTAAATTTGACCGACTACCGTTATGCTGCCCGATTTTCGTACGATTCCTGAATTGTATGAGATTGATAGATTGAACTGATATGCATTGATTATGGATATGATTGCTTTAATATTGACTATTGAATTGCTTATTGATTGAATTGACTATTGATACTGATCGCAAGTGGAACCTGGTTGAACATTGGTGGAGATTGATATTGATACCTGTACAGGATGGTGGGCCGACGGGCTTTCCTTTAAACATTGATTATTGATTATTGAAGGGAGACATAAGGAGTTTATTGATATGCCGACGGGCGAAAAGAGTGACGACTCTTATTGATTGAACCAATGTATTATCTACAACAGCAATATGGATTCTACAACAGCAACATGACCAGTAGATTGTACTTGTTCAGTATATAGTATTGAATTGCATGTTTACTGTATTGCTTTATAGATTCATTGTTTTATAGATTCCTGTTTTATCGACTTTGATTGGATTTACTAGATCGTACGATTTCATTGATCCCACTGATTGATTTCTGTGCATCGACATTGAGTATTGATATAGAACTGGATGACTATAGATACTGCATTGATAGCATGGACATCGTACTACTGCCTATAGAATTATTGATTTCTGCCTATAGATTCATTGTATTTTCGCCGTATCGCTTTTCTCTACTGATTCTATTGATTTGATCGTATCGATTTGATTGACGACGTTGATTGATTTAGTTGTTTATCGAATTGCCTGCTGCTGCATTGACTGGTTTTATTGACTATTGATTTCCGCTGCATAGACTCATTGACCATTGATTGATTTGGATTGATAGATTGACATGCATATTGATAGCATTGTCGTGCTTTGATTTCAGTTATAGGTATTAGGTGACCTGCTGGGCTTTGTAAAGCTCATTATATGTGGTTGATATTTTCAGGTCAGGGATCGGGAGCAGGAGATAGGCATTGATCCAGATCTACAGGTTTTTAGTTCTTTTGATAGATAGATGATTCTTTTGTACTCAGGACAGGATAGATTTCTCTACTTGTATTGATATTGTAGTTCCTGAGTATTGTACATGATGTTTTGAGATATGAATCGACTGTTATATGGATGTTTTAAATTTTATAGATCTTTTGATAGATTGCTTACAGATGGTTTTAGATAACTCTGGTAAATTGTTTGGCAATTGATCGACATTCTTTCCAAGTTAGATCTCGGGGCATTACAGCCGCTGTCCACCTCAAGGTTCAAAGATCTTCGTCTCAAGCTGACAATTGCTCCCGAATCCTCAGCTTGAGGGGGACTATTAGGACAGCCAAATAAACACATAAGTTCTTGTTATCCCATAGAAACATGACACGTGTAAAGGCTCTTGTATAAACTATATATATATATATATTCCCTTGTACTCTAAAATAAATCAAGAAACATATTTTCTCTAAATCTCTCTGTTCTTCTTTCTCTCTGGTTGCCGGTGTACTCAGTGTATGAACTGAGATTTCTTCATGAGTATTTAGGGTTTAAGGTTGATTTTCTAGATTATAAGTCCTTGCTTCCTCTGTATTTTTATAAACTTGTAATTGAAGAAATATAAGATTCAAATTTCTAATAAGATGAAAAACTAAAATATTTTCCGCTATTTTAAATTGATAGTGTTATCATAAGACTCATTTCTTTTGGGATGTAATTAATCATAAGTGTTTTCATTTATGCGGAATATGTACCCGTAATAAAATAAACTTTATCTTATTCATATGAGAAGGTATAAATCTTTGAGAATATGGACACATTTCAAAACTCTAATTTTATTTTGAAATTCATTAATATAGAATATCATTTCTATTTTGCGAAAGTATGTTAGTTTCAATGTCTTATTTGATTATATTTCTTTTGGAAATGGGGTATCTACCCGCTGCAACTCCAAATGGAGCACTTGGCGGAGTAACTGATCTCTCGATAGAACGTAGCGAGGCCACCCACCGGTATTGAGCCCACACTTGCTTTACTCAATTGAAAAAGCGAGACCGGATTGAAAAAATAACAAATTTAAAATAATGGCTTATTTTCCCACACATGCCACCTTTTGTATTTTGACTTGTCCTTATACAAACAATTCTTCTTATAATGTCCTTTTCAGTGAAAAATTTCTCAATGAACATATAAATTAATTTCTTTATTATATAGGCAAAAATTAAATTTTTTCAAACACAAAAAAATATGCTTTTAGTAATATATTATTTATTATATGTATAAGAAAATTAAAAATTTAGTGGAAGTACATATCCTCCTCATACTCCCTTAAATCTATCACTAGTTTAAATTATGATATTTTCTCTTATTTAATTTATTCTGCCTCTGGATATCATCATTGCCTATGATGTTATATTTTTTATGCCTTTTGTTTTATATATACTTGTCTGCTAATTTCTTATAGATATTGGTTGCCAAAGTCTCTTTTATAATAAAATAAAGTACTTCTGGTATTTTGCTATGCACAACCAGATTGGTGCCACAAGCTTGAAGATTCACAAAGGTTCAATCTTTATTCAAAATCTGCTTGGGCATGAATACAAGGTGCTTGTGGATATGCTTCATTGCATTCTTGAAGAAAACAGAAGAAGGTTGCAGAATCTATCATAAAGACTCATTTTGGGAGTTTCACTCAACTCATAAGGCCTCAAAAGCCAATTGCTTTTACAAAAGAACTACAAGACAACAAGTCATGGGGCTCCTTTTCAAGCTAATGGGTTATCTTGTTTCCTGTCCATGATATTATTAAATAAATATATTTCATGCCACATCTTTGAATTATTTCTTAAAAATCAGATGAATCTAAATAGGCTGGGGTGTAAGTGAGTCATGCCGGCATGTGAGTCGAGCTCGACGAGCTATTAGTCAAGTTTGAGCCAACCCTGACTTAACTAGTTACCTCGCAAGTTGGCATGTTTAGAAAATATGAATATAAAATACACTTAAGATATATCAGTATTCATAATTCTAAATACAAAGTTGTTAAAAATATTTATAAATTATATCTTATTTTCTTATATTAAATTAATTTTCATTATTGTTCTTCTAATTTCTCGTTCTTTTTACCATTTCGTTATAATATTTGCTTGAATTATAAGCAAATTCTCCCTTTGAAAAGAAACGATTTAGCTCGTGAGTTTGCTCAAACTCTTATGATTAAGCTCGAGTTTGATCTCAAGCTCTATTAATTAATCAAGCTTAAACTCAAGCTTTGAGTGACTCGAGCTAGGCTCAATTAATCAACACCGCTAAATGGAAGTTCTATTGGTAACTCGATATAAATTATAATAAGAGTTTTCGCTTAAATTATGACCTTAAGGGCGTGCCAATATCTCTTTATAGATGGTTGCAAATAAATTGAGCCGACGTGAGCATAGCTTCTTTGAGCTTGACCTCATTTTTGCCAAAACTTTTTTCAAGCATGAGCTCGAGCTCGATTCAAATAGTTGCACTACTAGTTAAAGTCAATTCATTTAAAAATTAAAATTATGATGGTTTGAGCTTAACTCTTTAGTTAATTAAATGATTTGCTTGAGCCTATTAATGAGTAACACAACCCAGCAGCATATTCAAACAAGCCATATCGAGCATATTAATTGTTATTATTCATGGATATAAAAAAAAGAAATATAAAAAATTTCAAATTTATTCATTTATCTATCTCATAATTATAAAATATATTCAAATTTATACAATTAGATAAGTAAATGATTATAAATAAAATTTAATAGAGCTAAATTAGAAATAATTTGTTTGAGTGCGTGGACTTATTTGCAGGATAAATTATTATGTGTGGAGACCGGACGCAGAACTCTATCCGGAGATCAACCAGAATGCATCATATTAGTGGTATTGAGCTGCGGTATCGATCAATACCGAGCACAAAAATGACGTGATGCATTCTGATTGATCTCCGAACCACCCCATACAAAATAATTAATCTATTTTTAGCCACATTCTCATATGAGTACATTTCCATAATCATAAGAATATACCTTTTTTAAAATATTAATTGTGATGGATATATGCTATAATGGCATTTCCCTCCTTATTAAAGTAAAAAAAAAAAAAGTGGGGGCCAAGTGGAGACTGAACTGACTTGAGAACGTGCTGTGGTGGGATTTCTTTGAGGGTAAAAATGTAAAATGGTAGCGTCTAGCAGGCGATTCTTAAAAACGCGTCAAGATGCCTTAATGCTTAAGGTATTTTTTTTTTCTTTATTGAGGGGATTCTAAGAAAATATATAATATAGAAATCTTTTATACTCTCTCTCTCTCTCTCTCTCTCTCTCTCTCTCTCTCTCTCTCTCTCTCTCTCTATATATATATATATATCAATGAAAAGTGCTAAAACTTTTCTTTGTCCCTTATAATCATAAGGAAATTCATCCAAAAGCATGAATCTCGATATAATATTTAAATTTCAAATTTGTGGAAATAAATTATGGGTTGTATGGACCTTTTTATATTGGCAATTTTATAGTTTTAATGAAAATTTATGTGAGATGAATCCAACGATATTAAAAGTTATTTGATATGTGTCTAAATGAATCAAATTAAGTTCTTAAAGTATAGTAAAAAAATTTGTGAATTAATTAAAAGACCAAATGGCTTCTAAATTTAGCTTGATTATAATTAAATTAAGCATCTTGACATGAGGAATCCAACGAGCTCAATATTAGTTGATTTTAAGGTTATTAAGACACTTAACTGCCAAAAGAATAATTTGTGATTAAGGGAATAAACATGAATCATTTGATTGAGCGATATGGAACTTTGGACAAAATAATAGAAAACACTGCTCTAAAAAAACTCTAAATAGACTATGATGTTTCATGTGAAGGGAAAGCTTGGATCATAATTTAAAATTGAAGAGAACTTGAAGATATCAAAAGTTTAGAGCTCCACTCAACATTCGATACCCATGATCATTTACGTTGTCAAACTCCGATCTCCCGGTCACCAGCACCTGAGTTACGTCACCCGGCTATATATTGTTTTAAGACTACAATCTATTTATCAATATCGTTCGATTATAATCTATCAACCATCATCACATAATTTTGAAGCTAGACAACTTTGTTTTCTACGTCACCAATACATTGATGCATGCGATTGCCTATAAAGCTAATGCGCATGACGATATAAATATGGACAAAAGTTATCACCTACAAAGTCTATTTATGCATCTGACACCAACACTAATATAAATAGTATCATCACCTGCCATTGTTAATTATATTGATGCACTACAAGAAAAACGTCGCTTACCGGCGGTTAAAGGACCGCCGGTATTACTGGCGGTTCGTCCGGCGGTGTGGGCGCCGGCTAGTACCGGCGGAGTACCCGGGAATTTCGTAACGTTGGACGGCCGGTATTAGCGACGGTCTTGTAACCGCCGGTCTTCAATCGTACCGGCGGTTTACCGGCGGCGTGTACCGCCGTTGATAAGTGATGAAATTACTGGCGGTCACGACCGCCGGTAAATGCCCTAAAATGAATGGGCTCGAGCCTTGCATGTCATTTCTAATCTTTCCTTCTCTCTCTTCGGACGAGCTCTGCCGTCGCCTCTGCCCGTCTCACTCAATCGTGCACACTATCTTGCCGCCGACGAATGCTCTCCGACCGCCGACGAACTCAGTCCGACCGCCGACCCCACACCGGCCGCCTATCGCGCGATCAAGGTCTGCTATCTTGCCGCCGTCAATCTCACACCGGCTACCCTATTTTTCGTGTGAGTTGAAGAAAAACCCGGATTTGAAGGTATTCTTTAATGTTTTCTGTGATTATTTGTTCTCACTAGACATTTGCAAGAGTTTGTAATTTATTTTATGATTGATTGTGTCTTTGGGTTAGATTTAAATTTCCATGATTTAGGTTTGTAAGAGTTTGTAATTTATTTTATGATTTAGGTTTGTAGTCTAAATTTCCATTTATTATGTGTAAATTTAGTAATGATAGATCTAATGGGTTGATTGTGACTTTGGATTAGAGAAAGATAGCAAGAGAGAGATTGAGAGAGAGAGAAAAGAGAGAGAGAGAGAGGGAGAGAGAAAAGAGAGAGAGAGAGAGAGAGGGAGAGAGAGAGAACAAGAGAGATAGATAGATAGAGAGAGAGCAAGAGCGAGAGGTAGAACGAGGGAGAGAGATATAGAGAGAGAAAGAGAGCAAGCAAGTGTTAGAGAGAGCAAGAGAGAGGGGGAGTGAGAGAGAGGGAGTAAAGAGAGAGAGCGAAAAGGGAGAGATAGGAAAAAGAGAGAGAGAGAGAGCAAATCTTAAGTTGTCGGGTATGAAGTTCTAGTCATTTAGTTTGCTTCCCTAGCTCTAAAAAAGCATACCTTTCAAACAACCTTCAATTGCATATAGGCTATTGGTCATTTAATCTCTCCTTGTTCTAGAAGAGGGATTATCATGGCCATTTTTAATCACCTATCAACTTTAAGCCATTTAGTTCCTCTTCTTTTAAGGGAGGGATTATCTCAATTTTATTGTCTCCATCAACATCAACACCTTTAGATTTCCTTAACTAAAAATCATAGTATATATTCACCAGAGTTTGAATATTATAGTTTATAATGACATATTCTTGAACTTAATATGGCATTGGTTCACAGGGTTATGCTATTGAGGGAAGTTCATCCACCTCTGCATTTCATGATCCAAGTGGACCTGAAGAATCTGTAAGCGAGAGGGTTGCAGCGTTGACTAGGGAGTTTGAAGAGATGAGAAGGGTTCAATCTAGAGAGATTGAAGAAATAAAAAAAGTTCAAAATGAAATGCAAGTAGAGCTGCAATCATATAGAGTTGAAAATCAAAGGAAGAAGGAGCAAGAGCAGCATCCATCTCCAGATAGTGAGGATACAGCTGATGATTAGATCTTTTTTATGTTTGATGATTGTATTTAGAACTTGTGATTGTAACCTTATTGAATTTAGAACTTGGTGAACTTATTTTATGTTTGATGAACTTATTTAGAACTTCTTAATGTTTAATTGTAAACTTGTTTATTTAATTTGTGGTTATGTATATAATTGTGATGAATATAGCGGCGTGTTGCCCAAAATATCTTATTATGTATTACTATTTCTGTAGGTTTAGAATTTAGGGTGAACCTCCCTCAAATAGAGGGAATGCTGTCAATTTTTTTTTTCAGGTGCTACAGGTTTTCTGCGGCCAACCGCGGTTTGGCCGCCGGAAACGACGATACCGGACGGCTTAAGCTATGCCACCGGTAATTCCCTTAAACCGCCGGTAATATACCGGCGGTTACCGACGGCCACCGGCGGTTATCTGGTGAAAGCCCGGCGGTGTATGCGGCCGGTAATACCGTCGGCCTTGACCGCCGGGTGCCGTCGGTAAAATAATCGGCGGTGTACCGACGCTAGCCGGCGGTTAAGCGAACGCACGACGGCCTCTTTAACCACCAGCATATCGTCGGTAAAGTGACCGCCGATTAGCCGTCGGTAATATAACAGGCGGCTTAACGGCCGGAAAACCGCCGGTTGCAAATCCGGTAGTCACCGGCGGTATAAGCTGCCAGAAAATAGCCGCCTAACAGAACCGCCGGTAATAAGCCGCCGGTAAATGTTTCCTACGCCAATTTGAATCATTTAAAAAAAATTATTTGCCCTAAATCTTCCCATCTTAGCCAGGTTGCCCTACCGTTCGCATTTTTCTTTCGCATTCTTGTTCGAAAAAAAACTTGCAGCCGCCTTCGTGAAGAGGTCGCCGGCTCCCCGCAACCCTCTCTTCCCATTTCGTATTTCGCAGCCGCCTTCATCGTTTTGAAGGTAAGTTTTTTTTTGTTTGGCGACTACCTACTACTCCATTTGTTCTATTTCTTGCTTCCATTTTTCCTTGTCTGCATTTTGAAAAAGTCCAGTTTACTGTTTACAGACTTACATTTGGTGTTTACAGTAGGTATTTGAAAATTTTTGGTATATGAATCTGATGGGATTTTTTTTATCAGAATCTGATATTTTGTTTTGCTTCTTTCATGATTATAATCTCAATTTACAATCTTCTCCATCGGTTTCCCCATGAAAAGATAATGCTGGAGGTTTCGGTTACAGTTCAAAACACTAAAACAGAGTATTTCAATGCTGGAGGTTTCAGTTTCTTCTAATGTCAATGGTTTCTTCTAATCCAACAATCTTATTTCCAGAACAGTTATTAGTAAAATTTTAAAAATAAACTTTAGGTTAACGTATTGAACTTTATAAAAATATATTTAATCATTTTTATGATGTTTGAAAATTTATGGATGAAAACTTTAGGCAAATAATGATCATTCTTTTATAAATTTTTAGTATTAAATGTTAGCAATTTGTTAGTAATTTATTAATGATTTTTAAGTATTTTTTCTGTCAATTTAGTAACTTTTCGGAAGGACCCCTAAATTTTTTAGGAGTGTTCGTTCTAGTTTCGAATTTTTTGAGGTACTTGATTTAATCTCTTAACTCATTAAAATTATACTTATTTGCTCCTACCGATTTGAGCGCATCTTTATCTGTTGTATCAAAGGCATGTGTTTGGCCTTTCTTTATTTGTTTGGTCCTACCTGAATAGCAAGAAAATAGATTGTGTTTTCCTCACATTTTGTTTATCAATCTACCTGCTGATCCTGGTCTTTGACGATTTATCTGGAGTTATGATATAAATGATCGTGATAGAATTTGAAGAGCCTATTTATTGAAGGGACCGCATCAACCCAAAAATTATCAATTCTCTCAAACAATGATAGGAAACATTGCACGTATATTTAACACAAAATAGTTTGAAGACTTTCCTGATTGTTAGACTTATTATTGTAGCACTGACTTTGTCAGTTGCTACTGCTACAGTTGAGAGAGTATTTTCTACAATGAAGATTATTAAGCATCGGTTGCGTAACAAAATGGGTGATGTTTGACTCAATGACTGTATAGTGTCTTATATTGAGAAATAAATATTTGATTCTGTCCTGAATGAAGTAATTATGCAACATTATCAAAAAATGCAAAGTTTGTAATTTTCTTTTTAATTTCATAAATTATGATGTAATACAATGCTTTTCTTTGAATTTTGCTAGTGAAATATATCTATATTTTTAGTATTTATTTTTCTATATATCTACTTTGCCCACCCTAAACAAAAGGGCTGGATCCGCCGCTGTATATATATATATGAAAACTATTAACACAAACTCCAACTCTTCACGTCAACAAAAAAACAGTTATTCTTGACTTTTTAGTATTTGGTATCCTCCCCTCAAAGAAGAATGACCAAATATAT
Source organism: Dendrobium huoshanense (assembly GCA_016618105.1). Lineage (NCBI taxonomy): Eukaryota > Viridiplantae > Streptophyta > Magnoliopsida > Asparagales > Orchidaceae > Dendrobium > Dendrobium huoshanense. The sequence goes on from CM028347.1 coordinate 95,214,284, forward strand.
CACAAAGATCTCATAAAAAATAACTCCAAATCCTTAAGGCTTCTATCCTAATTTTCCATGGAATCCATCCTTCGTAATTTTTTATTATAACATTGCATCACTGTCTTGCTAGAATATGAAGAAGAATTTCATTTATAACATATCGTTATAACGTTGCATCAATGCCTTTCTCGATTATGAAGAAGAATTTCATTTATAACGTACGTCATGCATTCATGAAATCATTCAACCAAACCAAGTCTCGTGGCTTTTTCTCTTTTCAAAATTTTTTACGTTAAAACTCTGGTATCTCCTGTGAAACTTACTTTTTATTTATGTACATGTTGAATTTTTATATAAAGCTAATATGTTAAATTCTTATATCTTGATTTATTTTGATTAATTTTAATTCAAGATATATATATATATATATATTTGTATAAGTTTTGTAGGATTTTAGGGGAAACTTTTTATATTTATATAATTATATATGCATTGTTTAAATGTTGAGGACAGAAATATTTATTCGTTTTGCAGGGATACTAACAACTTTGGTAGTAGCTATTTCTGGCGGCCTAATGGGCTGCTCGGCCCGAAACAGGCTTAATAAATTGATTTATGGGTTAGTATTTGGTGCTTTGAATTTACTTTCAAGTTTGCTATTTCCATAAATATTTCTTTCAGAGATATTTTATTTGGATAGGTCATAACAAATTTTGAATCTATTTTAATCAAAATTAATTTAGCATTACCAAAATTTAAAACTATGATTTTGATAGTTACATGGCGAATACATAACATTTGAATAATCATATTGAAAATATATTTTAAAATGAATTTTGAATTGAAATAGAATTAAGAATTACAAATAGATATTACTTTTCAGCAAATAATTAAATAATAAATTGAATAAGATTTGATTATCCATCATTAGATGTCTTTTTAAAAATTTATCTCTTTTTCCTCGTAAGGGCAACATCAATAGCTTATTCCATAATGTCGAATAGAAAATTTGGATTAAATGTAAATCATCCATCATATCCTTTCAACCCATTCTTATCACCTCTCATCTTATTCATGATGTTCTTTTCCCGAGAAATATGGGATTCTATTTGACTTGTATTTATATAGATGATGGAGCTAGTGAGCAGAAGCATTTGTGATCCTTGCTATTAAGATTTCTGTCTTGGTAGACATTGATTGGTTAGTTTTGAATATTGTAATTTTATTTTTTTTTCTTATTTGGTTGAGTTTTGGGCACATTATTTCTTTCTACAAATTAAAAGAATTAGATTAGTGGTAGAAATTTGGGCTAAATTTTATTCTATATACCTTATATTTTGTTATGCAATCAAAGTTATGAAGCTGTTAGTCAAAGATGTAATTTGGAGGATTAATTTCACTCTAATGAGCTCCATTGCCCATCTTAAGCATATCAAAGAAACATCTATCTATTACAAAATTATCCTTTAAAATCCATCCCTCAATATTAAAGCCAATTTTCTTCATGAAAGTATATCCTTGCTTTAATCATTGAGAGTCAATACATGAAATAAAGTGCAAAAGCAAAGTAGATGGTAATTTGTAGTTTTTCTATAACTTTTTTATGGAGAGAAAGAAGTCTAAATAGATCAAAGAACTTTCATATCCCCTTGGCTTGGCTTAATCACATATTGACATTGCTAATTAAGGTTATCATTAGTCTTTATAATAATGTTTATAACTGTCCAAACTACTCTTGTCATATTATCAAATATCCCAAGCAAGACCACTATCTCTTACTCATGTCTTAGTCACTTAGAGTAGCCTATTTCTAATATAAAAAAAATTGTATTGATAAAACTCCAAGGCCAAATGATTTCAGTGAATTTTTTTAACTCATTACATTGTATTATTGGGAGGCAGTTTCTTCTTGTAGTTCATCACTTATATTTCATTAGTAAAATGCTTAACATGGTGAAACATAATCTCACCATGCTTATCCCTAAGGAAAAAAAAAATACTCCAATTATATGTCTTACTTTGTAGAAGGTATTGCAAAGTATTTCTCTTTGCAATACCTTCTACAAAGTGATTACTAAGATCCTTACTAATCACCTCAGGAAGGTGCTCCACCTCATTGTTCATGCTATCCAATATGCTTTTATCTAACCCAAGGAGATTGCTTACAATATCATATTACCTCTTGAGCCCAATCAAAACATCAATGCTAAAAAACTTAAAGACCTTTCTTGTGCTAAGATTGATCATAGGAAAGTGTTTGATGTGAATATACATTCAATTATATTGAGATTAGCTCAAAAAATCTTCATATATTCCTTTATAAATTAGATAATTTTCCACATCTAAGATGGGCCCTTTTTCCATTATAATTGACAAATTAATGGAAATAACAATTCATTTAATGGGTGCCCATTAGCCCTCTTTCTCATCACCATAGTGATGGATGTTTTTATTGCCTACAAGACAAAGTGATTTCTCATGAGAACTAATCCCCCATATCAAATGGCAACATTTATATCTCCCACGTTATTTTTTTTTAATGATTTGCTTATTATGGGTGAGATTGATTTCCCCACTAACTATTATCTCAATAGGAATCTTAGGTTTCTTATATCATTTATGAGTATGGAGGTTAACCTATCTATATCCAAAACGTATTTCACAACTTCTATTGATGAATCTAAAAGATTCAATTAAATTATATGTACCAAATTAAGAAATATCCTTTTCACCTACCTTAGTTTATCACTCTCTCCAAGTAGACTTTTGGCCAAAGACTGCACTATTTAATTGGATAAGCTTAGTGACTGGTTAGCTAACTAGAAACCCAAGTTCCTTTATTTTGGGAGTAGGTTTCAATTGATCATATCCACCATCAATAATTACCACACTTATTTGCTAAGATCTATTTCTATTCCTAAGTGCATTCTTAGGAAAGATAACTCCAAAAACTCTTAAATTTCTCTTTTATAGGGTCATTTAGAAGAGAATTCAATTAATCCCTTCGGCTCAAACTTGATATCCTATGGAGAATGTGTGAAGTGGACTTACATCTATTTGCACCCTTAATTTAACTTACAAAATGAAAATGGCTAGTAAGACCATTTATTCTAAAAAATATGTTATCCAATTAGAGCTTAGGTTCTTATGGCTTCATCTTGTCCAAAAATCTTACTAAAATCTCTCCTATGTGGAAATAAATTCAAGTTGTTGCACTTTTTGTGAGAATGAAACTATATTATTGTGGTGAGAATATTCTCACACTCTTATTATATCATGAGCATTATTGGAGGGTCTTTCTTTTTTGACATCTTAGGAGCTACTTTTTAATCTATTTTTAATGCTCTTCCCCATGCCAAGCTTAACACTATTACTTTAAATGGTTTATGGAGAATTTCTATGTAAGGGTGTCAATAAAAGACCCAACATGTCAACTTGGCTTGAAAATTTTGGGGTTTAGATTGAGCCAATTATTATTAGGGTTAGGTTTGGATATGAAAGCTTAACTTGATTAATCTTTTAATCAAGTTCAAGTTGATCCAAAAACTCAAAATTGACTTGATTACCATTAATGTTCGATTTTAGGTGAAACAAATCATGTTTAGGTTAAAAGGGTAGTGTTGATCTAAAAAAAATGCATAATTTATATAATAAGTGGGATGAGCAGGTTGAGTTTGGATTAAGTAGGTTCATGTATAGTGGGGTTAGTTAGACATTTTGACTTGTATTATAAACATGTCAGATTCAGACCAAGCATATTCTTGCTAGATCAAATTTATGTTAGACCCAAACCAAATATTCTAATGACATTAAACACTTCTATTCTTTCCGCTTTTGCTATTATTATATTGAAATGCTATAATGTAATTAGACATCCTTCTTGATTCAATAAAGTTAATTCAATTTGTTGGGGTGGGTTGTCATTTTTCTAATGACAGTGATAAATTACATAGCGTTGAGGATTTTGTTAAGGTGGACTACTTGAACCAAATATGGTTCAAGGTATGCTTGCTCAATTAAGCATTCCTTATATTGTTAAATGGACGCCTAGAAGGCTTGCAAATTGCTATTAATCTCAATGCTTGGGGTCTTTACATTAATTCAATTTGTAAGCAATATAATGGCTTAAGAGAGAGGTTCAAGATCATTTTCCAACCTAATGTATTCATCATCCATGTTATTGATTACAAACTTATTATTTTTTTATAATTCCTTTCTTCTCCAGCCTAATTTATTGGAGGTGCTCCAAAAAATCTTTAGGCTCAATCGCAATGCATCAAGAAGAATTTTTTTTAACTTAATTTCCTCTATCTAAATCTATTCCCTTTGGAGAGAAACGAATGAGAGGCTTTTCAATAATAATTATAATTTCATCGTTGATATTATGATGAAAATAAAGTTTTAGGTGGCTCTTAAGATTTGAAGATGAAAATTTATGGATTCTTAGCCTCTTGATTCTATTTTATATTTTGCTACTTAATATTTTTGGATTGCCTCCCTCTTTGATTTGCTTGTGAGAGGTATGATTATTGTTATTTGAGCTTAGGCTTTGACTTGGTCTAAAACCATCTCCGACCAAATTGCATACGGTAGTATGCCATCCATCATTTGCTCCTTTTGAATATTAAATCACATAAATATTAGTGTTGCGCTGTTCACCCACGAAAAGTTTCTGTATTACAGGATTTGCCAAAGAAATGTGCAAAAGAGGAAAAAGATTATTACCTTTACAGCGAACGAGATGAAGAAAGGCTCAAAAGAGAAGAAAGAAATAAAATTTGATTAAAGATGAATTAATATTATTGCAGGCTAGACTATACGCGACGATAGAGTTAGAATACTACGTCTTAGCGTTGCATTGATATCAAGCTCACACACACATAACACAAGATTTTTATGTGGAAAGCCCTGAAAAAAGGGGAAAACCACAAGGCCTGACATAGTTGAAAAATGATTATACTAGAACTTGAGTTGGTTACAATGGGTTGACTCGCCTCCAAGGGCGATCAGATTACAAGTAACAACTGTACGATAGAAGTCCGGGTGTCAGATGATGGTCCGGCAAAACTTTGGGCTTCAGGTGGTGGTTTGACAGAATTCCGGGCCTTAGGTGGTGGTCCGGCGAAGGCGAGGGTCTCGGGTAGTGGTCCAGCGAAGGAGAGGGCCTCAGATGGTGGTCCGGCGAAGGCGAGGGCCTCAGATGGTGGTCCGGCGAAGGCGAGGGCCTCAATTGGTGGTATGGCGAAGGTGAGGGCCTCAGTTGGTGGTCTGGCAAAGCTCCTGTGGTGGTCCGGCGAAGCTCCGGCGGTGGTCCGACGAAACTCCAACGGTGGTCGAGGAGGAGGTTCTTCTTTCTCTTCCTTCTCTTCCTTCTCTTCTCTTCTTCTTGTTTGAATCCGCCTTTTCAAGAGAAATGAGATGTCTATTTATAGATTTTTGGAGTGGCAAGGCCCGTAAATAGGTGAGAGATTAAGGGTAAATGGGGAGTGGTTGGATGGACGGCCGATGTTGAATCCCTTGATCATGAACGACATTGGAATGTCTTAGTGATGTAGGAATTCAGTTATCTTGGGCTCGTTGGATTCGTCTCGTCAAGTTGCTTGATTCGACTATAAGCATGTTATGTTTGAAAATCGTTTGGTAATCCAATTGTTGTTCGAATCTCCAACATCGCTTCTAACCCTTGATTTGGACCCATTTGAGCTCGGATTGGGTTGAATTTGGTGCCGTTGGATTTGTATTCTCGAGACGCTCAGTTCGACTATAAGTTTGCTGAAATCGGAGTTACAAATGCTCCTAATTTTAATTTCGGAAGTTCCCAACTTAATTTTGCCTTGAGATTCATGCCCGATCAAAATAATTTTTTGACCATGTATCAAATATCTTTTGACGCTTCACTACATTTTAAAGTAAAAAAACTGAATTTTTGGATTGGAGATGCCCTAAGCCCTCAAGAGATTCCAGTAACTTCGGACAAATCTCCTGCTAGAAAGTCACGTGCAAAATCCCGCCAAAAGAAAATCCTCTGAAAAGCGTTCTATGGAAGCTGCCCAGTGATAAATGATTAATTCATGATTTACTGCAGAAAACATTGGCTGTTTTTCACATTTTATAAATTAGATGCTTTTCACAGTGGACGGCACTCTATAGCGCAATTATTACGTCTCGTAAAATCCGAACGAATCCGAATATATACCGAGCAATACCGAGTTTTAGATGACGTGACGCGTGATTATTGATCTCTGAATGCATTCGATGACCGGACGTAATAATTGCTCCACTCCATCAGATTATTGCAAGAAAAATCAAAGTAAATATAAGATAAATCTCGAAGTACAGTAAAATTACTAATCGACCATATCAATACATATTAACATCCCGATCTATCAGGCCTAATTTTCTTTCCCTTCTTTTTCTTTGTGGAGGTTCATCCAAAATTGTCTTGTCATTAATACTTTGTTAGTTATTATTATTATTATTATTATTTTAATAATATTTGAGTCATTAAGACAAATTAATTCAAATTTTGAACTTAAAATATTTTGATTGATAGTCGAAACACCCCAACAAATAAGTCGAGGTGAGGTGCATGTAAATTCTATGCTCACATTCACACCCATGAGCATTATGAGTCATCTCAAAATTGACGGCCATCATCATCTTGACATGGACGCCCTGTGCCTGATATATAAAGAAATTATTCTGTGCGGAGTCCGAAGACAGAATATAAATAATGTATATATATTTTGTACACATTATATATAAAATAAAAATGCACACTATATAGACTCACAATCCGGACGCAACTCCGCATCTAAACTCCACATAGAATAATTTCTCCAATACGTGAATAAATTATTTTATGTGGAGTCTGAATACATACTGCATATAATATGCATACATTATATACACACTATATACAAAAATAAAAATACACAATATATACACTCATCCAAACTCCACACTGAATAATTTCTCAGATACATTACATGAGAGCCTGATTTTGAACAGCACCAACATCTAAACAAGATAAGGATGCCTAATTATTAATATTTTAATCTTAATCATTTCAAATACAAATCCTAATTAAATGATATATTATTATTTATATCCTTAATACTCTGTCGTTATTTTTTTTTTTTTTTTTTTTTTAAATATAAAAATTACAATACCATATCTGTCTTATCCATGTCTTTTGATTACACCGCCAAACAAATCACATAAAGCCACGTCAGATTCTCCACCAAAGAGCTGCAGTCGGCACAGGTCAACCACTCTATTAGGCCGCTGCCAGTTAATTTGAATAAGACAACTATATATGCCTCAACAATAAATGTTACTAAGGCTTCCAATCAGACAGCTTTTTATTATTTTTAAATTTTTTTAATATAAAAAATTTGAGATAAAAAAGCTTTAAAATAAAAAAATTATCCCAAATAAAATACCTAAATGTAAAGGATCAAAACTTCTTTCAGAAATTATCTATGTAGTTAAGCATATTATCATGAAAGCTTTGTCATCTTCAAAACCTGCTACACTGAGCTGAGAAGTAATTGAATCTTCTGTCGATTACCCGGCTAGAAGTTAAAGAAAAATAGAGATAAACCTTAAAAATTTTGATTAGAAATAACTCCAAATTACATTTTCTTATTAGATTTTAATGAAGATTTTACTCTTGTTGCGGCATGGAATATCCACGGCGGTAGAGAAATATATAGTTTAACGTCTTAGTTTTGTACGAAGATCCTGCACACAATCAGATAAGAGAGAGTGTGTAGCGTTCGTAAGTGATACCAAAGTTTTTTATGTGAAAAATCCCTGGGGCTTGGCCGCCCAATTTGAATGAATCCACAAGTGTTTGCAATCAATTACAAATGAGGCTCTTACTTGGGGGGAAGGTCTTGATTTGATGTAGCAAATACATATCATACATAGTGCATAGTATGGTGAAAATTTGAAGAATCAGAATTGATTTGTCGTTTGGTCGGCAAGGCCATAGTCGGCTGGCGACGGTAGTTGGAAGGTCTGTATTCGGGTGATGATGATCGGAAGGACTATAGTCGATGGACAACAGGGGTCGTAAAGACCGTTGTTTGGCTTTGGAGATTGGAAGGGATGCAGTCGGTGGGCGATGAAAGTCGGAAAGATCGTAGTCGGTTGATGGTGGTCGGAAAGACCGTTGTTGGAGGGCAACGGAGGTCATAAAGATTGTTGGCGGCATGGGTCAGAAGGACTGTAGTCGGCAGGCAATGAAGGTCGGAAAGACCGTAGTTAGGTGACAGTGATATGAAGGATCGTAGTCGGCGGGCGACATAGGTCGTAAAGACCGTTGTCAGGTGGAAGTCCAACAATAATTGGAAGTCGGGTGGAATTCCAACATTAGTTGGTGGCCAAATAGAAGTCTGAATTTATTTGGTGGCCGAGCAAAAGTTCAGCGTTAGTTGGAGGCTGGGTGTAACTTTGACGTCAGTCAATGGTTGGGCGGAAGTCTAATGTCAGTTGGTGGTCGAGCCGAGTCCGGCGGTAGTCGAGGAGAAGTTGGTGGCAAAAAAAACTCTAATTTCTCTTCTTCCTTCTCTTCCATGCTTGGGATCCCTCCTCCCTCCCTTTCCCAAGAAAGCATTAGTCTATAGTTTTCAGATAGTGTCAAGGGCAGTAAATAGGAGAGAAATCAAGGGCAAGCTGGGAGTGGTTTGAATGGATGACCGATGTTTATCCCCTTGATCATGGACAATTAATTCAATATTTGAGTGATCTAATGATGTCAGAATTAGATGATCTTGAGCTCGTTGGATTCGTCTTGTCGAGACGCTTAATTCGACGATAAGAATGTCACGTTTGAAAACCGTTTGGTCATCTAATTTATGGTTTGAACCTTCCAAATGCGGTTCAGATCTTAGATTTAGACCCATTTGGGCTCAGATTGAGTCGAATTTTGCGTCATTGGGTTTAATTTTTCGAGACGTTCAGTTCGACTATAAGTTTGTTGAAATCGGAATTCATATGACTTAAAATATAATTTTGGAAATTTCCAACTTGATTTTACCTCGAGATTCGTGTCTGATCAAGATAAATTTTTGATGATATATCAACTCTTAATAAGATACGAAAGAGAAAAAAGATTCCTATAGCCGACCTCATTCAATAGGATGTAATGGGATAAAGACTTGATGTTCCTGTTGTCAAATCTTTTTTGAGGAGAACTAAATATATTCAGAAATCATGCTCATAGCATATGATGAAACACAAGGGCTTTTGACATTTTATCTTATGCAATTATATATAGAACTAGAAGAATAAAAAGCTAAAGCGTGACATAACAACAAAACTTGTCAAATTCATTATATTTACTAGCTTAGTACAATCTTCTGCATCACAATAAGCAAAACAAATAAAAAATTTATAAATCACATCATCATAAGAGTTGTTAGATGTTGCCCAAAATGGAATTCAGAAGCATTATTTATTCAAATCAAAAATAATTTTGCCAAACTCTGTTCAGAATGGTTACCAAACTCTGCAAAAAATAAACTAAAAAAATAGTCAGAACATGCTCATCAAATTAAACACTCATAACACATTAAAAACAACACAAAATATAATTTATAACTCCACTGATCCATGTGGTGGTTAGCCTTCATTATAAATCTCTTACAATTTCATCACAAAATGCAATAAGATATTTTTTTATACGTATTTTAGCTTCAAATGTGGAACCCAGACAGCCACATTGGTGCACCGACGACTCCAGCCATAGTCAGCCGAAGCTTAAATATCTGATGACAGAGGAAATACAAGTCATTTACGAAAGGGACTCAAGGCCAGTAGCCAGCCAGGCCACCTACCATATTAGCTTCCAATTGGCTTTGAGAGAGGGGAAATTAAGTAGGCTTGAGAAAGAACAACTCAGCCCCTCTTGGACTTCCAAACTTCATAAATATTTCTGGGATTTTTTATGTGATGATATAAAGATTTAACGGCTGTTTGGTAGCACCCAGGATTTGATTTAAGTAGGATTTCGTAAATTGTTAAATCCGGATTTCGGAAATCCTGAGGGGCATAAATCCTAAAAACTACTTGGTAACATTTATGATAAATCCTATTAAATCTCGTGTGACCGTTTGGCTATAGAACGGATTTAAGGAGCCGACTCTTCCTCTTGAGCCAACGGATTTTGTAAATCCGACCAAAAACAGGATTTCCAAAATCATGGATTTAGCATGAAAAGGTGGAATTTTCCGTCTACGACGGCTTTCATTTGCAGATAGATTTGGTTTTGCATTTTAGGCCATTTGGCTGGATTTCGCACAAATCCTCCTCAAATCCAGCCCAAATCCTGCTACCAAACAGCCCCTTAGGTTATTTAAGTAAACATAATATAAGAATCTCACGTCAAAATTTGTTAGGTAAACAATGCGACGCCACTGTTCACCTATGCCAAAAAATCGCTTTGCGAATTTTACCGAAGAATAGCGCAAAAGAAGAGAAAAGCGCGCGAAAGAGAAAAGAGATGGTTACATTCGCAGGAAGCGCGTGAAAGATGAGAGAAATCGAGTTCGATTGGAGATAAATTACGTCATTTTGAAGTTTTACTTCATTTTAGAGTGGAAAATGGGGTTTTCGGTTGGAGATGCCCTCACATCAATCATTTAAAAACGTGAGCATCATGAGCTCTCCAATTGTAAGAGCACAACCTTGGTGATCTAATTTGATCCATGCATCACACTTGAATAAATTCCCCTACCACACATTCCACTAGGAACACAACTTTTTTTTTCCTATAATGAGTTAAGTTGAAGGCAAGAGGGGTCCATTGGAACTGTACTCAAATTCCATAACCTAATTTCCACCCGCACCACATGGAAGAATAAGAAGCAAAGTATAACCATCTGTAAAGCTAAAGATAGTCCAAACTTTCATTCCACTCCATATGGTTGCAATCTGGTGGTTTGGTGAATTTGAGTCTACAAAAGTAGTTAACACACCTAACCCAATTTAGTGCAACTACTACAATAACAAGAAAAAAGAATAGAGAGAAGGAGAGAGAGAGAGAGAATTTCAACCATAAGAGAAAAGAACAATGAATAATTAGCCCCACTAGTGAACCATTCATAATATGTAAACACAATTTATTATTTCATGGCGTTGATCCCAAATACTAATATAGCCTCAGGCCCATTTCAAGATCTACACATTCATATATGTAAAAGAATAAAAACACTGGTTTTAACAGAGGGAAAAAAAAAGGTGAAAGAGATGAGATAGAACAAAGAGGAAATCAGAGAAGCGCAATCATGAGCGACGGCCAAAGCCCATCTATGTTCTACTCACCTGAATTCATAGCTGGCCGCCGGAGGAAAGTACCCATGCAAATTTCAAATTAAGAACAAATCTATCCTGCAATCAGAATAGCTCCCACTCAAATCTTGGGGTCGGCGCAACAGAGGTGGTGGTGGTGGCCAAGGAAGATGGAGAGGCGAGGGGAGAGAAGAGGGAGTCGAAAGTTTCCCACTTTGTTGTTACAATCACCGACTTTGACTTTGGGGATGACGGCGGCACCTTCTTTTGATGTTGTGGCGGCGGCGGCGGGGCCGCCGATTTGGGAATCACGTTCTTAAGCTTGAGAACGTCCAGCATTTCGACGTATTTCTGAACTCTCTTAACCTAATAAAAACCAGGAAGAACCAAAGAGCTATTGGAGATGAACGATAAAACAAACTATTGCGAATTCGTCCAAAGAACAATTTTGAAGTGATACCTGCATTCTTCTCTGCAACTTGACATCGCCATCGGCTAGGACACCTTCCAATTTGATCAGCTCGTTCATCAAGAGCTCCGTGAGTCTCAGAACTTCGTTATCCGCCACTTTCCCTCCTTTCAAAATCACACCTTCCAGCGCCGACACCTGTAACTAGATGTGAAGGCCCAGCCTAATTGGGATAAGGAAAGAATGCACACATGAGGTGTTCGACGAAATGACGAACCTGGGATGCAAGCTCATCAACTTCGAGACTGATCTGGGAGATGGATTTGGCAGCCTTCTCTAACTTCGCAGCGCGGCGCATTTCGAGCACCCGTTTCGCCTTCGCCGCTGGGTCTTCGACGACGACAAGCTTCGACCGGTCCTTGACTCCCGACGTATCGAGGTAGGCGGCTGAGTCGCGCTCCTTGTCCTTGAAAAATATCTTCTGGTCCTGGGGATGCAGCGCCGTTCGCTCTGAAAGCAGCTTTCTCAACTCCCCTGCTCCCCCAAACCAAACCAAACTAAACCCGTTAGCTCCAAAATCTCAATGCCCCCACAGAAAAAAACCAAAAAAAAAAAAATCGAAAATTTTCCAATCCCTGTTAATGGAAAACTGAATACGAGCAATTACCGAAGGTGGCCTGTGAATTGATGTAGACCTCATGGTAGTTGGAGCCGTGCTTCACACGCAGGCGAATGGCCGGCACGGGTACCGCAACTCGGCCATCGTCCGAGCTCCGTTTCTGCACCAGCATTCCACATGGCCGAACCTCCCACTTTGCCGGCTCCTCCACCGGAATCACCGCCGGAGAATCTTTCACATCCACAAACGCCACCGCCTCCGGAAACTTTGTCTGCATACGAATCATATCTTACAGAACCAGATCAGATCCGCACGAACAACAAAGTGCTCAATTTTCCAGACCTGGATACAACCACCGCCTCGCCGAGCTCCCTTGTCAGATGCCGCAGATCTCCGAGAACTTCTATCTGGCAACAACAAGGGAAATCCAAATCCGCGCCGAGTGAAAATGAGAAAGGAATTTTTGGTATGAAAGAATTCCAAGGTTTGAAGGATTTGCAAAGATCTGCGATATGTGCAAATAGATATAGCTGCAGTGGCCCGTGAACGCTAGCCGCTTCCTCTCCTTGTGACTGGGACGCATCAAAATAGCGGGGGAAGGAAGGAAGAAAAACCTAGTATTATTATTATTATTATTAAAAATTTAACGGTAAAAAAAAAACGGATAAATAGCAAGAGCAAAGAAATATTTAGTTCCTTACAAACCGAGCTGCAAAACTTATGCGTTGCTAATTGCTCCTATTCGATTTAATAACGGTACATTCATATAATTAAAACTAATTAAAATTTATGACTTTTGGAGGCATTGTATAGTTTATAAAGAATTTGTTTGATGTTAATTTTTAAAATATATTTAATAATTTGTAAATATATTTTAATTTAATTTGTATTAAGATTGATATACCATCAAAAAAATTATCTTGAAAATTCAAAAATTAAATTTGGGATCACATTAACTCCGATTTCAACAAACTTACAGTCAAACTGAGCGTCTCGGAAATACGAACCCAACGACACCAAATTGGACTCAATCTGAGCCCAAATGAGTCCAAAGCAAGTACCCGAAGCACTGTTGAAAAACCTGGGAAAGTATCTGGCTAGTGCTACATAAGAGGGTGACACAATTTGAGTTACCAAACAGTTTCCAAACATGATGATCTTATAGTAGAATCGAGCGGCTCGACGAGACGAATCCAACGAGCCCAAGGTCGTCGAATTCCAAAATCATTAAGACCTTCAAATGTCTGACGAACGGTACACGATCAAGGGATTCAATATCGGCCTTCCATCCAATCACTCCCCAATTACCTCCTGATTTCTCGCCTATTTACGGGTCATGCCACTCAAGAAAATCTATAAATAGATCATTCATTTCTCTTGAAAGTGGACCCAAGCAAGAAAAAGACGAAGAGAAGAAGAAGAGAATGATAAGAGGGAAGAAACTCCTCCTCGACCACCACCGGAGTTATACCCGACTCTCGAGTGATGTCGGAATTCTGCCCGGCGTCCGAGTGGCGCTGAAATTCTGCCCGACTTCCAAACTAAGCCGGAATTCTGCCCGAAGACGGCGGAATTCTGCTCGACTTCCAAACGACGCTAGAATTTCATTCGACTTCCGAACGACGCCGGAATTCTGGTCGATCTCCAAGTGACGCTAGAACTCTGCTCGACGTTGTAATTAGATTTTAATTTAGAAGTGATTCATTTTATTCTGATTGTCCTAACTTTTATGGACGAGTCAGCTTCTTGTATCTCAAGAAAATACTAGTAGAATTATTTTAACTCGGCGTGGTCTCGTAGTTTTTTCTCTTTCCAGGGTTTTCCACGTAAAAATTCTGGTGTTATTATTTCTCCTCTGTTTCTGTTCTAGATATTCGTACAACCCTGAGACATAAATTTTCTAACTCTATCTCCGCATATATTCTAGTCCGCAACAAAGATATTTAAATATAATTTTTATTTTATAATTATTGAATAAAATAAGAACAAAACTTTTTAGACACTGACTCTGGAGATAGAAACAAATTGAACAAAATAATCGAAATAAATAAAATAATAAACTTAAAATCAGTTTTAATTCATATAAATAAACACAATCAGGAGGCACCTGAATGTTTCTTTTAGTGAGATTATTCGAAGTTTTCAGCTCACCCAATAAGAAGAACCAATCATAAATAGAAAAACACAGTTAGTGCCTTTTTTGTGCCACAACTGCTTAGCTCAATCAAGAAAGTTTTGTTGCTATGATTTGATAAGCATTTCCAATCAAGACAATTAGTAGAGGTAAAGTAAATATGAATACAAGAGATGGAACCTCTGATATGCCTAAGCAGAAATTTGGGAAGATGCAAAGTCTTATTAATAGTATAATCAGAGACCAAATTGCCAAAATTAAAATGAGAAAGAAAGAGAGAGCCATCGTTCATGCTAGCAATAGACTGGCCTTTAATCCACAGATCCCAATAGAACGAAAATTGACAAGTCGGCCTAATAACGAAGTTTAAAATGGCATTAACAGTGTCACGAATAACTTTCTACCAATTGGAGCATTTCCCAAAGCTATCATCCCAAAAAGGAGGTGTATTTGGACTTACAATAAACACTAAAGAGAGAATTATGCCAAATGCATCTCCAAAATAATGCTTTGTAAGAAAAGTGAGGTCTAAAAAATAGGGAATACCAAGTCCACCATTAAGCTTAGGAAAGCATAATTTGTTTTTCCAAAATATGAGATGGAGCTTCTATTTAAAATCGGATGAAGAAGAAGCTCTTCTTGAGCCTTCTAGAGAGAGAGAGAGAGAGAGAGAGAGAGAGAGGGGGGGGGGGGGGGGGGGAATGGAGCTACATAAATCTCTTATTCCTTTTATGCAATGAGCTTGGAGCTATTACAAGAGTGGGTTCCTTTTACACTTGCCTTCAATACCTATTTATAGGCATGTAAACTAATGTGATGTCATGCAGGAACAACCTAATCTAAAACTAGACCACTACACAACAACTTCCTTGTATGAATGTCACTATGATGAAAGAACCTAACACAAAGTTTGTTGATATGTTTGACACAAGTTTTAGGTAAAATAGGCCCCTCTAATCCAATAAACAATAGTATTGAAAATAGTGAATCCATGTATTGCACCATGCCAACAGGGAAAAATATTTACTTTTTCAATCCTCTAAAGGAGAGGAAACCTTTCTTGTTAATTAAAATTTGAAAATAAAAAATCTTGAGCCATTTGCTGGCAATGCCAAGGTAAGTCATGATAGAAGCTTTGGTAAGCATATTAAGAATAACATTCAAAGCAACATTGTTACCAAGATTCATAGAATACATAATAGAGCTTTTGGAAGCATTAATTTTAACTCTAGAAACATCACCAAAATCATGAAAAATGCTATTCAAAGCATGAAGAATATTAGCAATAGCTTTGCCAAAGACAAGTAGATCATCAACATATAGGAGATAAGTAATACAGGTGTTTACCACTTGAATCCTAGAGAAAGTGCCATCCAACATAACCTTACTGAATAAGGCAGAAAGGTCATCCATAGCTATACAGAATAGATGATGAAACAACAGACAATCTTGCCTAAGGCCCGAAGTGGAATTAAAAAACCCCTCCAAAAAATCATTTGGACATACAAAAAAAAAAGACATTCTCAATGCATGCCTTAATCTAACAAGAAAACAAGTTAAACAACACTTTGGCATGAAGCCGACTAAGAACTAAATTTTTGCAACAAATGTCAAAGGCTTTAAAGATATCAAACTTTGCACACAAAACTTGTTTTCTTACCTAGTTTGAAATTGAAAAAAAGTTAGTCTTCTGGAACATCTTTTTTAAGAAAATCAGAAAATGAGGGTTGGGCCCGTATTCGATGTGTTGTCCAATGGATGATGGAATTGAACCTTTTTCCTCAAATTTCCAAAAAAAAAAAAAAAGGATTTTTTTTTTTGTTTTGTTCTACATTTTTTTATTTTATTTTTGTTTGTCTTTGTTCTACATCGCATATAACAGTCTTTGAGTTAGGATTTGGAGCTTCTGGATCAGGTTGATCCCATTTCAACAGTAAACTTTTAGCTTTGGAAGCCAGATTTTAAGAACTGAATAACGAAATTCATATAACGGTATTTTCATTAAAAAAATATCATAATAAGACTCAAAGTTTTAAGCTCTTATTTTAAGAAAATATGATACAACAACAACAATAACAAGTTTTTATCATTTTTCTACATATTAGCATATTAAGAGTTAAATTCTTATTTAAATCTAATAAAAAAGATCATTTTAATACTTTATAATCAAATCTTTTAGGTAGTTATTGTATACATATCCCTAACAACTTGAAAATAAGCATATTAGCTCATTTTCCTTCTAAAACCCTTCGAAGCACTTATTTTGTAACTTTATTACATGCTTTCTCAAAATCAATAAATATTATATGTAAATCCTCCTTACTCTCTTTGCACTTCTCCATTAAACCTCCTATCATATGTATAATTTTTATAGTACATCTACCGAGCATGAATCCAAACTGATTATGAGAAACATTAGTATCACATCGTAACATATGCTCAATTATTCTCTCCTGAATTTTAATGTATGGCACATTAACTTAATTTATATATAATTCACACACTCTTGTGCATCACCATTATTCTTAAAAATAACAATCGACATTGTTTTAGTATATATATCACAAAAAGCTAATTTTTTGCACCATATTTTGCTTTCTTAGACTTCTTACGAGTACCTCTATGTCTATCCCAAATTTTCAAACTTTTACATCAAAACCAATTTTATAACAAAGCTACTTTTTTTTGTATAGTTTATTTCCACCGCTAAATATTTTTACTACAATGAGTTTTTTTTTTTTAATTCAAGCATATTATTAAAATGAATATGATATTAAATATTTATATATTACATTCATATTATAATATGTTCAAAAACTTTGAGCTTTTTCATGACCAAAATTTGGATAAGAATATCTTCATATAATTCTTTTTCCAAATTAAATTCATAATTTCAATGAATTTTTTATTAAGATATTATAAAATCATTTGGTGTAATAAGTGGCAAATAATTTACAGTGTATTTAAAATCAACTAATTTGATCGATGTCAGAATATATCAAAAATGTACTAAATGATAAATTCCAAATTTATCAATTAATTTCATTGTATTTGAAACACAATATACCAAACTCTTAAATTTTAAAAATCCAAAATTTTGAATTACATTACTCCAAAAATACAACAAGCAACGGGTTCCTTCAAACACTCTTACAAATTGAGCTAGAGTTGTTAATATTGGACCTGACCCGAAAATCCGACCCGAAAATTTTGGGTTTGGGTTGACCCGAACCCGAAGCGGGTCGGATTTGGGTCCGGAAAACCGACCCGTTTGCAAAATCGGGTCTGGTTCGGGTTGACCTGGAAACCCGTAAAAGACCCGAATTGACCCGGAATAAGAAAAACCCGAACCCGCGTCGCGGCATCCCGAACCCGCGTTGCGTCATCCTGAACCCACCGCCGCGTCGCGCCATCCCGAACCCGCGTCCCGCACTTGTGCCGCAGGCCCGCACGCGACCGCTGCCGGCTGCCCACATCATGCACTCCGAGTGACCGCGATCGCTGCCGGCGCTGCCTAGTTGCCGCGTCACCCCGTTGCCGCGCCAGCGCACGACCGCTGCGGCGCTGCCTGCTGTCGCTGGCTGTCCTCTTTCGCGGCTGAAACAAGTGGGTTCGGGTTGACCCGAACCCGACCCGAACTCGAAGCGGGTTGGGTTCGGGTCCAGAAAATCAACCCGTTTGCAAAAACGAGTCGGTTCAACTCGAACCCGAACAGTATCGGGTCAATTTCGGGTTTGACCCGAACCCGACCCGTGACCCGAAATTGACACTACTGTATTGAGCTATATATTTTTTTTTTCATCACAGAAGTTTTTAAATAGCAATAATGATAGCTAATTGGATTTAAAAAAAAAAAAAAAAAAAGAAAAGAAAGCCAAAAACTGACCATAAATCATAGAACAAATATTGAAGTAATTATTTATAAAATATGTTAAATCACACAATTATAATTATGAGTGATACATCATGCAAAAATTATCTTGATCGGGCACAAATCTCGAGGCAAAAAGCTAGTTGGAAACTTCAAAATTTAATTTCGGGAGCATTCAAACTCCGATTTCAGCGAGCTTATAGTCAAACTGAGCGTTCTCGGAAATACGAACCCAACGACACCAAGATCAACCCAATCCGAGGTCAAATGAGTCCGAATCAAGGACCCGAAGCGATGTTGGAAGGTTCAAACAGCAATTTGAGTTACCAAACGATCTCCAATTTTAACAAGCTTATATTCGAATCGAGCGGCTCGACGAGACGAATCCAACGAGCCCATGATCGCCGAATTTTGACATCATTATGACTTCCAAATGTCCAATGAACGGTACACGATCGAAGGGTTCAATATCGGCCGTCCATTTAAACCACTCCCTATTCGCCCGTGATCTCACACCTATTTAAAAGTCATGCCACTCCAGAAAAATTAAAAATAGAGCCCTCATTCTTCACAATAAAGGATCCAAGCAAGAGAGAGAAGAATAGAAGAAAAGGAAGAAGAGAAGGAGGAAGCTCCTCCTCGACGGCCGCCGGACCACCGCCGGTCCACCGCAGAAGTCTCGTCGGACCACCGCAGGAACCTCGCCGGACCACCGCAGGAACCTCGCCGGATCACCACCGAAGCCTCGTCGGAGTTTCATTGCACCACTGCCTTAAGGTCCGACGTTCAGTCCCGACGTTCTGCTTTAGACCCAACGTTCAGTCCCGACGTCCTGCTTAAGGCCCGACGTTCGGACTCGACGTCCTGCTTAAGGCCCGACGTGCAGACCCGACGTCCTACTCAAGGCCAAACTATCAACACCCGATCTTCCAAGTGACACTGGGTCTAATACCTGACTCCTTTCAAACAGTAACTAGATGTAATCTGAACACCCTTGGGGTGATTCAGTCTTTTGTAACTGATTCAAAATTCTAGTGAAATCATTTTCAACTAGGCTAGGCCCCGTGGTTTTTTCCCCTTTTCAAGGGTTTTCCACGTAAAAAATCTTGTGTTCTCTGTGTGTGAGCTAGTTATCCGTGCAACGTTAAGACGCAGAATTAAATCTCTATCGCCGCGTATTTTCTAGCCCGCAACAATGAGTAAATTATCTAAACCCTAAACAAGTGAATCAAGCTCGAGTCATTTCTGATTTGGCTTAAACTTAAATAGTTAAGGGATTTTGAGCTCAAGCTCAATTTTAAGAGTTTCATTACGTTTGCTTGTTGTGTAATGGTGAAAATGATGCGACTAAATAAAGTAATTGTGGCTAATAAGTCATGAAATCTCTTACAATTTTAACCTTGTAGACCATAATATTTTGGATATACGTACCACTTAGGCTTCATTTTGAGACAGTTTTTTTACTATTTTTTAAAGTATTTTTTTATCATTAAAAAATTACTTTAAGAAGCAATAAAAAAATTGTCTCAAATGAAACCTTAATTTTTCTAATCATCCCAACAAATTCTCACCCGAGGGCTTCAAAATTTTCATATACTACTTAATGCATTTATAGTGTTTAGAAGTATTTGTAATTTCTTATTGCTTAAGAGCAACCCAAAACTCGTCCATCGTGCTTCTCGCACTTGTTTGTCGCACTCACCCGCTAGCCCTCGCCCCCTCGCTCCATCGTGCTCACTCGACCGCACGGGCTCGATCGCCCATCGCACTTAATCGGGTCAACGGGTTGGGTCTGGTCATGTTGGATTGGGGCCGAGTCGGGTTCAAATCTTGACTTATAACCCTTTTAAGTAATTGAATCATATTTGAGTCATGGGAGTTAAAACAAAATCAATTTAGAATTGGACCGAAACTTGACCCAATTCCATTTTCATTTTGATGAGAGATTATTACGTGCGAAGACCGAAACTAGAGAACCGTTTAGTTTTATGACCGTGAACATTAAAGCTCAATGTTGAACATTAATTGTAATTTTATTTTTCACAGTCATATCCGATCCATACTCCGGATCTCTGCACATAATAATTTCTCCATTCTGATAGCCCAAGCCAAAAGCTGGATGAATAATTAAAAGCTTGCTTGGACGGCCACTCCCCATGGAGGCTTAATAGCCTAGGACTCCGCCCAGGCAAAATTTAAACCGTTTAGGCATAATAATGTGCTTTTCGGCAGCTTTTGATAATAATAATGAAAAATCATCATCATTATTCCTTAAAAAAAAATCATCATGATTGTGTTAGTGGTTATAAACTAATTAAATCTCAGATGCTACGTATCAATTGCTGGGTGTGCAATTTTTTTTTTTTTTTTTGGGAAAGTTGGGGCTTACGCCCTTTTCATTCCAATGAATAGAATACAAAGATAAAAGCATGACTACTACCACAACCTGCCAGCAGTAGTCATCAAAATCTATCAGCTCAAAAAAAAAAAAAAAAAAAAAAAAAAAAAAACTGCTTAACAAAATAAACACCTATACCAACCTATCAGCCATAGCTGCAGAATAACAGAAAAAACAAACAACTTGAAGAAAAATATTGAGAATAAAGCATAACCACACAACAGTAAGCTCTTAATACAGTTGCCGCAATATCTGAACTGGACTGGAGAGTGCAAAAATGGCTTAGCACCATATTGAGTTATTCCTACAAAAAAGCTCCCAAGCCTGTGATGTCCTGGGCTCAGATATATATAAAGATTCTCAGGCCAAAAACCTGTTCCCTGGTTGCCCGTAGGCCATCCAAGGGAACAACAAATACTGGAGCATCATCATTGACCAGGAAGGCTTCTGTAATCGATACTGCCACCATACAATACTTCCAGCACTTCCATGTAATTACCCCATTTGACTGCTTTCTCGCATAAGACTCTTTTAATATTGAACAGCAAAGTAGCGTGGCACTGAAAGGTATTACCAAACCTCCTCCCATTTCGTTCTTTCCAGATAAAGTATATCACGCAGCAAATTATCACACAATAGAAGTATTTAACCTTACTATTGCCTATATAATGCTCTTTAGCCCAATCATACACTTGCATAATAGAGGGCCTAAGTAAGAAACTGCTCATACCAGGAATTAAAGCAGTGAGAATTTTGAAACTATAAGAACACTCGAAAAAAAGATGAGAGATAGTTTCATTGTATTGATGGCAAAGACTACAGGTTCCCGGAACCAATATGTTCCGAAGAAGAAGAGCATCAGCAGTCTTTAATCCATCAACAAGAGCCAACCATGCAAACACCGAGTGCTTTAATATGTGACTTTTGCCCCATATCAATTTATACCACGAACAAGACTGATACTCCGAATAAAATTCCTCTATTAAGCAGTTAAATTTATAGTTGCTCTTATTTTTTCATAGCAGACATGGACCAGTTTCCCCAATTACATTAATACCACCAACTATAGGTCTCAGGTTCTGAGGAAATGACTCCGGAAATACCCACTGTGCTCCCGATATTAAACTTTTCAATTGAAAATCAGGACAGTATTCGAAAGATGTACCCCCTAAATATTGTGAGATAGTAACATTTTGATACCAGTGGTCCCATTTAAAAGAGATAGGGGCTTTTTGAGTAATGATAAAATTAAAGCAGTGTTTAACTTCAGAGGCAGTTTTAAAGATAGATTTCCAGAGTTTGGAAGCCAATACCGAAGGAGGTCTCCATGGGGATTTGTATTGATGAAGAAGCCAAGTAGAGAGAGGCGAAGTGGAATAATACATTCTGAAAATAACAGAACAGTTATAAGCAAATTGCAAGACTGAAATAGAAGGGATACCAAGACCTCCCTTATGTTTGGGCCTACATATTTTATCCCAAGAAACCATATGAAGTTTTTTTACTATCATAGAATCCCCAAAGAATAAAAACCTAGAACAGGTTTTTTTTTAATGAATTTATGCACTGATTTAGGTATTATGGAGCCCCTTATCCAATACGCAATAGTATTCTGGATAGTGAATTTTATATATTGTAGTCTTACCGCAAATGACAAAAGGTTAGCCTTCCATCCATTCATTTTCTTACTGACATTATCCAAGAGAGGCAGATACTCCTCAATCTTCAGTTTATAAAAGGCTAACGGGATGCCAAGGTAAGTGAGTTTGTTTACAATGTTGTGTATAGATAAATTTTCACACACCTCCTGTACATTCCGATGGTTTATTGTAAACATTATAGCACTTTTCCCGTAGTTAACATGAAGCCCCGTGGTATTACCATAATCTTTTAGAATATTTGCCAAAATTTTGCAGTTCTCAGAAGAAGCTTCTCCAAAAATTAACACATCATCCGCGTATAACAGATGCGAGAGAGAGAGAGTAGTTGTCAAATGCTATACCTCTAAAGCCTCTACTTTCTAGTAGATTGGAAAAGGAATCCATTACAATGCAGAATAAATAGGGGCTAAGAGGGCAGCCCTGTCTTAACCTAGCAGAAGAAGAGAAAAATCCCTCTAGAGCGCCATTAAGAATAATAGAAAAATTAACGTCAGAAATACATGCTTTGATCCAATTAGTGAAAAGGATAGGAAAACTTTTTTGGATAAGCCTAGCAAGCAAGAATTCACGACTGACAGAATCAAAAGCCTTTTTAATGTCTAGTTTAGCACAGAAAAAGTTACCCCCTCTTCTCTTACCAGCACAGGATAGTATGTCACTAGCTAGAAGAATATTGTCAGTCGATATTCTAGACTTAACAAAATCCGCTTGATTATCCTTGACAATCTTGTTCATGATCTGTTTCATTCTTTCTGAAAGCACCTTAGCTACAATTTTATATAGAGCATTACATAATGCAATAGGACGATAATCTGGAATAGCATTGGCATTTTTGTGTTTAGGAATAATAGCCAAAGCAGTAGCTTTGACACCTTTGGGCATATAACACTTTAGAAAGAAAGATCTAATAGCCCTACAAACAGATGACCCGATAATATGCCAGGCTGCTTTATAAAAATAAAAATTGAACCCATCAGGCCCCGGGGCAGAATTAGAGGAGCTGTTGAATACAACAAATTTGATTTCTTCATCCAACACTGCAGAGGAAATACTTTGAGCTTCACTTTGAGTTAATGTAACACCTACAGGAAAGCAATCCCAAGTCCAAGTTCTGAGGTGGCAGGGGATTATAAAGTTCTTGATAGAATTTGATTAATTCATTAACTACCACTGATCTAGTTGTGGATGGATTATTGCTAAGTAAATTAACCACAGAATTAGAACACCCACGTCAAATTCTGATTTTAGCATACAAAAACTTCAGGTCTTCCTCCCCGTTCCTGATCCAATTCACCTTGGCACGTTGTATTACCCAAGAGGCATGCATATTATTGAGATTAGCAATCTCTACATTGATATCCTTATACAAAATGTTAAGCGCAGAATTCTTAGGATCTTCCTGAAGCTTCCCCAGCAAAACTTCTTGTTTCTTATTCAAATCTTCCAAATGCCTCGAAAGACAAGAGGCAGTAGACCAAGCCTCTTTTTTAATCACGCCTTTAAAAAGCTTAAAGGAGTTACAGAAGTGAGAAAGGGGGTTTCCAGAGTAAGGTTTAGAGAAAATCTCAAGAAGAATCTCCCAGAATTTGTCAATTTTAGCCCAATAGTTTTTAAAAAGAAAACGATGGTGCACCGGAGCACTCATACCAGAATGCAAAATTATAGGACAATGATCCGAACATAATGGGCTTTGAAAGGAGCAATAAGAATCAGGAAACATTTTCAACCAGCTCTCATTCACTAAAACTCTATCTAGTTTTATGTGGATAGGATTAGAGGCGCGTTGATTAAACCAGGTGTATTTGAAACCAACAGATTGTAAATCCATCAGACTATTACTAAAGATCATGTTGTTAAAGTCTGACAGAGCAGATAGAGTGATAGAAGTGCCCCCTGATTTTTCATATCCATATCGACAACAATTAAAATCACCTATCAGAGCCCAAGGGTAATCAGCTGCAGGAGCCAGCTGAGCAATAGCATTCCACAGCTCTTTGCGGTGTGCAATTTTTAAAAAGGAGCATATTTAAAAAGGAATTACATAAAAGGAACATAATTAATAAAAAATTTAAAAAAGAATAAATTCATCAAATTTTTTAGCGTAATCTGAATACTTCAAATGATTTGACTAATTTTGAATGGAATGTACCAAATCATTTGACGTATTCACCTAAAACAAGTGAGAGAAATGAGTAGGTGAGAGAAATGATGAGAGATTCCAAGAGAAACAAATTGGGAGAGAGAAAGAGAAAAATGAGGAGAGAGAGTAAGGATGGGGAGAGAAAAAGAGAGACAAGAAAGAGAGTTTTAAGTAATTTTTTTATATTTAAAATAATTTTAACTAATATTTATTATTAATATTTATGTAATATAAAATAAAATATTCTTTAAAAATATTATAAAAAGTAAAAAAAAATTATAAATTATATTTAAAAAGTAAACTATTAAAATTTTTACTTATAAAAATAATTAAAACTATTTTTTAAAATGTCATGAGTATTTAAATTTAAATATAAAAAAAAATATTTTATAGCATAATTTAAAATAACATTTACATATTTAAATACTTAAATATTTCAAAAAAAAATTTTAAATATAATACTATTTTAAAATTTTCAAATATTGTTTTTCATGATATTTTTAAAAATAGTTTTAATTATTTTTATAGAGTAAAAATTTTAATATTATAAAATTTAAAAATAATTTATGTTTTTTTTTTTACTTTTTTTCTATAATATTTTTAAAGATTATTTTATTTTATATTATATAAATATTAATTATAAATATTAGTTAAAAGTATTTTGAATCTAAAAAAATTACTTAAATCTTTCTTTCCCCATCTCTCTTTCTCTCTCCCCATCCATCTCTCTCTCCTCAATTTTCTCTTCTCTCTCTCCCAATTTTTCTTCTCTCCTCATTTCTCTCTCCTCATTTCTCTCTCATACCCCTTTCTCTCACATGCTTTAAATGAATACACTAAATGATTTGACACATTCAGAATTAGTCAAATCATTTGGCATATTAAAACTACGATAAAAACTTTAGCGAATTTATATTTTTTAAAATTTTTTGTTAATCATGCTCATTTTACATAATAACGTTTTAAACCTGCTCGTTTCTAAAATTTGCATGTACTTGTGATTTGTGAATGGAAAAAAACTTCTTTATCTTCTTTTCTCTTCTTTTATTTTTAATACTTCATCATTATGTGCTTATTTCTTACATATAATAAATTAGCAAAGACAAAAAAAAAATAAAAAAAATTAATAAAGATGAGAATTGATAATTTAAAAATTATTATTAATATTTTTTAACAAATATTTAAAACCCAAAATTCTAAAAATTTAGAGGGCGTAAATTAAGTATTTTGATGAAGATTATATTTATAAGACAAGCTAAAAATATATGATATAATAAATAATTTTAAAATTTTGAAAGGGAATGTGCCATCATGTCCCTCTTAAATCTACTCTTTCATCTAATATATATAATCTCTTCTTGTTATTATATTTTTTGGCATGATATTTTTAATTTAATAATTTCATAAATTTAAACGAGACATACATACATATATATATATATATATAGTGGAGGGTTGTGTTAGGTAGTTGACAGTCATCATAAAATTTGTCAAATACTCATGACATAATCTTTTAAAAAATTTCTTCTGAGTGATGGTTAAATAGATGATGATATTATTAGTAGAATTCAAGTTAGATGGTTGAAGTGGATGAATTCATCGGGCTTGTTGCTGCTTCCAATTTTTTCAGGTCTTGCAGGTGAGGTTTTTAGTCGTTGGTTTGCCTTTTTGCTGCCTGTGAAATGGGGTTTTTTTTTTTTTTTTGGCTGGGATAACATTCGGGTTGTTCTTCACATCAGCACCATCATTTTATACTATCTCCTGGCTAGCTCTATGGTTTGATTATTTCCTGTTTGCCTTTTTGTGTATTTGGTTATAGGTATAGTTTCTTCATTTTCTTTTTTGTGCTCTCTTGAGCTGGTTTAGTTTTTGGAGCCTTTAGCATTTCTTGTAACTTCTTTCTTCTTTTAATATACGAGCTTGGCCCTTATTTTCCAAAAAAAAAAAAAAAAAATTTAAGGGGAAATTCTATAAGATGGTGGTGAAACCAGCAATGTTTTATGTTGCCAAATGTTGGCTATTATAAGATAAGCATATTACTAAGTTAAGTGTTGCATAGATGAGGATGCTCATGTCGATGAGTGGCTTTATTCTTAGAGATAGGATATGAAATGAGCATATACTTGAAAAGATTAGAGTAGCTCCAGTTGAAGATAAAAATAGAGAGAGTCGCCTTATATGATTTAGTCACATAAAACGGCGGCCTATTGATCACCCGATTAGGAAAGTAGAGGAATTAGATTTTACTTGTAAAGAAAAGTAGAGGTAAACCTAAAAAGATTTGATTAGAAAATATTAGAAATGATATTTCTTTATTAGATTTAAATGAGAATAGAAATTTAACATGACACAATGGAGGAAAAGATTCATGTAGCCGATCCCATGTAGTGGGACAAAGGTTTGATGTTGTTGTTGTACGAAAGTCTTATTTAAATAGTTAAGAATTTAAATTTTAATTATGTTAAAAATATATATTATTTAATATGTATATAAATTCAACTAATTTAATTGAATATCTCTCTCAATTTTCTTAATAAATAAATAAATAATAAAAACTTCATTGATTTTGTTAGCGTTTGCTGATATTCTGGTATTTTTGTTATGCGCTTTATCGAAATGAACGTCGGCGCGTTGGCGTTCGCTGGCGTGCGGCCTATCCTCGCAGGTTCGTCCCCGGTTGTATAACCGTCCCTTTCTGCCGTCAGTCCCGAGATGGACGGCAGATGCCAGTTCACCTGGCGTAGGGCGCCAAGTGTCGGTGCCCGGACGTCGTACGGTTAACTTCGTAAAAAGGAAATTGCACCAAATATTGCACACAAGAATTAGCTCATTCGCCTTTTCAAGTAGGGCCCACTGTCGGTAGGTCAAACTTGACACTGTTCTTTCTTCCCTGTTTTGAATCCTTGCCTTCTTCTATTGAGCGTTTGTCGGTTTTCAAAGATGCTTACAGAGGATTGAATCGATGATCATTTTGGGCACTAATCTTAAAGTCGTCTGATGATGCGCGGGGGATTAATGGGTTTCCAACGTGTGCAGCCGCTTCTGATATTTTCCGACAGCTGTCCTCCATGAATACAGGACAAGACCTCGCACGCATATCGAGGACCGAAGATATCATACGGAATTTAATTTGTAAAGATTTAAATATTTTTTTTTAAATTTGGTCAAAATCCGTATATTAAGATATACCAAAAAAAAAAAAAAAGATTTATAACAAAAGTAACCTAAAAAATCGACTAAAAAACTAAATCAACAAATCCAAAATAGATGAGAAGCCATTACACATAACAAAAAGCTTCCAAAAAAGAAAAAAAAAATTACAGGACTCAGGGAAAATCGGAGCCGCCCATGGACAAAGAAAACTTCGGAGCAAGAATGCTCAGATGTCCAAAGCCAGCAGGGACGTCAAAACTCTCTCCTGGTTGCCAACAAAGCAGAGCACGAGTGGGAAGCAAGGTGCAACATAAAATGTGACGCCCCAAGATCTAAATTGGAAGAATTTTTTTTTCGATCCTTTAAACTATAATCTAACAGAGCTATCTATATTCATCAATCAATATTAAACCTAACAAAATCTATATCTCAAAACATCATGTAAACATTTCTATTCATTCCCAAAAGTTCATTTACAATACTTAGGATATTCTACCAAATCATAATCCATCAAGTCCTGAGTACAAAAGAATAACTATAACAAAAAGAACATAAACCTGAATAATCTTGATCAGCCTCACACTCCTGCTCCTTTGCCCTGACCTGAAATTGTTAACCACATATAATGAGCTTCAAAAAGCACAGCAGATCACCTAATACCTACAACTGAAATCAAAGCACGGTACTGAAATAATATGCATGTCAATCAGTTAAATCAATAACAGTCACTTGCACATGATCATTGAATCTATGTATGTACGAAAAATCAGTAATCAATACAATAACAAAAATCAATTCCGGTCAACATTATCAATCGGTATGAAATCATATAAAACAATCAAATCAATACATCGTTAAAGAGAGTTGAAATCAAATCAATAAATCAATCAATTCAGTAAAATCATATCAATACGATAAAAGCAATCATGAGCTCGGTAAATCACATGAATCACATGTATCAGGGTATCACATGTATCAATTAGTATTCGGTGTAACACGTGCCATAAGCTCAATACAATGAATCAGTAGTATCGGTGAATCAGTAGTATCGGTAGTATAAATGAATCAATGCAATATCAATATCCATATCAGTATCTGAATTCTGTGACATGTACAATATGAAATATAAAATAAAATTGTGCAGCATTAATGAAATCGTACAGTGACAGTAAACTCGTACATACGTTAGTAAATCCATCCAATATCAATTCAATATCAATAAATCCGTCAATAACAATAAATTAGTAAATCCATAATGAGATTATAAGAACAGTGCTGAACACATGCAATACAATACAGTAGTCTTACTTAATAAGTACAATCACTGGCTATTAAGGCATTTTTCAGTCTTGGAATATCGATGAATCGTTGTATATCCCTTGTCTCAATGATAGAGTCGTCACTCTTTGCCTGTCGGCCGCCCGTCGGCATAAGAATCTCCTTATGACTCTCAATCGTTGTATCAATGATCAATAGAGTAACGTCAAATCGTTTTTAAAGGAAAGCCCGTCGGCCCACCATCCTTACAGGTCAAATCAATCTCCAACCAACGGTTCAACCAGTTTTTACTTGTCTTTCAGTAATAATAATAGTAATTCAATCATATATACACATTCATATACATCTCATTAATGCATTGCAATAAATAAACATAATTTAACTCAATTTAGAAAATCCCTTAAAATATCGTATAGTAGACAGAAGTCATTATAAAATGTACAGTTTCATAAAATTACCAAATTACCAGAAATCGTGTAAAACAACATTTCAAAACTTTACTTGTATTGAAGCACTATTTTTTCAACAGCCTGATAATTTTCTATTCGATAAAAACACATCAGACTATAAAATACCCGGTGAAAACTCTCCAGAAAATACTCAAGTCGTGCAAAATCATCATTTCTATAACATATCAAAAGTTACACGGTAAAAGTTTCGTCAATACAAAGTTATACAAGAATTTCGATAACGGAAACACAAAACTGAGCATAGAAATACCAAAACTCCAAATCTTTGAAATCAAAAATAGGATTTGGAGTCCTTACTTCGAGACAAACAATTCTTTCAACAGCAACGACGGACGAAAAGCGCACCGTGAGCTCCAAAACCAAGCTTTTTTCCTTCCTTTTTCTTCTCTTTCTCTCTCCTGCCCTTTTCTCTCTCTTCAAATGATTCCAAAATATCTCCATCCAATATCTATCCATGCAGATCATCCTGGACGATCCATTTTTGTCCCGGGACGATTTGCCCTCTTGACAAAAATCGTTCAGGCTAAACAGTAATCATACCTGGATGAGTTGCTCTCTGGATAAATTTCGTCCCGACGAACCAAAGTTCGTCCTGGGACGAACTTCTCTGTCCACAGATTCTGTACTGATCGTCCCGGACGATCCCACTTATTCCGGACGATTCTGGAAGGAAAAAATGGCTTTCACATAAAACATGCCAGGCCAAGTGACAAACCACATGTGAACAAAAACCCATTGGCCAACAAAGGGGAAAATAAGCACAGGCGGTTCCGTGTTCTGTTCATCATCATCCAATTAATCAAAAACCTGACCTCCTTCCATTCAAATGAAACACGATGGGAACCAAGCATAGAGCAGATCAGCATTTTTCCTTCCAGACATTTTCCGAGCAAAAACCAAAGCTAATTTCTGGCACAAAACATGATAGGTGGAGTGAGAATCCTCAAATCTTCTGTCATTCCGCTCCCTCCACAAAAAGTAAATATCACCACAAATAAAAAAAATAGAATTCCTTCTCTACCTTGTTATAGATGTCCAACTCATCAATAAAATCAAATAACTTCAACAGAGTAGGTCTAAACAGGAAAGTATCCAACACATGCAGAAGATGAGAGATAACATCAAAGAATAGTGGCATTGAAAGAACAGATGAGAGTTGTTCTCCTCCTCCAGGTGACAAAGAGGGCAAATGACATCAATAAAAATATTTCTCATAGCTAAAATATCAGCTAGTTTTAAACCACCTCGGATCAAAAGCCAAGTGCAAGAAGAAAATCTGAGAGTAGCGCATGTATGCCAAATGAATTTGTACCAGCTCACTTTGGGCCTCCCAACATTGAAATTAAGTCTAAAATCTTTATAACAAGGATTAGCTATATCCTTCCAAATAATAATAGAAGTAGAATTATCAAAAATCGGAGTGACAACAATAAGTTGTCGAATCCCAACAGGTATGAGATCCGAAAAACACTAGGTGTTGTCCCATAAATCCTAAATGGACCCGGGAATAGCAGGTGTGTGTGGGGGGGGGGGGGGGGGGGGGGGGGAATTTCAGCCAATGACTTTCAATTTATCCAAGGGTCCCAGAAAAATGAAAGCTTACTATAATTCTCAGCAGACATATCTAAACATCCCCACTAAAGCTTCATTGAATTCTGAGGAAAAGTCATAAAGTATGGTAAGGAAATATAAAACTAAATAACATACCTATCACCACATTTAGACTAAGTAAAACTGTACACTTTAGGCAGTAATGAGGCTTCACTAGTCTTAATGGTAAACCCCCATATTTATCACTACATTCAATATTACTTAATACCCTTCTATAAAATTAACTGTGAATCAAATGTTATTAATTCCTCAATAAGCAAGTTACAGATGCTTTCATCCACCTCCAACACCACCTAAACTCGCTAGCTACATGCCAGTCAAACCACACTTTGCTCCATCTCAGAACCTCACCGGACCACTAGAACCCAACCATAAGGTTCACTGTGGACTAAAGAGCATCTATATTTATAAAACTAATAGATTAAGAAAAATCGTAAAATGAATTCTCCTGCCATCCAAAAAGGACATCTCAAATAAAAAAAAATCTCTATGACATCAAAGGCATCCAAATATCAAATGAAATTAAGCTTAAAAACAGAAGTCTAATAAAATTAATAGAATAAGAAAAGTATATAAGAAAATCTAAACTAACAAATATGTTCAAACATAGGCATGTTGGTGGATCCAGCAATCATAAAAGTAGAAAAATAATTTTAATCGAAGAAGCAAAAATAACATAATCCAAACCTAGCCAAGTTAATGCATTTTTTTAAACTGTGATAAAGGGAGGTCTGAGAAAGGTGAAATATCTGACAAGGACCTCAAACTACCATTGAATAGAAAATAGACATTCAATAACCTTCACAAAAGTAAACGAGAAAAATTAGATGTATCAAAGTGCATGCATAGCTTCATAACTGATTGACAAATATATGATGTAGTAAACAATTTTGAAGTCGATGGCAGGGAATATTTCCTTATAATTTATGATTAGATCTTACATTGAATGCTAAAAATGTAGAAAAGAGCTGCTTTGCCATTGGAGCTCATGGAATCATTAAAGTTCAAGTCGCCTTTATCCCTGTGATAAACCCAAGATTTAATTTGAAAGAATTATTCAATCGATCTTTAAATCAATCAACTACCAGAGCTATCTATAGTCATCAATTAGTGATAAACAGTTCAACAGAATCTATTATTTAGAAACATCAATGTTTACATTTACATTCAATCCCAAAAGTCATTTACAATAATCAGGATCTTGTTTTGATTAAAAAAAAATTTATCTTTATATATAGTTTTGAAAAATATTTAATTATCTTTGGAAGATTAAATTTTGAATTTTAGTTTTGAAATCTAACACAATATTAGGAACGATATATCATCCCAAGCGGGAGAATCTCATTCACTAATTGGTTCAAATTTCAAAATCAAAATTTGAAATCAATCCAAAAATCATTAATTTCATAATCAAATCCAAGATAATAATTAACATACCTTTCCAGAGAAAGGAGATATCAATCATTATCGATCGTTTGAAGATGACGATAATGATCGTTGTATTTTAAATTTTCCAAAAATAATTAATTAGAGATTTTGAAAGATTTTGAATTTGAAAATTAGATCTGGGTTACTAAATCTACTACGAGCGCAAGCCCTCGTAGTTAATTACATCGTAGGAAATCAAAATTTCCTACAAAAACTCTCGATTAAAATAGCGGTGTAAATTTTATTTAAGATTTTCAAAGATCGATATCAAAGGAGGAAAAGGGTAGGAATTTTCAATCGGGATTGGATCGACGTTGAACAGTTATTTCTGGAGTCAAAGGAAGAAGAATAGGGAGTGTTTTGAGATTCTGAAATAATTCAGAAAACACTCCAACTAGTTCTAAGCGTTAGGCTTGTATTTGATTGAAAGCGATGTTTAGTTTAAGTGATCAATTTTATTAGAAATTTGGGATTCAATTCCCGAAAATTGAGGTCTTATGGCCCGAGCCAGCCTCAGAACCTAAGTCTAAATTAGGCACTAAAAGTTAGTGCCCCGAACCTAGCTAGTGCAATGCGAATCTGGTCTTATCCCGGCCTGGATTAGGGAGCCAGCTAAACCACCTAAACGATTTTAAAATATGTATCAAGTCTTTTTGTAGAGTGGTAGGGATGTTAATTAGAAAATTTTAGATGAATGAGGCCGACATCTAGAGCGGATCCTTAATTGACCTCTTTAACTTATGTTGGGTTTGATGTTTAAGTAATGCAATTAAGGATTTAAAGGTTTTTAAATTAGTTGCTAATATGATGCATGCTAATCGACTCTAGATTAAAAGAATGAATTTGAATGAATGCTATGAAATGAGGACTCCCGGCGGTCCCGGGATTATTTCTTAAAACGTTAAAAAGACTAGAAAAACAGGTAGTTCTACTGCACAATCAATTAAATAAATCAATCAAATTAAATATATCAAATTGAATGTCTGTAAGCAAGTGCCCCTTATTATTACATCACAGAATTTTGCAGAAAAGTAAAGTGGCCGAGCACCACTGACTACAACCAGTATTTCTAGTCCTAAGACTCAAGTGACTTTGAGAATGGGTCTTCTCGTTATCCACTTCTTCATCCTTCTGCTGCTTCTTGGATCGTCGGGTCTGGATATCCAAATGAAAAGAAACTCCCCCTTGATCGGGGTGTTATCTTTCCTCTTTGGATATTTGAAGAATATCCAAACTTGATCTTCCAAATGGACGAAGACTCTCCCCTTTAGGGATGTCTTCTCCTCTTTGGAATTCAAGTTGGATATCAATATTCCAAACTCAAATCACATTGAATACTTACAACCATAAATCAAATCAAATTTACATTAATCTAAATTAAAAAATTTAGACTCGATCCTGCAGGGTTATCCTAATAATCAACAGTTGTATATAATCAATCCCAAGCAGTTATAATTATGAAATTAAAATGAATTACTTTTGGCCACACTTGACCATGCTCTTTTTATTTAAAAGGGGATCTTTAAGCGCGGCAGGTACCTGTGCAAAGAGTTATATATTATTATGTATTAATTGCCCCCTTTTATTTTAGCTCCTTGTATGAGCATGGACCACCTGCATAAGATTGCACAAGTACAATTCGCTCCTAACCTAGGGGTAAATCTAACGCACAATCAAACACAGGGTGCAAGAAGTAAATAAACATAATCAATTCTATACTAGCAAACAACATGCAATGAAAACCACGAAAAAAACTCGGCACACAGCAGAAAAAGTAAAACACCGGCCTAGCCTAGAACTAGAGTCAGTGATCCTAGCAAAACATCTAAAGTGTGTGAGGTAGGTCGTGTGGTTTTGATGTGTCCTAAATAGGATTATTAGTTAGAGTTGTTTCAAGTTCGATTGGTTGAAAGGCTTAAGAGATTTTTAATTAGAATTTAAATATTAATATTTTAAATCTTTTAAAATCAATTATTTAATTATTTGTTGAAAATCACCTTTGTTTCACACCGAGGCCGTGAAGTTTATTTCGCCTTCCTTGGGGCTGAGTAAACAGCCTCGTAGGCCTGGGTTACCCAGTGGTACCCAGTATAATTAAGTAGTTTAAGTTGATTAAGATTCAAAAGTTAATGAATTTTATCCAAAATTGGTTGATTACTGATTTTAGAAGTTAATTAATGAATTCTGGAGTTTTAAAATGAATTTCAAGTTTTTATAAATTTTGGAATATTTTAATGATTTAATTAAGGGGTTGAAAATTGACTTTTTAATTAAGGTTAAATTCTGGACAGCTAGCATTTTATTAAAATTCTAGATCTTACTATGATCAGTTAGACAGTAAGTACGTCAAAATCGGATTTTTCTGCATTTTATTACAAAGGTTTGAAGTTTTGAACTAGTTTTGAACTATGGTTTGACCAATTTGTTGACTTTTTGAAATATTACATATTTATGGAATTTAATATTTTTAATAAATATTAGAGTTTATTAGGAATTGAATGCAAGTGAGTTTGGGTGATTTGGATTTTTCTTGAATTAGTTATGAAGGTTTGAAATTTGAGGTATTTAATGAATTTTGAAAATTGCTTAATTAAAGGCCCTTTTTGTGATTTTGCTCCAAATGAGGTCCCCACTCATTGAAATCATCTCCAAAGGTCAGAAGTGACCTAAGGAGAGATTTCCAAGTGTTTGGGAAGTTTTTGGAACTTTTTTTAATAATTATTAATTAATTATATTAATTAAATATTCAATTTTACTTAAAATTCAATTAAGGTTTAATTTGCTGTCAAATCAATTGGATTTTAATTTTCATTGGTTAAGGGTTTGATTATGGTCAGTTAGAGGGCTTACACACATTTTTTAGATTTAAAATGGATTTATTACATTTTCTGGAAAGTTTAAGGGCTAATTAAGGGTTTAAGACTTAGAAAATTAATTAATGGTCTTAATGATTTCAAAAATCAAGTGAAATTTTCTCTAATGGCTGAGAGTGTCGCTATGTTTGAAATGTTCAAGTTTCAAGTTCAAATGAGGTGTATCCTAATCACAATGCCTTTTCTAAGTTGTCTAACCAAAATCCTTAATTATTGTCCTTAACGGTGTCGCTAAGTTATAGGTTTGAATCGATTGTTCTCACTAATCCTTTGAACTAACATTCGTAGCATGTAATCACACCAAACAAATCCTAAATCTAGGAGAGCCTTAAAACTAGGTACAAGTGTGTGATTCCTACACATGCAAGAGGCAATACTAGTTTGAATAATCAACCATTTAATTAGTGAATATTAAAACAATTATTCACTAATCATCCCCATCAAGTCTCTTCATGCAAGCTCTTTCTATGTCTAAAATTTTAATGTCCTCACTCAAAGCTCTCAAAACTTAACCTATATAAATTTTAAAATTAATTTTATATAGAAAAAAAAAAAGATTTGAACTTAAGATAATTCAAAATAATTTCAAAATAACATATTGATCATATCTTAGTAATTTAAAGTCATTTTAAAATAAAAGTTTCTAATTTCAACTTTTGAAAATAATTTAGGTCACAAATTGATTTAATATTAATACAATATTAACATGCTTAAATAATTAAATTATTTAAGTATATATAAAAAAAAACTATTTTGAATTAAATTTAATTTTTAAATTTAAAGGATTTCAAAATGTTTCAAAATCGATCTTAAATTTTCAAAATATTTAATTTAATATTAGTTAAATATGATTTAAATATTTAACTAGTTAAATAACATAAATTATTTAAGGAATCTTAAATATTTTAAAATATATTTAACTTCATATATATATATATATATATATATATATATATATATATATATATATATATATATATATATATATATATAACACATTCCATAATCTGAGATAGCCCCAAAAATAATTTTATTTTGAAATTATGAAAATAATTTGACTTATTTTAATTAATTAATAATTATAGTATCAAAACTTAAATATTTTAAAATTAATTATAATATATTGAATATTTTAAAGTGATTTAAATTTTATTTTAAAAGGTTTGAATTTCTGAGCATTTTGACATGAAGAATTAAATTTTTGGATTATATATATTTTTTAATAATTTTTTAAAGTTTTCTGGTAATTAAACTAATTAAAATACTAATTAAATCTAATAACAGGTTCTGGCGGCGGGTGAGACACGTGGCATCCTTTCACAGGGCCAGAGCAGCGCGGCCAATGATTGGCATTAAACAGATGGCGGCGACTGGGGTCCACACGGCATCCACTTAATCTAGTCAACAGCGGACATCCGCCCGCTCGTCCGCAGGATCCATCCAACGGTGGAGATCAGGTCCCGCCGTTTGATCTCGGTTAAACGAGATCGAGCGGCGGAGAGCTTATTCCAAGGTCTCAAATAAACGGTTGAGATCGCGTTGGACGGATCCTGTCCGCGGATCAATCCGCTCGGCCGAACAGAGCCGCAGATTGGCTTAATCAGGGCCGTTGATCCTGCGATCGACGGCCCAGAAATCGTGCGGTTCATGCACGTTGCGAACCGAGATTTCAACCAAAAGAATGGCTCGTTCTCTTGATTGGATCGATTGTTTAACTTGAAATTTTAAATGTAGAATACTCTGATGAAGAGAATCAATGGGGATCTAGTTATATAGCTTAAAATGTACCATAAATAAATCTATTTAAGCTAGTGATTCTAGAACTAGGGTTTAGTATTTTCACCTCGATAATGGACGGATTAATCCTCTTTAAGATTTGTTGCATTTGTAGGCTGTCCACGCTCCTATTTGTAGAAGAAACCTCAAGCTAATAACGCCTGGATCGAACTCAAAAGAAGCTTGAACGGATCCAAGCTTGGTTCGCCGGGAAGCTCGCCGGAGAGGGCTTTGACCGGCGGGATTTGAGTGGGAATGTTTTGAAGAGTCTCTGGAGAGCTCAATAGAACAGAGATTTTGGCTTGAGAGATTGGAGAGTGGAGAGAGAACGGCTAGGTCAAGAATGAGGCTCAAAATGAGGTTCTACCCTATTCAAGTAGCCCTAGGTCTATTGGACGGCTAGGATTTGTTTGGCTGTACTCCAGATAGCTGCCACATGTCAAGGGAGTGGTTGGAAGGCTGGAGAATCAAGGACATAATGACTAGTGAGGTGGAAAGGCCTCCTATGTCCTTTTGAGCACATGGAATGATTTAAGACCTTTGGATCTTTGATCAAGGGTTGAGAAATACTCCAAGAAAGTTCCAGAAGAAACTTAGTTAACAGGAGTTTAAATGGGATTTGGATTTAATAGGTTTGGTTAAGGGTTTTAACTACTTGACAGCTCCTTTGACCATTTGTTGACTGGTTTGACCAGTCAACAGGTCCAATTAGCTGACATGGCATGCCAAGAGACTAAGTGAGCTGGTTGGATGATTTGATAAGGGATGGGTTAACTCTAGTAGATTATTTGACCATTTTAATCCATTCAAATGTTTGTGTTGACTGGTTTGACCAGTCAACATGGTCAACAGTGCTGAGGTGGAAGCCAAAGACAATTGAGGAGTTGATTAAAATAACTTGAAGGGGATTTAACACTTAAAAATTAAGGCTTGAATATTTTGGAAATGATTTAAAGTAAATTGAACAAAGATTAATGGGTTGACATGGTCAGAAGGACTTGGGTTTGACTCAAAATGAGTTTAGAAATATTCAAGATATTGAATTGAATAAGTTTAAAGGTTTAAAGACATTGATCTAGTTAAATGGGTTGAAATGACCCATTTGAACTCTTAAGGCTCATCAGGTCAATTCTGGTTGACTTGGTCAACCAGGTGGGTCCAGGGTTTGAAAATGGGTTCAATAGATTCAAAATGATATTTAGAGTTTATTGGATATGGTCTCAAGGTCTAGGGAGGTCATTTGGTTCAAAACATCTGTTTGGATCCTTAAAGGGCCTTTTGGGTCAAACCTATTGACTTGGTCAACCAGGTTGTCCCAAGGATCAGGAATGGGTCCAACAGATTTGAAATGACATTTGAAACTTGCTGCAAGTGATTGCATTCAATTCGGAGTTCATTTGGTTTAAAATCAACATTTGAGCCCTATAGGGGTATTTTTGTCATTTTGACCCCTGGTCAACTAGGGGTCAAGATTGGTCCAGAAAAATATAGTTTAATGCTCAACATATCAAGATTAAAGGTCTGTAAGTGACTAGAGGCTTTGGTAAAAGCTCTAAGGTTAAAATCTTCAAAGTGACAGATCCAGTGGCATAGGATGTAAATATTTGAAGGTTTTACAGCCTATGGATTTTGATTAAGTTTCTGGGGTTAGAGACCTTAGAATGGGCTCAAATTTGGAGGGTTGCCTCCAGAGACATGTCCCATCAGTATGCAACTGACAGACTCTGAATCGGAGGTCATTTAACTGGGTTTCAAAGTGTTTGAAATTTCAACGGAAAAGGCCTTTAGGACAAAACCCTTGGACCTTGGATTTGGTTTGATTGACCTAAGATCTAGATAGATCCTATGGTTTGAATAGATCTTAAAATTTAGGAATCTAGAAGGATCCTAGAGCCTAAGAAATTCCTAGAACTTGGAGTCTAGAAGAAGTTTAGGATCTAGAGTAGCTCCTAGGGTCTAAACTCTAGAAGAATCCTAGCATAGATCCTAGGGTCAGGATTCTAGGAGGATCATAGAATTTAAATTAATTTGAAAATTAAATTGATTTAGGATCAAGAGTAGTCCAAGTGACCTCATACAAAAATGAGGTCAACAGATCTATACATAAATCATATTTTCTATCCAGTCTTGAGTACAAAAGAATAACTATAACAAAAAAGAATAAAACTTGAAGAACCCTGATCAACCTCACACTCCTGCTCCCTTGCCCTGACCTGAAATCATTGACCACATATAATGAGCTTAAAAAGCCCAGAAGGTCACCAAATACCTATAACTGAAATCAAAGCACGGTACAGAAATAATATGTATGTCAATCAGTCAAATCATAGCAATCCCTTTCACATGATCATTGAGTCAATACAGAAACATAAATCAGTGTAGAAATAGTAATCAATGCATAATAGGTATCAATTCAAAAATAGTAGAATTCATAATCATCAATATAAGAATTAATAAACAGTATAAAAATCTGTAAAGCTCAATGAATCAGTACGTGCATCAAATATCTACAGTAGTCGTCGTATCTATAACATCAGTCAAATCAATGAAGAAATTGTCATATTTATAATATCAGTTAAACCAATAAAGAAATTATCGGGTCAATAATGTTAGTCGGTATAAAATCGTATAAAGCATCAAATCAATATATCCTTAATGACTATTGCAATCAGATCAATGAAATAAAATCGTAACATCGTTCGAGATAGTTGGAATCAATCAATGCAATGGGGGTGCTTTGGGAGTTTCAGCTCATGACCATGGGGCAAGATTTTTTTTTTTTTTTTTTTTTTTTGTATCTTTGCTTCTATGGAAGCTCAATATATGGTGCTATCTAGTGGACAATGGTTCACAGGATGTAACATTATGGGGCTAGATAGGTGGACTCCACAATTCTCATCAGACTCGATAGTTTGGTTGTCCTTTCCTATCTTGATTTGTTTCCCAAATAATCCTTCATAATATTGGGATACAAAGAACAATATGAGAATAGCTTTTGCTATTGGCATTCCACTAAGAATTGATGCCCAAATTAGGGCTTGGGTTCATCGAGAGTTTGGTCAGGTATGTGTCTGGTTGGACTTATATAATAAGCTTCAAACCAAAGTCTAGGTCAAAAGATTAAATGGGAGGTTTTACTGTAGGTCGAGTACGAGAGCCTTAGTTTGTTTTGCTTTAATTGTGGCATGATCTAGCACAGGAGGGACCATTGCCCAAAATGACCAACACCTCTCACCTCTTCTAAATTCGAAGGGGATGACAATTCTAGTAGGGGTGTCGAGGACCAGGGTGTCAACACATTGCCAGGCTCATCTAGGAGGAAACTGTTAGATCACCCTTGGCAGATGACCGATGGTAATGGGTTGGATGGGCTCCCCAAAATTGCTAGTGGCGTTGGTGAGGTACATGTGCCTTTTATGCTCGAGGGAAACAGTAAGTAGCTGATGGATTACTCCAAAGATAGAACTATAGGGAGACTGGAGAATAAAGGAATATATGAGGGGTTTGATGAGAAAGAGGCTTTCTTTGGTCCTTAGAATCTTGTCCCGCCCAAGAGGAGGCAAGGGAACAAACTACAACCTAAGACTGAGGCTAGTTCGGCTCCAACGAATGGGGTGGCAACTCCCCCATAAGTTAATTTGGCTATTGTTTTGGAAACTCCGGTGGTTCAAAAAAAGGAAACATTTAAGCCCATGTTTAAGGAAATGAAGTCGAGAACTATTTTGATGAAATTTTAAATGTAGATTATGGACCTGAACAGAATTTGTGGGGAGGTGTTTGGAAGATCTGGAAAGCTCTTATTAGAAAGCTATATCTAAGTGTAGTGATATAGATCTAAGATTTTTAGAGAATCTAACCATTGAATCTTCAAGTTCTTTGTACGACATAGCTTGCAAATTATCCTCATACATATCTTTAATTGGAGTCGAGCCTTTGATCTCCCTCAATCGATGGGAAATCTCTTAGAAAACTCTTTGTCCTCAGTTTGCCAGAAATCACCTCGCTAGCGGCTTTGACCGGTGGAGTTTGACTTAGAAAAGGTGCAAGAGAGTTGAGAGAGTTAGGAGGAAGTGAGAAGAGCTCTCACATGAGAGATTTCAGGTTAAGAGACTCTAGGGAGTGAATATGAGCAAAAAGATCCAAAAATAAACCCTAATTTCTCCTATTTATAGCCTTAGGGTTATGATGAACAACTAGGATTTAGATCAAGGGTTAATTAAGAGTGAGCCAATGCCTCCTAGCCGTGGTTTTCATGAATGGAGGAAAATGAATGATTTAAAGGCTTTAAATAACATTAATTTGACCCAAATATGTCAAATTGGATCAAGGGAGACTATGGTTGACCAAGTCAATGGTTGACCTGGTCAACCTAGTCAATTAGACTCAAATATATGTGGGGTTGAGTCCAAGGGATGTTGAAATTGAATTGAACTCAAACAAAGGGGGTTTGTGTCAATTTTGGGTTAACATGGGTTGACCTGGTCAACCAGGTTGACCAGGGCCTGGGTCTAGACTCAACAGACTTGGTTTGACCCATTGAATGCAAGAGAGGTGGTCTTGGGGCATGGCTTGGTCAATTTGACTTTGTCAATTTGACCAAGTCAACTCCTTTGACCAGGTCAACCCTTTGACTTAAGGTTCAGGGCAAAAGGAAGGTTTACCAACAAAACTTGCAATTTTTGAAATACCTAATGGGTTCCAAACAACTAAAGGAAGATCAATAATCTTAATCCAAATGGGAATGGAACTACATTCTTCCCGCTTGGTTTAAACTTTGGGGTTCATTTCTGAAGTATGAACGATCTCTCCAAAGAAGAACCACGGTCTTCCGCGAAGAAGAACAATGGTCCTCTGTACAACGCAACCTCGAAATCTTCTGACAATGAAAATTTAAACAGAAAAAATTCATCATTAAGAGATAGGAGTTCAACCGAACATTTTATAGACCAAACCTTTTAATCGCGTTATGCAAGCTCAAGTAGGTAGGTTTGGGGCCAACCAAATATCTGAGCAGTGAGAGGCCCCAATCCGGGACACCGAGATCAAGATCCTTAGTGAAGAACAGAACTCGTGATGGTGGATTGACCATTACAAGTAGACTCAAGAAGTGAAAAACAAGGAGAGGAGGGAAATCATTTAGATAGGAAGGAGAAGCCATGGGGTGGAGGAGGGGAGGGAAACCCTCCCCTCGGCGGCGGGAGGAAGCAAAATTAGGTTTTTACCTAGCAAAAAGCAGTTTGAAAAAGCACCCCAACTATTTCTCCTAAATGTTTTTCTTAAAAAAAAAATCTAAATATTATTTTGTTTTTTTTTTTTTTGGAAAAATCTAAATGTTATTTTTCCATATGATAAAATGAAATTTATTATTTAAATATTCTCAAATAAATGTAAAAAAAAAAAAGAAGAAGAAGAAAAGGCTATATTAATACAGTTATCAAAGGAAAA
The DNA here is from genome assembly GCA_016618105.1 of Dendrobium huoshanense. Classification (NCBI taxonomy): domain Eukaryota; kingdom Viridiplantae; phylum Streptophyta; class Magnoliopsida; order Asparagales; family Orchidaceae; genus Dendrobium; species Dendrobium huoshanense. The sequence goes on from CM028347.1 coordinate 95,256,830, forward strand.
AGATTAAAAATATTACATAATTATATAAAAATTTATTACATATAAATGAAAGGGAAAACTTTTTTTTAAAGTGAACAACAATGGAGGCCATTTGATTAACTGAAAAAGAAATATCAATTAACTTATATTATAGTACAAAAAGAACTTAACATATTTGAAATATTATATAATTATTTTTTTTATTTTGTGAACAATGGAGCTAGCCAGTAGCCAGCATAGGGCATAGGTAATAGCTAACAGTTGTGGCAAGCTATCATTTTTTTTTTTGTGAAAATTATGGGCAAAGCCCTTTAATTAAAGTCAGAGAATTACAAAAAAAGCTATTTTACAAGAGGAGTGGAAGATGAGCACCTGCAAAAAAGTGAGTAAACTCACCCTACAAAATTTCCAGAAGAAAAAAATATAAAGTAAAAGTCTAAAAACTAATTAGAGATTAACCAACAAGTCAAAGAGGACAACAAAAAAACTAAAAGAGCATGATCAAAAACAAATCTGGACTCAGGAAATGAAAGCATTAATCGGGCAAAAATGACTTCCCTTGTTGCACGTTGACCCTCCAAGGGTTGTCACCCAGAACAGTTATTACATCATCGTCCAGAGCCAAAAAGAAGATTTCCGTATTATATTTGTAACAAATTCACGAAGGCATCCCGAGATAAAACCACTTCAACATAGCAGTCAAAGCATCATATTCGCAGGAGGAGTAGATTCGAGAAGGCACAAGGCTAACGGATCCAAATAACACCCAAGAGTACTGAGGTATAGCATTCCATTAGGTTCAGATAACACTTGTGAATACCAAGAGGAAAAAAGGTGCATAAGTTTCATAATTAACACAAAAACCATCAAATTAAGAAGACAAAGACATTCCAATAGGTTCCCTAAACTTACAAGATATGGTTTTCTATTTCACAGCAATTTTAATAATAGAACACATAGTAGAGACACATCTAAATTTAGAGTTAAACATCCTTTCGTTTCTTTCTCTCCATAGATAATAAGTGGCACAAAAAACATTAAGCAGGCACAAAAAACATTAAGCAGGTATAAGTTTTTTTGGGTTTTTACCAAGCAGTTCCTTTCCCCCCAAAGAATAAATAACCTGAATGAGTCTTAGCATCAACAAGAAATCACCCAAGTTTGGAATCAACTTTGTCAACATAGTAAACACGTAGTCAGTGAATTCAATATGAGTAAAGCAGAGAGGGAAAGTTTGTTTAGCCACAATATTTCTTTTTAAAAGCTCATCATTCGTTTTAAGTCCTCTATTCAGTGCCATCCAAGCATAAATCAAATATTTCAAGGTATGATGTTTATGCCAGACAAACTTATTAGACCAGCCAACCATATTGTCGCTTTTAAAAAATTCAGAGAAAAATATAAAGAAGTAGGTTTTTTTATTATCCGTATAGGAGATAATGTCAGCTATATCATTACCAAAAAGAATGGTGTCCAAATAAATCAAATCCACCCTAAAAAATATGGAATACTTCATGAGCTCTCAATAATAAAATTTGAGACCTTTGCATAAAGGGGAAGAAGGGAGCGGGTGATATTATTAAAGAAGGCGAGTGAACAACTATTAACCCATGGATCCCACACATAGCCAACTCACAATTTGATGTAATGGTGAATTGAAGGTTAGGGGAGATAAACTCTGCCACCTTTGTCATCTAAATCCAAAGCTTAAAAGCTTTGATTTTTGTCGGAGACCACGGCGTACCAAATTTGACAATTAAATAATCAAAAAGAGGGGCAGTAAGCTATCAATAACTAGAGGTTAAAATGAGTTCTTAGGTTGGGTTCTGGTCCAACTTGAAATTGACCCAGTTTTAACTCACCTGGCTTAATTAGCTAAATAGGTTAAAAAAATGGACTCGAACCCCGACCCGATACTAATCTAACCTAACAATACTCAACCCATTGACCCATTTACGTTAGATGGGTGATCATAACATCATATTAACATATACTGAATAGTCCCCAAATAAAAAAAGTTGACATACAATAATTTTTATTTGTTGATCATAATCTCATATTAACATATACTCAATAAAGCATCTTAAATCTGATAAACTTTAAATTTAGATCATAATTTATACTTAATAATATGGCAAATTTGGATATATTAATTTGATGAGATAATGATTTCATTTGAGACGGTTTTCTTATTGTTTTCTAAAGCAAAATTTTAATACATAAATTTTTTGAACTAAAAATTTTTATACTAAAAAACTATTTCATAAATTAACAAAAAAGCTATCCCAAACAAAACCTATATAGAAATATGTTAACTATTTTACAAATAAAAGTGAGGTTTATGATGTACATCATATGCTATTATCATGTGACAGTGCATCATTTGAATGATTAATTTTAATCATCTATTTATGACAAATAAAAATCTAAAGAAGATGTGTGTGATATATGGAATCGAATTAGAAAGAGAAGTAGGACATTTAACCCAATCACACGTAATTGTCAGTATAACATTTATTCATTTTGTTGATTAGGCTCTAATTCTTTATCTCGTGTTGTTTACGTATTTATCTGAAGTTTCGAACATTTCCTCTTCGCGAATAAATGATAAAAAAATTCCTCTGATAAATTTGATAGCATTATATTGGTTAAATTTTTTTTAAAAAATTATTTTATTATTATTACTATTTGATATTGTTATTATTATTTTTTTTATTTTTTTATTATTATTGTTGTCGTCGTCAAATTGATTAAAATTTTGCTCATCTTGAAAAAAAAAGTTGGATCCGCCCCTAAAGCCTAAGACTTCGTTTGGGACAATTTTTTATCATTAATTTTATTAAATTTTTGAGCTTGAAAACTATTTTTAAAAACAATAAGAAAGTCATCTCAAACTAAGCCTAACCCTAACTGTAGCTAACATTTATATATATGGAGAATGTCTGAAGAAAAAAGAACTAAATTTGGTCGCGAGACAACATATGATTCTTTTCTAAATTTAAAGTTTAGGCTCCAACTAAAAGCGGATTAACTTCGCATGATTATCTTAATAATCATTAGTGGTAGCCTTCTCATTATCTCATATGTAATAGAACACAAAATAAATAATGAGAAGAAACAGAAGAACCTGCTTCCACGAAAGTTCGAAATTATTTGATTAAGAAAAGCAGATTAATTATAACTTTTGTCTTAAGCAGTATTTAGAATCTAATGAATATTAATATGTGAGGGAAGTGCATTGTCACATCTTAATTAAAGGTTTAGTTAGAAATGCAGCATCATAATGATTGTAGTTAGTACGTAAATTAGATTTTTTTTTTCTTTTTTTGAAAGATTGGTGGGATCAGTGGCTTGTTAGTGCTGATTGGCTACTTAGCAGATGCTAAATACAAGTTTATTAATTTTATATATTTATGTGTTGATAAAGTAATCTAATCCTGTAATTAAAATAAGTTATTTGGCATAATTGGGAGCATCTGAATGAAATAAAGTTCGTAGTTTATGGAGAGCTTATTATCATATTAAGGGGACAAAAATGCTCTCTTAAGTTTAAATATATGCGACAGCAGAGACTTTAAGATTGCTGCTTAATATATTTTGGATTTAAAAGTGCTAATTCTAATGGATCAAGGAATGGTTACGGCCCATTAAAACTTAAGCCCATCAGGCATCAACCTCGATTCACCATAAGAAGGGACCCGTCGATGGCTTCAATTAAAATAAATTAAAAAATTGGAAATGAAAATATATTTAAACTCACAAGCTTTATATAAATATAATTTAATATTTGAAAATAGGCCAAATAATATTCAGTTACTTGTATACTGTAAGCCTAATACATTTAAAAATATATTAAATTACTTACATTTTATTATTTAGTTACTTATTAACTTTGGTGAAGACAATTCAATATCTATTGTTTGCTAGCATATTAGTTGCTCATTTATCCATCTTGAGCACGGCGAAATATTGCGTCCGGTCACTTGACGTCCGGACGATCAATTCAGATGCGCCACGTCAATCAAATACACCGGGATCCGGTGTATTTTGGTGACGTGGCACATTTGAATTGGTGTCCAGACGAATCCAAACACCGAATGCAATAATTTGCCCTTCAGCACGCCATATTTGTATTTTTATTATTTGTACATTAGTTCACCTTTAATGTTAGTGATTAAATTATCATAATTAGAGTCACCTTAAATGATTTGGTCATATAAAACGGTGAGCTTTTAATAACCCAATTAAGAGAGTAGACATTAAATTTTATTTGTATTAAGAAAATAGATATAAACCTAAAAAAATTGTTTAGAAAATATTAAAACTGATATTTCTTTATTATATTTAAATAGAAAATTGACTCTTAAAATGTAATAAAAAAAAAATTAAGTAACCAATCCCATGTAATAGGATAAAGACTTGATTATATTGTTGTTATAGAGAAATTAAGTTAATAATTGATATTGCTTTAATAGTTAAATAGCTCACTTAGTTTAATTATGCAGACTAAACCTCAAGTTATTACACATGCTAGATGCCATTTATAAAACTGATCATATTTATTATAAATATGCATAATCTAATATATTTGTAAAATAAACAATATTACAAAAAATATTTGCACAATCATTGTATTAATTTATTCACATTATACTAATCACTATCTCCTACCTACATAAATATAGGAGATGTTCTATAAGGTTAAAGTTGTAAAATACATATTACGCAAAGCCAAAATGTAAATTACACCAATCTTATAGAATAAACCACTTCATGATATCCATTTCCTCCGATGAATTGGAATCATTGGAGGTAACAAAACTTTAAAATATATATAAAAAAAGTCATTATTCTTATAATGTGACAATTTGGTAATATCAAGCTAGATAAACAGCAGGCATTATCATTATAGAGAGGTCTGCTACTCGAGAAGATTATTCTGTTTGGGCATCATATGGGAGAATCGTCCGGTTTACACTTAGATACCGAGCGGTATCGAACCTCGGCACCGCTCGGTACCAGACGTGGTGCATTTTCATTGAAGTCTGGACTCCGCACAGAATAATTTTTCCTACTACTCACACTACCAGTAGCCCAGCGGGGGCTCGTCGTCTTCTAAGTCACTTTCCATGGCACCAAGGAAGGTGCTAATAAGTGGATAGTGCCAACCATCCCTTGCTCTTGCTTGCAGATGCTTGATTCTTTCCTTCAAAGCATGCCAGCTAGATGAATCTTGGGCTCCAGGTGAGGAACAAGCTGCAGCTTCTGGGAGGTATTTTAGAATAATTTCGTCACCAACTGTGTTGATTTCCACGTCAAGTTGGGGTGTAAGAGAGTAGCCGAGAGCTTCAACGTGGCACACACTAGAACATGCAGAGAGAAAATGGTGATAAGGTTTCAATGCTAACTGAAATGGAATTGCAGAGCATGAAGGGAAAAACACGTTTGCTTCTAAGGTAAAGAATCAGGTTTCAATGGATTACAATAAAATAAATAAACTGCAAGAAAGAAGGGGACTGCAGAATAAAGGAGTGAATCAAAGTGTGGAAGGGCTCGAGAGAGCCTTTTTAAGTTCTGAGAACTTTAGGATTGGGCAAAATTCAGCCACTACTTACAAGATTGGTAAATCCAATTGAAATAATGCAGTATTTTGCTGGGAATAAAGAAGTCATCAGCCAAGGAAAATTTTTCTATGCAGAGACCGCACACAAGCTTACGTTCGGATTTGCTGTTCTTTTACTGCGCTTTTACTGTATTTTTGCAAAAGAAAGCTAATATACAAATTTTAATTGCGTATTAGCTGCCCTTTTACTGAGCTTTTGCTGAGTATTTGCAAAAGAACAGTAAATACTTAATTAGTAAGATATTTATTGTGCTTTTACTTAGCTTTTCCTGTATTTTTGCAAAAATGCAGCTAATACACAATTAAAATTGTATATTAATTTCCTTCTGCAAAAATACAACAAAAGCGTAGTAAAAGCACAGCAAATCCAAATGTAAGCTTGTGTGTGGTCTCCGAACAGAATAATTTGCCCTCAGCCACAAGCATCTAAAGGTCTGTTCAATTGAAAATATTTGATGTGGAGTTAAACTTACCGTATAATTTGGCCTTAATATGATGAGGTGTTAAAAACTAGATAATGATTAGACAACTCACATATCATTCATGGGAAGTTGGCCAAAACAACAAAATAGCTGATAGAAGAGGGAGCCAACCACCATTTTTCAATGAAAGGCCCAACTCATAGGTTATAAGTAGGAACTCACCATATATAATATAAGCCATCCATCTCTTGTGCTTGAACCCTACCCAACAATTCAATCTGCAATATTCCGCCAATGCAAAGAACGGGACAAGGAAGTTTGAAAGACTGCAGGGCATTTTCCTGCCCTCAAAAGTAAAATATGTCAGCAGAGTATAAAACTAGACATACATCTCTTAAAAAAAAAATTACATTTAGCAGAAAGGAAGTTGAAAAATTGCCCACATTTGGGAAGAGCGCCTGAGGAAAAAAATCGTCTACAATGTGACTTGAGATGAAAGGTGGAAAATGTAAATGAAATTTCATTCAAGCTAAATTTGTTTTCACATGCGTCAAAATACTGTTATTTGTAAACTCGTGCATCAGGAAATATATACAGATATCAAATTCAATCGCAAGAATAAGAACAGACACAAAAAGCTGCAGTACATGGTTACCAGATTCAGATAAGCTCGCTAGAATATGAACTACAGATAAGCTACACTATGGAATTAGCTAGATAGGAATGGTAGATAACTAGTCTTGTATAAGCCCAAATAAGAACCACAGGTTAGGATAAGAAGCTGCAGGATAAACAACCCCAGAATCTGGGCAAATTTTTTATCACAAGCATGTCACTGAATTACAACAACGACAAGCCATTATCCCTCTTTTTGGGGCTGGTTAGATGAATTCTTTTTCTCTGTTATGTAATAATAAGTGTCAAATTCTCATTTAAATACAATAAAAAATCTTTTTTAATACTTTCTAACCAAGTTTTTTTGGGAAAACCTCTACCTTTTTTAATGTAGGCCGAATCTAATACATCTACTCTCCTAATAGAGTCATCAAAAGGCCAATGTTTTATATCACCAAACATTCTAAGACGACTCTCTAATCTTATCAACCCTTGGAGGTACTCCAATATTTTCACGTATTTACTCGTTTTGCATTCATTCTCTGTAAGAGTAAAGCCACTTAACCATCTGAGTATTATTATCTCTGCAACATTTAATTTTGAACTTCTATTTTAATGACCAGCATTCTGCACCATAAAGCATTGCAAGTCTCACCATCATCTTATAGAATCTTCACTTAAGTTTAGGGTACTTTTCTATCACACAACAGGCCCGAGGCATTCCTCCACATTAAGCATCCAACCTGAATTATACTAAATAATATCCCTATTTATTTCACCACCCTTTAAACAACAGACCCGAGATAACTAAAATATGTACCCTTTTTAATGACTTGATTGTTCAAAGTCACGATTCCCCCACTAGACATATTACTACTAAAATTATACTATATATATTCTAATTTTAGATCTACTCAAACGAAAACCTTTAAACCCTAATGTTGACCTCCATAATTCAAATTTTTCTTCGACTTCCTCTCTAGTCTTATCAACAAGAAGAATATCATCAGTAAAAAGCATACACCGGGATACATCCTCTCGTAAATGTCTAGTCAGAACATCCATGACTAACACAAAAAGACATGGGCTTAAAGCTGATCCTTGATTTAATACAACTAAAAAAGGAAAATACTTGGTCAAATCATCTTTTGTTTAAACAAAAGCAACAACTCTTGCATATATATCCTTAATGACTTGAATATAAGCATTATTAACTCCTTTTTTTAGAATTCTCCATAGCACTTCTCTTTTTTATCATATACTTTCTCTAAATCAATAAATATCATATGTAGATCCTCCTTGTTCTCTTTGTACTTCTTTATTGCCTCTAAATAAATATACAACTTCCATAGTAGACTTATCCAACGTGAATCCAAATTGATTTTGAGTAACATTAGTATAACGTGGTAACATATGCTCACTCACTCGCTCCCATAGTTTTAATGTATTGACACGTAGGGGCGGAGCCAAAAAAATTTTTTAATGGGGGCAAAAAATTTATAATTTTTAATATATTCTTACTTTTTTTAAGGTGGGTTTTTATATTTTTATTTAATAATTAATAATAAAATAATATTTAGACTTTCAAGAATGTAAGTTGTTAGTTGTAAATTTATGACATATACAAAAACATTACACTAAAATACTTTTCATAACCTATCTCATTTACTCTTTCACATAATTTTGATGTATGATGCCTTAACTTCATTCTTATACAATTCGCACACTCTTGTGCACCACCTTTATTCTTAAAAATAAGGACCAACACACTCCAAGAATAGGTAAAATCACAAGCTGCAGAACATGGTAAGAGGAAGTCGTGGACTACATGATTCAGATAAGCCCAGTAGAATAGGAACTACATATAAGATACACCATCGAATAAGCTAGTCCGCTAGAATAGGAATGGAAGATAACTAGAATCTCATATAAGACAATATCAAATAAGCTTTTCGTTATACCTATGACCGAAGCTAACTTTACCAGCCGAGTTCAACAATGATCAAAACCTCTCATACTCCTCCCTCCAAGTAATAATTCATAAATTGAATAATAAAAATTAAATGCAGTCTCATGCAGTCAAGTTAGACATTATGGAAGGAGAAAATTACTCGTTATAGTTGATTGGTGAAGCAAAAAAACCTAATCATGAATGATCCAATATTCATAATATAGAGATGAATATATATATATATATATATATATATATATATATATATATATATAGAGAGAGAGAGAGAGAGAGAGAGAGAGAGAGAGAGAGAGAGAGAGAGAGAGAGAGAGAGAGAGAGAGAGATGAAATAACTACTTGGGCAAAACTTGCCTCCGAACTTGATGCAGCGAACTAAGGGAGAACCTACAAATTTCTTCCAACACCAGAGTATGTTCGGAGGTTGTTTGTGAAACCTATTTAGATTTAGAGAACTTCTCCCAAATAATTGAATTAAAATTAAAACATTGGCAATCTAAGCAAGGAAATGGTGATGTTATCATCTACTCTGATGACGTATCAATGTGGCAAATGGTGGATCAATGCTACAAAGAACTCAAATGATTATTGTAAGATTTAAAAAAAGAGAGAGAGAATAATGACTGTTTTTAAATCTTTTTGTAAGAATAAACTGCAATACAAATGAAGAGAGGAATCCTAAGTAGAAAACCTCTCTCATCCATTCATAAAGGTCTTTTGGAGGTCAGAAAAAAGAATGAAAAAAGTAAATGATGAGCAAGGCATATACGAGATGTATTCTGAAATTTAAAAATCAGCTCTACTGTCTTATGGATCAAATGTTGAGGGAGAAGGAAAAAATAAACAGTGTGAACGCTACAAAAACTCATGGCACATAAATGAGAGTTAAGGAAATTCATGAAAAGCCAACATGCTTGAAGAAAGAACACTATGCAAGTCATTTCAAATAACAGCTAAAGATTCCCATGAGCAATCTGTCCACTCGAAAACATCTCCTTTCACAAAATAACAAATAGAGCATTTGAAAAATCTCTTCCAAGTCTTAATAATTCCCCTTCAGTCCTTGTTCTTTGGCACCACAAGAAAATCAAATTGCTTTTCTACATAAAAATTTGAGCCAAAACTCCTTGACCATTGATTATGAGAGCATTTGATCATATAACAAGTTGCTCGCATCTATTTTCTTCTGACACATCTTCTATTAGAAGTAAAAAAAATTTGAAGTTGATGGTTCGTTCACCGGGAGGCTACAGAAGACACAGAAATGACACTGAATTTGAGGAACTTTTGGTCAATGTATTTGCATAATGTAATATATGGAGATACAGGTTGTACCCTAGCTTCCTATAATATTGCTCACTCCACAAGTTTACTTGCCTTGCCACTCTTTCCACCGCCAGAGTATAAAACAAGTGTTCATATATAGTGGCAAAATGTATAGAGATGTCCACATTCTTTATTAGTTGAAGGATTGTTATTCAAAACACTACTCAAATCCCTATATTATTACATGCTTCTTCATTCTTACAAATCAACTTCAAACAGCCACTATAGCCACAACCATACTATCATAAAATTCTCTTATTTTACGGATCTGATTCATGACGTATGTTGACAAGTAGCTTCAAGCCTCCAAATGCTCCAACACAAACAATCACCACTCTTCTGATCAAATTACATCTACCAAAAATAAATTTACCAAAAAAGTAAGCAAATTGTTTCTCAATCCCAACAGATAAAGTTTTTGCATAGTTTATGGTCGATTATATTTGCAATAGTGACTTCAGAAAGAACAAAAAATAGTAACTGTCCATCTAACTGCCACAAAGAACCTGCTGATACACATAAAGGGGTTCTTGATTTCTAGAGTAGAGGCACAATTTCGAGTTTAGCGCGCTACATTTTCTATATAAATATTCACTAGCTCCCTACATGAAATTAGATTTGTAATTAGTCTTATTCCCTTACATAAAATTAGATTCGTAAGTAGTCTTATGCCCTTCTTATCTACAACTAACATCACCTTTATTTATAACTGATCTTCTGCCTAATTTTCAATTAATTAAATATATCTCATGAGATAGATTTCTATGCTTTAAAAAAGTACATAGCAATAAGATGTAAAAACGAATGCAAAAATTTCAATATTACCTGTAACATTGGAAATTCAGGTGAAACATATATCCACTTATAATTATCACCCGCACTAATTTGACCATCATCAGAAGTCTCGGAAGGTAACGTGCAATAACCCATCCGAAACCTTACAAATTTTGCTGAATATATGGGATTGTCGTACTGGAAGTATGCTGAAAATAAAGATCTTGTTAGCAAGTCATGTCAGGATAGCATCAACTATAAAGAAACAGTGGCAAGCACAGTAATAACCTTCAAACGGCTGTATCTTTATTTCACTAATAACACACAACTTTGAAAGCAAACTGTAAGTTAATGTCTCAGGTACTTCAGGATTTTTTTGTCCACCACTTGACCAGTATGAAGGTCTCATGTCAACACGATCCCTAGGTTCCAGTGTGTTTTCAATGCCCTCGTCTGGAATATTATCAGTGCTGGAGGCACAGATAGACTCAAGAATGCAGTCTCTTTTTGCGACAGGTGAAAACATGCAGTGGCTTAGATATGAATACACCCTGTGCTCTCTTTCTAAACTCCTCCATTCTGCACCAGCACTAGAACCAACTTCTGAAGTCTGCATGCTACTAGATTCAATTACACGTCTCAAATTTGAGGCCTCAGAGCATATTCTTGTGCAAAAACTCTTGCAAAAACCATTTTCAATAACTGTGGAAGATAAAACACATTTTAAAACTTGAAATCTCAATAAGATAAACTTCCATCACACAAATAAAATCATTACATCATCTCAAAAAGAAGCTCCATGCATCCTGATAAAATAGTAGTAAAACACTTTCTTCTTCAACTGAGAATCGGCAAAGAAACAAGAATAATGCTTTAGATACCAATTTGAAGTACCGATGAAGAAAATATAACTCAGCTGCTAAATTGCTAGAACAAAAATCATTTTGAAGAACAACCGGTTAAAATATATACATCAGAATATCTCCAAAGAAAAAGAAAGTAACTATTAGACTGAAAAGTAACAATTAAAAAACAATAAGCGGTGAGGAGATGCATGAAACAATCATAGGAAGAAGCACCAATCAATGCAAAACAGAAAAAAATTTGCATGAGGATAACAAATGCAGAAAATTGATTTCTGCTTCACTTTTGTACCTCCTTGTAACTTAATAATCAACTTTCACATTGTTTGCATTCAAATATAATCCATTGGGCCATCCATTAATAGCTTAATTAGGCAAATAAAACTTGCATAATTACCTAGGACAACTATTTGATATTCCCTAATCAACTAAATATCTTATGAAATTTTTCTGAATTTTAAAATCAATTAAAATGATTTTGAAAGAGAAAAAAAAAAGAAACAGGTTGGATCCTACCAATTATAATTTCTCTCCTTCCTTCCATATCGAAAGATCTATCAAATCCCTAGCCACTACAACCACGCCTATTCAAGACCCTTAATCTTTATGCCACTTCCCTCATCATGTTTCAACTGCTGGAGGCCACATCACACATCGTGAGGTCTACAACCTACATCTGAAACATCCACAAGCAAACCTCAACCACCCTACGTGGAAACACCCAAAAGGTTATAAACACTCCCTCTTTCCACATAGAAAAGCTGACATTGGAGAAGACACAAGTAGGTTATTCCTTAGATGAGCTACTCAAGACCTACATTGTTCAATCTTTGGTCCAACTGGGATCAAAGGCCACCCTGCACCCTTTTGATCTTAGAATCAAATAGAGCTTGAAGACCTTTGTGCTACCAGCCTTAGATCTAGCATGATTTTTAGCCATCCTTCGTTAATGTTAAATCCAAATCAAAGAATAGAAAAACTCATCAACATCTCCATATAGTCAAAACTCTTGATGGCCCTTAGGTTGTCATCAAGCAGTGATCAACATCATTGACTTGGGTTTCTAGCGCTTGCAACATGCTTAGCAGCTCCAATAGGATATTAAAGGTCGACAGGGTATTATTGTCGTACTCGAAGTCCACGGGCAAAGGCAATGGAGAGCAATCAGCTCAACTTAGTATAATCTGCAAAAGGACAATAGATGCTTTAATGGGCCCAAGTTTTAATTAAAGGAGTCAAAATAGCAAGGCCCTTTGATTAAGCCCAATAAAGGCTATCATATCAACCTTTGGACCTTACAAATGATAAAATCAACGGAAAAAAAAATGATATATATATATATATATATATATATATATATATATATATATATATATATATATATATATATATATATATATATATATATATATATATATATATATATATATATATATATATATTATTGAATGATCATTGGGCGCACATCATAGCCGACAACTCGAATAGGGCTTTTGCCCTTCTCACAAATATGATTAGCCATCGATGGGACGCACAAGTCAACCAATCTTGGAAGGGATCCTTAAATGCATAAATAAAGGGTTCTAACCATTGGATCAATCATCTTATGGTCCTTAGATTGCAATGTGTGTACCTCCTCTTCCTTTTTTAGCCATCAGGCCTTATTTGAGGCATTTTTCTTTCTTTATGAATAGATTTGATTTATTTCCATATTAACTTTTGAAAAAGTCTATATATGTATTCACTCTTTGTGCATAATCGAGAAAATAACTTTTCTACCTTTCAACTCTTCCACATAGTATCAAAGCGACATTTTATTCTCTTTTCTTCTTCTCAGGATTCTTCACTCTTCATTATGTCTAATTTCCTTGAATTCCCACCATCACGAATGGTGAAAGTCAAATTTATGGAGTTCGGCTACAAGCCTCATATCGCTTGAACGGAAAAAAAAAAACTATTTGAAGTGATCCCAAATTGTAAAGACTATTCTGAAAGGAAAGTGATACATCCAATGCCTTATGTATTCCCCTAAGGAGCCAAAAAGGGCCCAAAGTTTGTACTTTGGGATGAAGCAGATTTCATGATCATGCTAAAATTGTAGAATATCATAGTGCCTAAAATCAGTGGGCCATATATATTCCTCTCTACAATGAAAGAAATTTAAGATGTTATGAAATAAACATACTCAAAAGTGAAAATTGATCCTTATACAAAATCAAAACTATGATTAAAACAACCAAGCAAGATAATGTTACTATTATTGAGTACTTTAATGACATACTAAGATAATCGGTAATTTGCAAAAAGAGAAATGATATTTGAGTTTCTTACAGAACTCAATAATAACTTCGATCAAATTCATTTCAAATCTTTAGAAGAGAAAACTTACCATCAATAAATAAGATATTTTCTCTCATACAACCTGAAGAAGTAATGACGGTGATGGACCAGACGATTTGATTAGGAGGGAATCAGGAGGGAGCTGTTTAGGAAGGTTCTTAATCTAAGGGGAATTATTTAGGAATGTTTAAATTACAATTGGGAGGAAATTATTTAAGCAAGAGATCTAATTTGAATTCAAAATCTACAATGGAATTAGTTAGGGAAAAGGAGGAATTAAGGGGAGGGGTAGGGTTAGGAAAATTTTAATTACAATTGGGAGGGAATTAATTAGGGAAATAAATCTAATTTGAATTCAAATCTGAAAGGGAATTATTTAGGGAAATGGGGCTGATTTGGGAAGGAATTATGGGAGCCTATTTAAGGCTAACAATAAGGTAATTTCAGAGTATGCTTTTTGGGAGTTTACTTAATTTAGTTTATTCTTAGGTTATTTGAGCTCTAGCCGACAGCTAGGGATTTGGGAGAGTCGGATCTTCCACTCCAATTGAAAATCCAACTATATCTTCCTATTTTCTTTCATATATTTTGTAATAAAAATAGTTTTGGTTTATTTTTATTCCTAATTTCTTATTGTTGTTCGTTGATTTTGAGGAAATTGCATTCACTTCCTACAAAAGTGGTATCATAGCACTTTTTTGGGACCTATGGTGGCAAAGAAAATTGATGCCTTGGAAGAGCGTCTTAAAGGAAAAGTTGATCAATTCAAATCGGCAATTGAGAATAGAATGACATCAATGGAGGAAAAGTTTTCCAACCTAGAAAGAACGATAAAGAAACTATTAGAGCTTCACACAAAATCGATAATATCGGAGGCGAGAGCACCGTTGATTTGACTGCGAAGTGGGGAAAACCCTAATATAGGGATGATGAGGGAGGATCGGGAGGTAGAAGTTCTGGGAGAAGAAGAGGAGATGCTATCTTTGGAGCCACTTCCAAGTAGGGGAAACGGTGGAGTGAGATTTTTGATGGAGCTGAAAATTTTGGAAGGACAAGAAGATGGAGAGAAGATAGAAGCACCAAACATGATTCAACCACTCGTGCAACAGTATCGAGAGGTGTTCCAGCTAGTTTATGGGTAGCCAACTCCATGGAAATGTAAGCATGTTATCATCTTGAAGGAAGAAGTCTCACCTATCAATGTCCGTCAGAACCGTCATCCCCAAATCCAGAATGATGAGATCGAGATATTGATTAGGAAGATGCTGTAGAAAGGGATCATTCGACCCAGTGTCAATCCATTTTTAAATCCAGTGCTATTAGCCAAGGACTTCAATAGCAGTTTCCTTCGTTCCACATTGGGAAAAAGGTGACACTTTGGGAGGGGAGTATTGATGGACAGACCGATTTGATTGGCAGGGAATTATGAAATTTCCTAATCAAGAGGGAGTTGTTTAGGAAGGTTCTTAATTAAAGAAAATTATTTAGGAATATTTAAATTACAATTGGGAGGGAATTATTTAAGCAAGAGATCTTATTTGAATTAAATATCTAAGAGGGAATTATTTAAGGAGGAATTGAGGGGGGTTGTTTAGAAAAGTTTTAATTACAATTGGGAGATAATTAATTAGTGAAATAAATCTAATTTGAATCAAATCTGAAAGAGAATTATTTAAGGAAAGTGGGTTGATTTGGGAGGGAATTATGGGAGACTATTTAAGGCTAACAATAGGGTGAGGTCAGACGATGCCTTTGGGAGCAACGATTAAAAAGGCGGAAGAGGCGTACGCACTGAGACGCGACTCAAGGCGAGGCGAAGCATTTGCGCGTTGAGGCTTACGCCTCGTTGGATTCGGCGGAGCGTGCGCTTATTTCGCACAGGGCGTAGGCTTCGGTTCGTAACGCCTCGAAGCGAAACGAGGCACCGCTTCGATTTATCAGTATATAGACCGAGCGGTGAGAGTCATATGAGAGTCGAGTATTAGGGTAACATACCTGCTTCTGCTTCGGGTGAGAACTGAAAGGCGAACTCCGTCGACTTCGACGACCACAGTTCGGTCGAGTTCGAACATAACTGGAGGCGATCGAAGGTAACGAATTATTTCTTCTCTTTCTTCCCGTAATCTTCCGGTCATTTGCTTCATGTCTCGCTTCTTCTTCTCCAGCTTCCTGTAATCGAAGGTTCTTTTTTCATGGCTAGGTAATGATCTTTCTTCCCGTTATTTGCTTCATGTCTCGCTTCATCAGATTGTACATGCTCGGTACCGCTCAGTACATGCTCGGTACCGAGGAGTACACGCTCGGTACTGAGCGGTACATGAGTACATGCTCGGTACACGCTCGGTACTGAGCGGTACATGAGTACACGCTTGGTACTGAGTAGTACATGAGTACACGCTCGGTACATGCTCGGTACCGAGTAGTACATGCTCGGTACACGCTCGGTACTGAGCGGTACATGCTCGGTACACGCTCGGCATTGAGCAAAATTTCAAAATACAGGTCGAACCCCGCCAGGGGGACCCCCGGCAGACTGGTATATTTTTGTATTCATATTGTTTTATTATTGGTATTTGGTAGCAATGTTTAAAATTGCGTATTCGGGTATTGAGGCGTTTCTCATTCATGAGGCGATGCGTAAGCCTCAAAATCAAAAGATTGCGTAAACATAAAATGATAAAAATTTTATATGCTAATGAGTGAATAATATAAAACATAAAAAAACATAAGATATAAAGTGAAATCAAAATATCTCAATAATAAGACAACATGAAATATAGTTCAACTCAAAATTCTATCTTTCCCAAATCCCAGTATTCTTTTCATTAACATATAATTCCAATTTTCAAAAATAAATATTAAATAGCAATGACATATCACATAAGAATTCATAAGTCATCAACACTGTCATCACTAAGGGGTTCTTCATTTGAATCATCATTATGATGAACTGCTCTCTCCCCTTCCTCCTCTCCTATAGAGTCCAATGTCGGGCATTTACTTCAATATTTATGTAAGTTTTAACATATATAGTGTGAGGCGTAAGCCTCATACCAGTGAGGCGAGGCGGGTCTCAAGGCGGGCCTCAACCAAGTTGAGGCGCAAGCCTCATAAAAATAAATCGAGGCGTAAGCATCGAGGCGTTTTAAACTGGAATTGCGCAAAGGCGGGCCTCAAGGCGAGCCTCATATTGCGTAATTTTAAACCATGTTTGGTAGTACAAATAATTGTTAAAATTTATCCTATTGTTAGCATGACTAGTGGCACAAGAAGGAAAGATCCTGCATGGAAATAAGGAACTCAAGTTGAAGTGTCAGGCGAAGGTGCAAAGAAGGGATATGTTTACATGAAATGTAATTTCTGTGAGAAGCGCATAACTGGTGGCGTCAAGAGATTGAAGGATCATCTAGCTTGCACTCATGTCAATGTGGGACCATGTGCAAAAGTTCCTGATGAGGTAAAGAAGGAATGTATAAATTATTTAAAGAAGTTTGCCACCACAAAGGAGGTCACACAAAGAAATATGGAAGAGATGATAGGAAACTCTTCTTACTATGGATCACAGCATGAAGGTTCCAGTACTGGAAGCCATCTAGTTTCTTCTGACTGAGGCAGTCGGGGGCCCACGGATAGATTTATGCTAAATATTGATAACGATGAAAACATAAATACTCAGGATATTCAGCCTCCTACAGCTACAAAAGAACTCAGGAATAGAGTTTGTTTGGATATCGCCAGATACATCTATGAAAATGGGATTCCATTTAATGTTGTTAGGAGTCCGTCGTGGATCAATATGTTACGATCTGTTGGAAGCTATGGAAGAGGATTACAACTTTCAAGCATGTATGAGCTAAGAACTTGGATGCTGAATGAGGAGGTCAAGACAACTTCAAAAATGGTGGATGATGTTAAGAAGACTTGGATTGAGACAGGGGTGACAATAATGTCAGATGGTTGGTCAGATATTCGACATAGAAGTATTATTAATTTTTTGGTCAACAGTCCATATGGAACAGTTTTTCTCAAATCAATAGATGCTTCAAGCTTTGTAAAGGATGCACAATTATTGTTTGAAATGTTGGATGAAGTTGTGGAGAAAGTGGGAGATGCTTTAGTAGTACAGGTTGTTACTGATAATGCAAGTGCATACAAAGCTGCAGGAAGAATGTTAATGGAGAAGAGGCCTCACCTTTACTGGACTCCTTGTGCTGCACATTGTATTGACTTGATGCTTGAGAGGTTGGGACAGTTGCCTCAACATAAATCAGTCATATTTAAGGCCAAATTTGTTAGTAAGTTTATATACAATCATTCTTGGGTACTCGGCTTGATGAGAAAATTCACTGACAAGGAAATTATTAGACCTGCTGTTACAAGATTTGCTACTGCATATTTAACATTGCAGAGATTCAAGGAGTTAAGACAACCTTTGGAAGCAATGTTTGCTTCTGAAGAGTGGGATAAAAGTTCATGGGCCAAAAAACAAGAAGGAAAGCAAGTTAAAAAGATTGTTATGAGAGACGATTCATTTTGGCGCAGTACAAATTATGCTTTGAAGACAACAGGACCATTAGTAAAGGTGCTTAGAATGGTTGATGGTGAGAGGGCCCCGGCTATGGGATTTATTTATGAAACAATGAATAGGGCTAAAGAAGATATTGCAAAAGAATTGGGAGGTCAAGAAAGTGCCTACAAAGAAATATGAGATATTATAGATGAAAAGTGGGATCGACAATTACACCAACACTTACATGTTACTGCGTACTATTTAAATCTCCAATTTCATTATGATAAGGACATGTTGACAAAGAGGTGAAAACTGGTTTGTATGCATGTATGAACAAACTCATTTCTGAAGAAAACTACCTTAAAGTAAATGATCAACTTGAGGATTTTCATTTGAAGAAGGAAATGTTTTGATTTAGAGCAGCACAAACATGCTACAAAACACGATCTCCTGGTATGTTTATAGTTTGAGTATCTATAATTTTAATGTTAATATTTATGTTCAAGTCTTCTACTTCAACCAATATTCATAAATTACTATGTTTGTCTTCATGTAGAACATTGGTGGGCTCAGTTTGGAGATGATGTTCCTGAATTAAAAGCTTTTGCAGTTAAAGTTCTTAGCCTAACGTGTTCGGCTTCTGCATGCGAGCGCAATTGGAGCATTTTCAATCAAATTCATACAAAGAGGAGAAATCGATTGGCGGCAGATCGAATGAACAAACTAGTTTATGTTATGTTTAACAAAAAATTAAAAGATAGATATCTCAAATTGCAGAATCATGGAAATATTGAGAATGAAATTGATCATTTGTTTGTTGATGAGTTACAATCTGATGATGAATGGGTTACTCCTAAGAATGATGATGTTTTTGAAGTTGAAGTAGAAGGAGAAACTCATGTCAATGAAGAAGATAATGAAGCAACTGCCCAAGTATATAAAAGGAAGAAACAAAGTGAGATTGAAGCTTCAAAAAAATTCAAATGTATTCTTAAATATAATGAATTATTTTGTATGTTACTATTGTTTCATTTTATAGCTAATGAAATATTAACTGATATAGGAGATAAAAGAAAAAATATTATAGATGAAGAAGAGTTTGAGGATGACTTTGACATTAATTATGAAGATTCTTCTGAAGACAATCAAAGTGATGACGAGCCTGCTTTGGGTCTTGATCCTAAGGGGATGTTTTATTTTTAAGTGAGTTTATTTTAAATCTTGTATTCCAGTAATATTATCTTAAAACAAATCTTCAAATTCATAGTTGACATAATATTTTGTTATTTTTTGTCATTATTTATAATTTTAAATTAATTTATTTTAGTCGTTTTGAGGCTTATGCCTCGATCCGCCTCGAGGCTTACGCCTCGCCTCGTTTAGAAAAAACGCCTCGATTCCCGATTTCGCCTTTTAAAACCTTGTTTGGGAGTTTGTTTAATTTAGTTTATTCTTGGGTTATTTGGGCTATAGCTGGCGGCTAGAGATTTGGGAGAGCGAGATCTTCCTCTCCAATTGAAGATCCAATTGTATCTTATTATTTTCTTTTATATATATTGTAATAAAAATAGTTTTGGCGTGTTTTTCTTCCTAATTTCTTATTGTCGTTCGCTGATTTCGAGAAAATTTCTTTCAATTTCTACCATACCTGTTAACAGAAATGGCGCACCATGGCGCAAAGGTCCCTTTGGAGCCATGGTGCATAGTGCACGGCACGGCGCACGCCATTTTGAACATGGCGCAAACTATATAAAAATTATAAAATAATAAGCATGAATATGAAATATCATTTAAAATGAAAGACAAGCTATCCAAGAGACAAGAATTCACATTTAAAGTCCTCACCCCTTCCTCCTCTCCTATAGAGTCCAATGTCTCCCAATCAAAGCATGCACTCATGAAGAAAACTTATACAAAGAATGCAATCATGAAGAAGCAGACTAACACTAACAACTATCACTAAAGATGATGAACACAACAATATGTCGGGCTGCCGGGGGTCCAAGGGGGCGCTGCCCCCTGGTGGGGTTCGACCTAGCATGTACCGAGCATGTATGGAAAGATAATTTTGAAGTTCTGCTTATTTTCAAAGTTCGTAAGTCGTTTGTAGGAAAGATACCTAGCAGTACCGAGCATGTACATAGCGGTACCAAGCATGTACCGAGTGGTTCCGAGCATGTATATAGCGGTATCGAGCATGTACATAGCGCTATTTTGCACCGTGCGCCATGGCTCACATGTGGCGCAAATAACACACGTTATTTTAAACACATGCGCCTCGCATGAACATGGCGCCGTAGGTGTGCTGTGCCGCGTCGTGCGCCATGGCGCGCGCTATTTTGCACCATTGACAACTATGATTTCTACCATATTGTAATGCTTAATGCCTCAATCCCCAAAAGATCTTCCATGATCATTGAACTCAAAGACAAGGAATTTATTGCTACAGACCCTTCCCCTAAAAAAGAACAAAAGATTTCTTCAAAGGCAATCTATCGACTCCATGGGGTCGGCTATATGAATCTTTTTTCTTCATTGTGTCCTATTAACAGTCAAATTCTCATTTAAAAAGTCATTTCTAATATTTTATCACCAAGTCTTTTTAGATATATTTTCACCTTTCTTAACATAAACCAAATATAATACATCTACTTTCCTAACCTGGTCATTGGAAGGATGCCATTTTATGTGATCAAACCATCTAAGGCGACTCGCTCTAATCTTATCTTCCAATGGAGCTACTCCAAACTTTTCACATATATGCTCATTTCATATCCTACAACTAATACAAGAAAAAATGACTCAATAAAGAAAAATGTTGAGAATTTCATGAAAAGCCCCCAAGCTTTGGGGGAAACAAATAAGGTCATCAAAAAGGCCACACCTGCCTTGCGAAATCATAAGAGCTCAATTTAGATGAAATTAACAAACTCAAAAACTTTCTCAACTCTCTGGGAAAAAACTATTGAATCATGCTCTTTAGCTCAAAATAATATGAAATCTAATTCTTAGGTTTTTAATGCCTTAAACAATTCCCCTCACACTTAGATTCAAGATTCAGAAGTAAATAATCATATGACTAACTTTGCCAACCTTTTCAGACTTACAAACCCTACCTTAATAATAATAAAAAAAATTAGCAGATGGTTCTCCAACAACTGTCATAGGTCAAAAAAATCTTTCGATTTCTTCTACATTTACCTTCGTTATGTACTGGGATGTTTCTCATCTAAAGTTAATATTCTATCAATCCATAAAATCATTGAAAGTCACATATGCAATATAATTTTTTTGTTAAATCGGTGTATTTTAAGACCTCTCTATGTGGGTGGTAATTGAGCAAGCTAGGAAAAAGAAATTTATATATCTTCTTGAAGGCGAAAACCACTTATCATGTTTCTTCATCTCCAACCTTAATACAAAAGTTATTTGAAAACATCATTATAAGCTAAAGCAACTATCTTTAAAACCCTTAAATATACGTTTTCTTCTCTTTTTTTCAACGTAAACATAAAAAAATTTCATAACGAGGTATGATATTGTCAAACATCACCATGCTCTTTTTCCTGAAAGTAATTATACTACAACAACAACATCAACATCAAGCCTTTATCCCACTACGTGGGGTTGGCTACATGAATCAGTTTCCATTTTTCCTCCATTGTGTCCTATTAAAAGTCAAATTCTCGTTTAAATCTAATAAAGAAAAATCATTCCTAATATTTTCTAACCAAATCTTTTTAGGTTTGTCTCTGCCTTTCTTAACATAAGTCAAATCTAATACCTCTACTCTCCTAACCGGGTCATCGGAAGGCCGCCGTTTTATGTGACCAAACCATCTAAGGCGACTCTCTCTAATCTTATCTTCTACTAGAGCTACTCCAAACTTTTCACGTATATGCTGATTTCGTATCCTATCTCTAAGGGTAAAGCCACTCATCCGCCTGAGCATCCTCATCTCTGCCACACTTAACTTAGTATTATGCTTCTCTTTTAATGGCCAACATGTGGGCTCCTAAAATTCGGCCCCGGCCTCCGCCCGCTTTTCTTATTCGGCGAGAGAGTTTTAATGAACTAAGTTCCGGGGTAAATTTTGGAAGGCAGATGGGTTTGTAGATAAGACACTACCCAGAGATTTCGCCCTCATTTTGTGAAAACTTTATGATCTGAGTTCTGGTTTCCTATAGGCGCAAGCCCCTATAGTTAATTACCCCTCCCGATCACGAGAGAGAACTTTCGATTAAGGCTAGTCATCAATCAGATACGTAGAGTATACGTGTTATCTGGCATATAGTAGCAGCAATGGATTTTGATATTGGTAGAAATTGGATTTGGAAATTTGGTTTGGAAGGGTTTGAAAAGTTTGATATTTAAAAATAGAAATTTCACCATCGTGCACTTAAAGCGGATGGTGGGGGAATGGATGATAGACCCGATCAAGATCCCATGGTTCCGTCGTCCCGGGCCATCGTGGTCCCTGGTCTACTTAGTCAGAGGAGGTAGTCGACCCAACCTGACAGAAGGATCCTTGTCGGCAACCATGGGTTGCTTCGTCCAAGGGGACCTTGTAGACCGGGGTTGAATGTTTGTCTAAGGGGACAAATTTGAATCCACCTTAGCTAACAAAGGGCTTTGTGCCCTATCGATCATATCCAATTGATTCATATCTCAAGGATTTAACGCCATTAAGGAGCGTATTGGCTCTGGTCATAACCGCTATCTGTGGTGCCATTTGGCGGCAAAATCACTCGGTTCAGAGGGCCCCGGGTCATAACCGTTTACCTGCAGTGCCATTTGGCGGCGAAACTGCCGGTTAGAGGACACGTACCACGCCCTTACTGGCAAGAGATTGTTTGAGAATGGATCCTAGTGATATTTTCGACTAGGCATTTGGCTCTTTATGAGCTAGAGTAAACTTTAATTTGTCCACCCCGACAAAC
Source organism: Dendrobium huoshanense (assembly GCA_016618105.1). Lineage (NCBI taxonomy): Eukaryota > Viridiplantae > Streptophyta > Magnoliopsida > Asparagales > Orchidaceae > Dendrobium > Dendrobium huoshanense. Next base: position 95,280,191 of record CM028347.1, read on the forward strand.
TATTGCGGAGGGTGGATGGAGTTTTGCTTTAAGTAATTAATGGGTTGAATTTCAAATTTAAATATTTTTGGGATTTTTTGAGATTTTTAGATTTTTCTGGGATTTTGGGTGGAGCTTTGGAGTATTTAAAATAAAACTTTGGATATTTGGGAGATGTTTGAAAAATGTTTGGGAACCCCTCCGGTTGAGATCTGCATTCAACACGGCCATCATCGGGGTGTTTGGGATCATTTCTCTTTATGGATCGAACCTTGTCAACTCTGTCGGGCTGTCGACAGAGGACTAGATTTCGTAGGCTTTATGCCCTCATCAGTGAATTCTCTTTGTTATAGGCCTTAAAGACCTAATATGAATGTATTAAGATAAATATACCGGCCGTAGCAACCGTATATTTGTTTGAGAGTTTGAACCTTGTCGACTCCTATTGACCCATATAAGAGGATCGGGTTCGAACTAGAATTCACTTGTCAACCCGCGCAGCATCCCTAGACGTCACGTGTGTACCAATAACACGCTCGCCGGGGCCCATGCGGGTTTTGATTGTATACCCTCTTTTAGTGTACCTAAGTGTATACAAATTACAGTGCATGTGCGAGGGTATTTTTAAAATATTTGTAAACGTCTTCTGTCCGCTTGTATAGAAGTTGCAGATCCAGTGGCGTGACATTGTAGTTGTAGACGCCTTCTGTCTGCTTGTATAAGTGTTGCAGATCCGATGGCATGACGTAGCAGCTTCTAAACAGAGTCGTTCGCTGCTTCGTACAGGTAGACTGTCGTGCACTATTTGTTGATTTTTGTAGGCGGGTCATAGTGCACTAACTAATCTCCTGCCTGAAGTCATAGGAGCTTGCACTTGTCGTATTCTCCATATATTTTGTTGTGGTATTTGGTTCGTGTAGTACATTCGCCATTGCTGGAGGTAGATGTATTCATCTTTAGACTGAAGTTGACTACAGGATACTGCATTTACTGTAGTCTTTCTGCATCTATCCATAAGTGGCATGTTATACATACATCTGTATTCTTAGAGAGTGTATGTATTGCAGATCCTTTCTCTTGAGATATCGTTTTTTGCTCATCACAACTCTCAACATATATCACTGGATTGCATGATTGGATGAATATTATGAATCAATTTCTATCATCTGCATGCTCTTCGTATTCTACTTGCGAGTATTGCATATTGATTACTATGATTTGTAGAGGTTCAATGTGTTCGCTTGATATTGAGTGACAGTTGACTGCAAAGGTGTTATGATCTCCCCATTTGTTATTTCCTATTGTGTATGTGTAAGTTACTAAGGGTATCTTGGATCTTCAATTCCCATTCCTAAGCAACTTGGGTTTTATTATGACTGGTTTCTCATAGTCATTTGTAAACAACACCTTGGATGTACGAACTACTGTATCTTTTCGCATGATTGTTTTATGACTGATGTCCAATTTCAACTTTATAACATGCAAGATTGTATATACTTCATTCTTATATGCTGAATTGTTGTTGATGATGAAGATGCTGTTGTATTCACTTGTACACATTTCATCCATTTGATATGTTAATTTTTTAATAGTGAATGAAAGCTTTGTATTGTTGGTTTCTGACATATCATCATATTTCCATCATGACTTTGTAGTTACATTATTTTCCTTACAATCTTCCGTCAATTAGAAGTGAGATCATGATTTCAAGAGGGACTATAACATGTATGTTGAATGTTGATACCATTGGTCATTAACATTTCCCTTCCATTTGGGATGATCACTTCTTAAACTTCACAATGATTGTGTTGTTGATCCCAAGCACATTGTTATTCATATCCAATTTATAGACCAAATCCTTTGCAAGAATCTGCTTGTGCTCAAATTATTCAAATTACTTCTTCTTAATATTCAAATGGAATTCAAGTCATGTCTTTGTTCATTTCATTTTGAATATTCAAAAGTCCACTGTGGTTCGAGCTTGATTCAAGATTGAGTTCAATTCAAAGTCCCTTGCGGCTCATATTCAAGTTCGATGTCCACAAGTTTTGAGTTCAATGTCAAAGTCCACATTGCAAGTTCAAGTCCTTCATCATTTGCACATTTTTATTTATTTGGATTCAAGCCATTTTTGCTCCAAGTCCTTGTCTGTATTTCAGACAAAATTTCGGCAGCCTCCCGGCGTCTCCCCCGCTTAGGGGAAAAACCAAGAGGCCGCCTACCCGCCACGTCAATAAAGACGTGCACGGTTGGTGTTAGTGAGACACCGCGGCGGTTGTATTTTTTTGTTTTCTCCCACCACGCGCAATAAAGGCGTGCATGGGGTTTTATAAAAAGTATTTTTTGAAAAGAGACAATTTTCGCTTTCCCCCCGCCTGGGGGTACTTATAAGTGACCCCGCTTCGCCACACGTGCCGCACCGGGGTTCCATCCTATCACGGCCAATAAAGGCGTGCTTAGGACAGTTCTCCAATTTGCCACGAATATTGAAGTAGGGTTTTGAGTTTAGAAAGATTCATACCTCCGCGGGGTTGTCGTGGTTGACACATGGATCGAGGGGTCACTCGCCTACCTCGTCGTAGGTGTCGCACCGGGTTCCCTCCTACCACGGCCACTAAAGGCGTGCTTGGGTGGTTTGCCGGTCCGACACGGATTATTTTATTATAAATAATTATAATTAAACTTTAATTATAAATAATTATAACTTAATTATAATTAATTATAATCTTATTATAATTAATTCATAATTAACCATACTTAATCATAGTTAATATACATCAATTAAAATTAATTAACCATTAATAATTGTAATTATAATAAATAATCAATCATAATTAATAATGATTATAATTGATTAAATAATTATAATTAATAACCAATCATTAATTATTAATTAATTAAGATTAATTTTTTAATTACAATTATAATTAATTAATAAGTAATTGAAATTAATTATAATCAAACAGATAATTATAATTAATCATTAATCATTAATTAATTATACTGAATTTATTAACTATAATTAATTATAAATATTAATTATAATTAATTATAATATAATATTAGTAATAAAATAACAAAAATCCCTCTCTCTCTCTCACTCTCGGGCTCGGCAGAGTCATGGGATTTGGCCGAGAAGCCCGAGAGAGGGAGAACGTTACCTTCACGGCCAAGCGAGCTCCTGTTGGTGCTTCCGATAAAAAATGTCGTAACTTCCATTCCTAACAGGAAGGGAAAGTCGTAGAAGGAGCAAAGTCGGACAGCCAAGGAGGGCTCGGCTTGGGGACGGACGAGAGGAGGTCGGGCAAGGGGCGACGGGAAGGAGGAAGTGGAGCTAGCGTCGGCACAGGGAGGAATCGGGTTAGGCTCTCTCTCTCTCTCTCTCTCTCTCTCTCTCTCTCTCTCTCTCTCTCTCTCTCTCTCTCTCTCTCTCTCTCTCTCTCTCTCTCTCTCTCTCTCGGAGGTCGGACGGGCGCGGCAAAGGGGGTGGAGTTACGGGAGGAGAAGAGGTCGTGGAAGCTGGCCGAAGAGGAGGGGTTCGGTCGTGGAAGTAGCGACGAGAGCAGAGCAGCGTCGTGCGAGAGGAGTTCGGGAGCAGAGGAGCGTCGTGCGAGAGGAGTTCGGGAGCAGAGGAGCGTCGTGGGGAGAGAGTGTGGAGCTCAATCGCGTGTGTCTAGCCGAAGGGAGAAGCGGGGTATTTAACGACGCTCATGGGAGCGAGATCGAGGCCTGCGCACGATATCCGCGTATCCTGCTCTGAGATGGCGCCGTTTGCAGGGTCGTAGGACGAGACACTGTAGCTGGCGACGGGATTTTTGCATGATCTGCGGGATGGGCAGCCAGCTTCACAGGTATTTTATATTTTGATTTTTTTTGTTTTGTTTATTTCTTCATGGAGGTCAACACAACATTCAGCACCATAAAGCATGCAGGCCTCACCACCATCTTATAGAATTTTCCCTTAAGTTTGAGGGGTACTTTTCTATCACACAACAAGACCAATGCATTCCTCCACTTCAACCATCCAACTTGAATTCTGTTGATAATATCCCCATCTATTTCACCATCACTCTGAACAATAGATCCAATATATCTAAAACATGTACTCTTATTAATGACTTGATCGCCCAAAGTCACAATCCCCTCAATAGATCTATTATTACTAAAATTATACTCCATATATTCCGTTTTAGATCTACTCAAGCAAAAACCTTTAGACTCTAAGGTTGACCTCCATAATTCAAGTTTACCTTCAACTCCCTCTCTAGTCTTATCAACAAGAAGAATATCATCAACAAAAAGCACACACAAAGGTACATCCTCTTGCAAATGTCTAGTGAGAACATCCATGACTAAAGCAAAAAGAAATGGGCTTTAAGGCTAATCCTTGATGTAACCCAACTGAAATAAGGAAATATTTGGCCAAACCACCTTGTGTTTGAACACAAGTAATAGCTCCTACATACATATCTTTAATGATTTGAATATAAGCATTATTAACTCATTTCTTATCAAGAACTCTCCATAGCACTTCTCTTGGAACTTTCTCATATGCTTTTTCTAAATCAATAAATATCATATGTAATTATAGATCAACTAATTTTTTAATTGGTCACTATGGCATTTTGGGACCTTCCAAAATCCCAAATTTTATGGAGCTACAAGATTTGCCAGCTTCATTAAAAATTGTAATCTAACAACATGTGTATATCTTATCTAATAAAAATCTGATGACAACATTATTCTCCTTATTTTTACTGTAATTATACCAAAATAATTTCACACTAATATCAAAATATTTTAGACTAATAATGCTCGTGATTAGTTCACACACTATCATATTTCTTCTAGAAAGAATGTATTATCTACCAATCTGACGCATGGCTTGGCTGGTTGGGTTAAACCAACCAAATCCCACCTTTTATTCTCTTTTTATTAGTTAATATGTTATCATTTCTTTCTTTAAATAGTATTATCTTTATTTTATTTTATTTTTCTTATTTACTAGTTGAAAGCTTATAGAGATTCTGACACCGGACTGGAGGGGGCTCGACAAATCCACGTCGACGATCCGGTGGCGGTCTCCGGACACCACTCCAAGAACTCCTTCTTGGAGCAAGAACCACCACCTAAGAACAATCTTAGGATACAGAAACTCAAAAGAGAGAAACTCAAACTTTATTCATATCAAAATCTATCCCTCTTACAAGCAAAGACTACCTATTTATAGACAAATGTAACCTATAATAGGCTACATTCAATACAAGAGAGCACTAATCCTATGTAGCCATATATGCTACCAATCAAAATAAAACTATCCTGAAGTTAATACAATTAATGACTCAGCTCCGGCGTCATACTACCGGGGTAGGAGGAACTTCAGGCCCATTGGAAAATGTTTGGGTTGCCACAAGGAGGTGGGTTTGGTTGGCTAAACCGGTCTGGATATTTCCACCCGGTGTCGTTCACCCCATAAGGGAGATACTTCCTCATAAGCTGGAGTTGATGAAGGTTGTTGATGATTTTAATGGTTTTGTTCTTTCTCCTTTCTTTCTCACCCTTATAATTAAAAAACTCCTTAATTAGCTCTTTCAAATGGCACTTTTCAAGGTCTGAATCAAACTTGAAAAAAAATGGATCAACTATGCAAACATCACCATTCCTCGCAAGCGCGTTCATGAATTTTGTGTCGGACTGTGCCAAGGTACAACGGAGGTTGCCATGTTCTTGTTTGTTCATATCAATTTCGCTATCAATGACGGTGAGCATATTTGTTGTCTTGTTCGGAACATTGTGAATGAACAGTTCCGGTTGGACATTTGGCTCTGACTGGCCATCCAATTTGCCCTCATCATCATCATATGCGGGCTGATCAATATCAAGAACTCCATCAAGCATGTCGTCGTCATACACGTCATACACCGGCTCATCGTAGAGAGGCAAAGACGACGAATTCGGCAATGGATCTTCAACTTCTTCAAAGCCGAGCTCGATCGAAGGTGTGGGGGAAGATTGACGAGGTGGTCTGTCAAATACGTCTTCGTAGATAGAAGAGATCTGATCATCTCGTGGATGAATGCCATCAAATTCCCGGGCAAGGGGGCTCACGTCTTTCCTTCGTTCAAGCATTGACATCCGTCGTTTGAGTAGGGCAATTTCTTGTTGAAGATCTTCAATTTCCTCTTCTTGAAGTGGCCCTTGCAATGCCCATCGAGAAGGCATATTGCTCTGTTCTTCAAGAACCAGAGACGGAAGCGAACTACTGGCGTCGAAACGGATGCGAACTCCACGGCTCAAAGAAGAATCGGAGAGCAATTATCTCAAAAATGAGAAATAAAAGTCAATCCCTCTTCTCAACACCGATGCCGCAATCACCCTTCTCTTTGTTCATTACTAGCTAGCCACGTGAAGTCCACCCAGGCTAATGAATGCCTTGTACTTCTGCGGCAGATCAAATCTCCTCTCAAGAGCAGGAGTTTTGATGTGCTTGATTAGAAAAGAACTGCACTAATCTCCTTAGGATTGTGGCTTCCTTCTTCGCCATCTTCTTGCTCAGGCGCTCTCCGCTCCAGCTCGCGAACGACTCCCGCAAATGTCAGGTCTTGCCTTCAATTTCTTCACTTGCTCTCAAGAACTATTCCTGAGCGTTTGTTCTCACCACCTGAAACAGTTATCAGGATACAAAAAAAAATGGAGAACTCCTCAAGAAACCGATTCTTTCTTCCGAATCAGTAACTCATGCGCCCGTCGGCCGCCAGCACCTTGCGGGCTCTGATACCACTTGACACCGGACCGGAGGGGGCTCGACGAGTCCACGTCGACGATCCGGTGGCGGTCTCCGGACACCACTCCAAGAACTCCTTCTTGGAGCAAGAACCACCACCTAAGAACAATCTTAGGATACAGAAACTCAAAAGAGAGAAACTCAAACTTTATTCATATCAAAATCTATCCCTCTTACAAGCAAAGACTACCTATTTATAGACAAATGTAACCTATAATAGGCTACATTCAATACAAGAGAGCACTAATCCTATGTAGCCATATATGCTACCAATCAAAATAAAACTATCCTGAAGTTAATACAATTAATGACTCAGCTCCGGCGTCAGATTCCTTAACACTGAAATTCCAATTTTGAAGAGATAGAAACATGGCCAGAGAGGTCCTCTAGTGTCGTATATCCAAGAATCACTCCCGGTGGTGACCGAACCCCCTTTCCTCCAGCCGCCTTTCAGCTTCATCCAACCCAAGCCCACCAGCTTCTAGCCTTCCTCCGCCTTCTTCCGGCACTGGGAAGCAAGCAATAGCCCTCTTCCAGGCCGCCAACTGCTCCAGCATCTCCTCATACTCCTACAGCCTACAGCTCCTTCCAGCAGTTGGAAGCCAGCAACAGCCCTGTTCTAGGACGCCCACTGCTCCAGCACCTCCTCCTCTAACAGCAGCTCCTTCCAGACGATCAGTCCCCATTCCAGCCGACCAAGAACATGCTGCTATTCTTTTCCCATAGACCAAAAAACTGTTTCCAGCCACCAAGAACTGCAGTACTCTTCTCCTTGGTCCAGAAATCTACAGCAAGAACCATCTCCAAAACAGCTTCAGCCTTCAAGAAGACTTATCTTGACTAATTCTATCTTGTTAGCCTTATTTTTTCTGTCTTTATACAGATTATTGGCATCATTAAGACTTGTCATTATTAGCTTTTAGATCATTCTCCTTTTTCTGGTTTTGCAAATATTATTGGTGTCATTTTGCTATCAAAGCCATCCAGCATGCCACCAAGAAGAGTCAACCCACAATCCATTAAAGAAACATCCATTGGAGAATTACAAAGGGAGATTCATCAATTACAAGAGCAGCTTGTGGCAATCAAACTTCATCATCTAACCAAACACCGAAGTAAAAGAACCTATCATGAAGACGAAGAAACCCCCTTTCATCAAGAGGTCTCAAAAGAGAAGAAGAACTACCCCTTCGCTACTATGGATGTGAACCAAGAAGACCCCCGCCCGATTTTGGAATCAAAGATCGATATCCCGAACTTTGAAGAAAGATTGGATCCAAATGAATTTCTCAATTGGCTACCTGTCGTAGATCGAATTCTTGAATATAAAGAGGTACCCCTTAAACGAATTGTTAAATTAGTAGCTATTAAACTAAAAGGGAATGCTTCTTTGTACTAGGAAAATTGGAGCGAGTAAGGCAACGTACTGGAAAAACCAAGATCGGTTCTTGGGAGAAGATGTAGAAGGAAATGCAGCAAAAATTCCTACCCGAAAATTATCACGAAGACATTCATAAGGCTCCACAACTTTCAATAACAAGATCTCTCCATTGAATGTTACACAGTAGAATTTGAACAATTGAGTCTCAAAAGCCAATTAGTAGAGACAAAAGAAAATACAATCACCCGATTTCTTGGAGGATTAAACCCCTCCATTGCTAACATCGTGCAATTACAACCTTATTGGACCTTAACAGATGTCATCAACTTGTCTCTCAAGGTAGAAAAACAACAAAACACTAGCAAGAACACTTACAACCGACGCACGGGATCAATATCACCTTCGGCCTCTAACCCTATGATGAGCCGACAATCAGAAACATCAGAAATCCTACTTATAGAACCACGGAACCACCTCATACCTTTGTAACTACATCGCTACCTACATCTAAGTGTTTCAAGTGTCACGGTTTTGGGCATATTGCAGCAAACTATCCTACATGCTATGCTAAGAGTCTTGTGGAAGAATCGCCTGAAGAAGTCATCGCTCTTAATAAATAAGAAGTACATGAAGCCATGGAAGAAAACATCTTGGCTATAGATGAAGGATGGTTGCTGGTAGTATGACAACTCCTGAACCTTTAGTATGATCAAGAAAATGAATGGTTACGATACAATATCTTCCACACATGATGTACCATTCAAGGCAAGGATTGTAGCTTCGTGATTGATGGAGAAAGTTGTGAGAATGTGGTTTCCACTCTTATGATAGAAAGATTGGAATTGTCTACCTCAGCTCATCCAAAATCATACCAACTCACATGGCTCAAAAAAGGTAATAAAATCACTTTAAGTAAGCAATGTCTCGTATCATTTTCTATTGGAAATAGGTTCCAGGAACAAGTTCTTTGCGATGTTGTTCCAATGGATGTGGAAATATGACTGACACACTAGGCATGATGGCTTCCACAACACTTACTCCTTCCAAAAGGATGGAAAGCCTATAATCATGCTTTCCAACAAAGAACAAGAAAAACCAACAATAGTAATCCCATATATGGTACAACAGTCCTTATTTATACAAACTTGTAAATAAGCTAAGCATGGATTATTTTTGTCGTTGTTGAGAAAATTTCGGAGCAACTGCCACCACCAGCAACCGTCCAAGAACTTCTTCAACAATTATCGACGTCTTTCTAGAATCTTTACCTTCATAACTACCTCCAATGAGGGAAATTCATCACGCCATCAATCTTATTCTAGGATCAATCATTTTGAGTTGTCCTGCATATCAGATGCCCCTTAAGAATATTCAGAACTTCAATAGGTTCAAGCATTAAGTAAACATCAGGCTCAGGTGCAGACCACATCAATAAACATAATCTCAAATATCAAGCTCAAGCCAACAAAAGCACAAAACCTAGAACATTCATATTGAGAGATTTAGTTTGGACTAAACTACAGAAGAAAATATTTGCATCGGGCCCATATAACAAATTAAAAACTAAGGCAGATTGTCCTTTCTGCATTATCAAACGCTCCAACGTCAATGCTTATCAACTAGAACTGTCAAGTGATTATCACATTTCAGCTATCTTTAACATCTCAAACTTAACCCCTCATTATGCTGAAGTAGCATCTTCCCAATAACCAAGCAGGGGAAAATGACGCAAGGCTTGGCAAGTTAGGTTAAAACCAACCGGACCCCACCTTTTATGTTCTCTTTTTTTTATTAGTTAATATGTTGTCCTTTCTTTCTTTAAATATAATTATCTTTATTTTATTTCATTTTCTTATTTACGAGTTGAAAGTTTATAAATAAAGGTTCCTTAACTTTGAAATTCAGAATTTTTAGAGTTAGAAGCATTGCTAGAGAGGTCCTCTAGTGTCCTATATCCTGGAATCCCTCCAGGTGGTGGCCGAACCCCCTTTCCTCCCCTTCCAGCCGCCTGTCAGCTTCATCCAGCCCCAGCCCGTCAGCTTCCAGCCTTCCTCCACCCTCATCCAGCACTTGGAAGCAAGCAATAACCATCTTCCAAGCCACCGACTACTACAGCACCTCCTCCTCCTCCAGCCTGCAGCTCCTTCCAGCACTTGGAAGTCAACAAAATCCCTCTTCCATGCCGCTAACTGCTCCAACACCTCCTCCAACAGCAGGTCCTTCCAGCCGATCAGTCCCCATTCCAGTCAGCCAAAAGCCAAAAACGTGCAGAACTCCTTACAAGAAGGCCTGGTTGCTGCTATTCTCCATCCATAAACCAAGAAAACTGCTGCCAGCCACTAAGAACTGCAGTTCTGTTCTCCGTTGTCCAGAAATCTGCAGCAAGAACCATCTCCAAAACACTTCAGCCTTCAAGAAGACTTGTCTTGACTAAATTCTAGCTTATTAGTCTTCTTTTTCTTTGTCTTTATACACATTACTGGTGTTATTAAGACCTGCCATTACTAGCTTTCAGATTATTATCCTTCTTTGTCTGATTTTGCACATATTAACAACATCACAATCCTCTTGACCTGACACTCCCCAACTAAATAGAGTGGCAAAAAGAAAAAATCATCTTGTGGATAGTCACCAGTGATTATCCTCTACAAGAATAGAAAGCCAAAAAAAATACCGGAGAGAAGCAATCATAATTGTCACATATCTAATCAATAGAATAGTCTTAAGAGTGACTAGATTAAAAAATTCTCTAATTTGGTTGAATTATTTCCCACAAATAACTTCCCTAAAAAATCTATCCAAAAATATTTGGGTGCATTGCCAATATCCACATCCACAAACACAAGGGTAAATTTGACATTAGAGCTCTCAAATGTGTTTTTATTGGATATTCCTCTACTCTTACAGGGTATATATGTTATCGTCCTAAAAAAGATATTGGAGATAATCATAATTGCTACATACGTGATCAAATGGAATAATCTTAAGAGTAACTAACTTCAACAATACTCTAATCTAGTTGAATTATTTCCCACAAATAACTTCCTTCAAAAATACCTCCAAAAATATTTGTGTGATTGCCAGCTACATCCACAAACATAAGGGTAAAGTTGACATTAGAGCTCTCAAATGTATTTTTATTGGATATTCCTCCACTCTAAAAGGATATAAATTTTATCATCCTACCACCAAAAAATTCCTTGGGTCACTTTTAATGACAAGCAATTTTTTTTAATCAAATTCAATTTAAAGGCAGAACTTTCAATCGGAAGGTGAGTTTCATTAAACCTCTATCTTTCATCAAGATATTCCCACAACACAAACTCCAACAAATCCAGACAATGTATCCCTTCAAGTCTATAAGCAAAAAGAAATAAAGCCAGCAAAAATTCAGACATTGTATCACATCAAGTTTATACAAGAAAGAATAAATCCAACCAAAATCTCTAGCATGCTCAAGAATCAGAACTGTTATCAAGTAACAATGATAGACCCATCAATACACATTCTTCTTGGTATCCCATCTCCCAATACACAAATTTTCAAAAAATTTCTCCTACCCATAAAGCTTCATTACAAATATTAGCTCTTATTCCATTACAACACCACAAACTTCATTTAAGGTACTTTAAAAATAAGAATCAATAGGAGGTCATAACAGAAAAGATGAATGCTTCGAAAAAAAATATATACTCGATTGTCCGTTAAACAACCTAAAGGGAAGGAAACTGTAGATTGCAAATGAATTTTTCATAAAATATAGAGTACATTGAAACCTGGAATGATATAGGCAAGATTGGTAGCCAAGGGATATACCCAATCCTATGAATTGACTGCCAAAAAAAATTTTTGCATGTTGCAAAAATTAAAATAATACGAATTGCAATTTCTCTTACAACCAATCATGGATAATTCATGCAGTAATAAGATGTAAAAAATGTCTTTTTATATAGAGATGTTGAAGAAGTCTATAGGAATTCACCACCTGAATTTGATAGTTATTTCACAAAGAATCAAGTGTACAAATTAGAAAAAGCTTTACAAAGCCTTAAACAATCTCTCAGAATATGGTTTGGCAGATTCATAACAGCCATAAATGAAGCTTAATACAAACAAAGCCAAGGAGATCATAACAACTTCATTAAATACTCCTCTGATTATAAAATCTTAATTTTCATCATATGTATTAACAATATAATTATCATAAGCAATGAAAATAGAGAAAAAAAAAGTCTCTAAGAAAAATCTATATCGATCCTTAAAGTGTGAAAAATCAAAGTCACTATTTTACCTTTGGGAAAAGATAGGTCACATTTCATGACTAGAAGTGTAGTATCCACATTATAAGTGAGCCATAATCCTAGGCCATGAACCTCAACATTCACTTCATATATCTCCTTGTCCACCATACCTTCCTCGGTCTTTGTTTATGTGACATTAGATGCACAAACACGCCGTGAAACCTTGTAACATCGGGCATCTATAACAGAAAATTTGCTCGCCGTCTCACCCAACAATGGAGTGGTGGCTAAACAATGTCCCTTATCAATATCAGGGGTAATAATTCCCTTTGCACAGTTAGTGGGTTGGAGAAATTGTGGAGCACTAGAGTGGTCTCCCTTGCTTGGGTGCCAAAACTCCTAATAGAAGAGATCCTAATATATTGTTCCACCTCAAGAATGAGATTGAACACCTCCTTTAGGGTGTGGGCCTACCAAGTTGACATTTCCCTCATAATCTAAGTACGCCATATACTCAGCCACATCAATGATCCCTAATGCATAGTAATGAGCTCTTCATCAAACAACTTAAATATGACATAGAAGGTACTTATCATTCAGAACCTAACTTTTTTTCTCAGTAAAGTCTAAGTCTGGATCATAATCTTGGCATAGATTCCTATGCACTAAACTGGTCCAATAAAATTTTACTTGTCCCAACAACTTCATTAGGTAGGTCACATCAGTAAGGTAGTGCTCCATGTTAGTCAACCAATCAAGATAGATTTTCAAATCAAATCTCTGCTCATAGGAAGGTGCATGAGTTTTGATTTTCCTAGTGATATCATCCTCAAAATCATGCAGATGATATTAAAAACATCACGTGCACCACCAGGATACTCAGGCATACATCAGTGATGCTCTTCCTAACGCATTGTTTTAAGAGGCTTTAACTTGGTTCATCTTCCTCACTATCTCCACAAAGATGAAAATCAAAGGGATCCCCAATGAAAGGGCCACCATGTGTGTCCCTATTGTATTGATCACAAGAGGAATGACAAGGTAAAATCAACAAACCTTAAATATCACCTTGACTCATACTCACCTAAGATAAGACATCAAGATCAATGAAAGGTGGAAGCACAATGTGATTGGCATTAGTGCGTAGTGGATCATCATGGAGGCATCACAATCATTAGTGTGATTTATAGTATCATTTAATACGTGATTTAAAGTGCTAGGACCATCAGTAGCTCTGCTAGAAACCACATTAGTTCTCGCTCAGTCCCTCTAAATGATCAAGCTCTATGAAGGGCTCAATTATTCTGGTACAATAACTTCAAATGCTTAGCCAAGGTATGAAAAGGATATCCCTCTAGCATTGTGCCAAGTAGTCAACTCCAATACCACTTGTTAAGGAGTTAGAAACCGAAAAAGGACCAAAGTTAAGCCAAAAACACCAACAGTTAAACATTTCAATCCTAAATCTTTTAGGCTGATGAATGAGAGCAAACCAATTAATATTTCCACACCAAAATATTTTCAACTATCTAGATGTATGATTAAATCAAAAGCCTTGAATACCTTAACAATCTCTCTTTGAGTGAGAGCACTCCATGTTACCCATCACTACCCTTCAAATAAAAGAAAATCAAGTATTATGAACTAAATGCCAACTCAACCAAGGGGAGACACTATAGGAGTCACTGCACTTACACTTTATTCAACTACAGTACAATCCATCAAAAACCTATAAAAGTCACAACTACATCAACCACTTAATCTCATCAACCGAATCATCGACTCTGACAATAATCTGATGTACGATAACCTAAAGGAATGACTAAGACACCTCAATGAACTTCAATTGTGGGTGTCAATTTGTTATCTTTAGATGATGGGATGATATAAATACAAGAAAATGAACTTAGAATATTTAGTATTCATAGGGAAATGTGGGATTTAGGCTAAGGTTAGTTGAAATTAGGTTTTATCCTGCCAGAAAAATAATTAACATCCACCATAAACCAAAATATTTAGTAGTAAAGAAAAAATTCAACATTAATCACAAAGAACAACCCTGGAATTAGAAAAAACTAGACTATAATTTGCTTCCATTAAAAAACAACATTATTTCATAAAATCATTCTTATTTGATTAATCAAAACAAATAGAAACACTTCAGAATAGGAATTCCATTCTATTTTCAAATTTTAAGATCATTCATAGTTATATCCACACTATTTTAAAACTAAAATACGCTAACAGAATAAGAGATATGGAGGAGAAAATGGCTAGTAGAGCTAGAAAAAATATAAAATTTGGTTGAATCTTTACACCTTTTGGACACATCCACGATCGACAACAAGCTTAAAGAAAAAATTATGTCAATCATCTAGAAAAAAAAAAATCCACCCTAATGTACATTACAGCCCACAAATAGATCCATCATGTGATTATCGTTCACCGAGAATAGTAGCTGCGATATTGATTAATGTTCACATGACTATAACTCAGTATACTTCACCATAAACAATACCTCTACTATTCATGATGTCAAAAGGTTGTGATAGCTCGGCACAAATGCAAATGATAAAATCAGGCATCCACATCAATAAATTAAAATGAATGAGTTGCACCAAAATGGTAGTAGTGCACCCAAGCATGGTTTAAAATTGCGCAATATGAGGCTCGCCTTGAGGCCCGCCTTTGCGCAATTCAAGTAAAAAACGCCTCGATGCTTACGCCTCGAGTTTTTTTTATGAGGCTTGCGCCTCAACTTGGTTGAGGCCCGCCTTGAGTCCCGCCTCGCCTCACTGGCAAGAGGCTTACGCCTCACGCTATATATATTAAAACTTACATAAATCTTGAAGTAAATGCCCGACATTGGACTCTATAGGAAAGGAGGAAGGGGAGAGAGCAGTTAACCATAATGATGATTCAAATGAAGAACCCCTTAATGATGACAGTGCTGATGACTTATGAGTTCTTATGTGATATGCCATTGATATTTATTTTTGGAAATTGGAATTATGTGTTAATGAAAAGAATACTGGGATTTGGGAAAGATAGAATTTTGAGTTGAACTATATTTCATATTGTCTTATTATTGAGATATTGTGATTTCACTTCATATCTTATATTTTTTTTATGTTTTATATTATTCACTCATTAATATATAAAAAATTTATCATTTTATATTTACGCAATTTTTTGATTTTGAGGCTTACGCCTCAAAACGCCTTGAGGCTTACGCCTCGCCTCACGAATGAAAAACGCCTCAATACCCGAATACGCAATTTTAAACATTGCACCCAAGGAATACAAACTAGCACCATAAGTCATAATATCATCATTAATAAACTACTAAACAAAAAAGGCCTTGTGCAACAATGTAAATAATATAAAGCCTAAATCAAGTATACTTAAGGGCATCCCCTCCTTGGATTTAAATAAGATTCATTATTAAAAAAATGAATATGTCATGCCATGCATTTAAGATATTATACATCGTTTCTAATACCTTTGAATCACGATTAGTCATGCCTCGTATGACTTTGAGCCATTCAATTTATCTTCTATAGCAATACCTCTACTAGCAAAGTGAACCTAGGATTTTCAACGCAAATAGTCTTTTCTTTGGCATATTATAAGACCCGAGCCACTTTCAATAAGATAACTCAGGGTCGTTAACAATGCACCCAACAGCCACATCTATAACACCCACTAACTCAAAAGCCGCAATAAGCTTAATGGCTCGATGTTGATTGTCACAAGAAGCTCCCTAACCTTATATTATCTCAAATAAGCCATCATAACTCTTCGGATTAGGGTCTGCTCTGTAATACCCTAGACCATAGAACCATGGGATTTTAACCAATTTTACCATAACCTTAAAACCATTTCCCAAATGTACAAAGCAATATGGTGGGAGAATGATATATCTTGCATGGCCAACAAATGCATAAAATGCTTGAGCAATGACCTCCTTAGTCAAGTCTGCACTCTCAAATGGTTAGATCAAGCTATCTCTAAAAGTTGTCTTACTATTATTATCATAAACCAATCCCACTCTCTCTCTCTCTCTCTCTCTCTCTCTCTCTCTCTCTCTCTCTCTCTCTCTCTCTCTCTCTCTCTCTCTCTCTCTCTCTCTCTCTCTATCTATATATATATATATATATATATATATATATATATATATATATATGAATTAATTTATTTATTTATTAAATTACATAAAAGAGTTTAGCATCTTAAGGGATTGATTTATATAAACAAGTTTTTATAAATCAATGAACTTACGATGATGCCTATGTACCCTATCTTCCAGGGATCAAACTCCATATAGTTTAAGATAAAAGGACTAAAATGGTCCCTCAACTCTTTGTGAAAGACCAAAATGATCCCCAACTATTATGAGGGACCCAACTCCTCCAAATGGGACTTTTTTTATCCTACTACACATGAGAGGCAAGAAAAAATGAAATATAGATGAAAGAAGCTAAAGTTTGTTTATTACAAAGAGTTGGTTTGATAAGAAAAATGGCCAAAAGGAATCAAACTGGCCAAAGAGAAATATCATCATAACGCTCAGGAATATGGTAGCCCAATAAGCAATAAACACGCAATTCAGCCCAAGAACTACAAGTGAAATGCAAGAGAGTTCTCAAGACTTACATGCAAAAACCAACACAAAAAAAAAAATAAAATATTAGAGCAAATTGCATGAAGGTACATGTCGAAAAGAAAAGTGTTTAATGCTGCAGTATCATGCCTGCAAGAGAAATCTAAAAGGAAAAAAGCAGTAGACGACTTTATGTCCTTCCAAGCATTAAATTGCATACCAAGAAAAGCTTTGACAAAATAAAATGATCACATGGAGAAGCACAATCTCCAGAAAAGTAACCCCAAAAGGAGCGCAACTCAGGGAAAAATCACAGAATAGAGATAATAGACCAAGCCAAAAACAAGCTGGAGGGTAATTAAAAAAAATGATACTAGCAACGACAACAGTACAAAATAGGGGGACAAAACCCACAGGAAATAATAAAACTGAAGCCATAGAAGGGAAAAAAAACCTCATAGCATCACTTAAGCAACAGAGAACTGAAGGGCATGAAGGGATAAAAAAGAATAGCAGATAGCACCAAAGTCCAGCACAGAAGAGGCAAATTAATAATTTTAGGGCCCATGACGTTAGGTATACCCACATTTATCGAGTATAAGAATACCAATAAGCTTCCAATAGATTTCATGGCCCAACATAATCATTAAGAACTCATATTACAACCTTTACAAGCTAACCAATAGGCAGCATTACTCTCCTCTCAAAAATCACGAAATATTTTACAGTTAAGTTTAGAAAGAAATAATCTAGTATTTCTCATAAAGTTATATAAAAAAAAAAAATACTCCCAATCCAAGTGCCTACTACCAGTTAAACAGAAATTCAGCTCTTGTATCAATGACAATCTAGATGGTTGCAGAAACCATATTGAAGATAGCTCCAAACCAAAAAGTAATTCAGCCAATTCAGCATAAATGGATTCTGAATACCTAAATAATGAAAGAAGAAAATTAATGGGAACTAAGATGGTTCTTGATAAGGCCATCACAACCAACCAGCCTAGGATTGCCCTAGCTACAGCCATCAGCATTAATTTTCAGTCAAATAGTAAGTATTATCTTGAAAATAATAGGAGGCTAAGAAGAAAGTTTATGGATTAAGATTTAGGATATTATATGGCTACTTTCACCTCTCATGTTTTGAAAGTTATGATATCTGGAGGATGAAAGTAGAATCAATCAATTAATCAATTTCAAGATAATTCTTTGAATGCTAAATTAGCACCATTATACTGGAAAACATTTCTATCCAATCAAATTAACAAGAGAGTAAAGATCTCAAACAAAAAAGTGATGTGGCACTAGGTAGTTATTATGATTAATCATCTACAAGCTCACATGCAAAAGATACACGCATGTGTAAATTACGCAATCCGACCATGAATGAGTAAGAAGTGCGCCATAAAAGAACAAGATGATGAGGACAGAAGATAAAGAGAGGACTGCATGAGGAGGGGGATGAAGGAGAGAGATGAGCAAAGAACAAACATGTGACAATTTGTAATAATAAGTTTAAGATATATTTTAAATACTTTTATTTTTCATTTTCAATTGTGTTATTTTCATTGAGTGCATGTTGTTATGCTAGTTTAAGAGTTGTTTTCTATTATTTTTCATTGTGTGTCAAACATTATGTCCAATGAACAACATGCAGATGACTGACTAACAAGAAAAGAACTGCAAAAAAAAATCATCAGGTTACCAACGGCAAATGTGATCATCTGGTGAAAAATCCACCCAAAATTTAAACAACTAGTCCCTTGAAAATTTGTGGTGGTCAATAGGTTAGAAATTTCTGACAGAATTTTAGCTAAATGATTGATGGTATGACTCACCAAAAACCAACCATACAAAGTTTTAAGGCTAATTTTGCATGGTCAAAATTCATTTTCAGCAATGCTATCACTGGCAAACAAATTTTCATTAGTAATCCACTAAAAACTTAAAATTTTGGCAGAAAAGCCCATTTTGAAAAAAAAATCAACGAAAATGCGCTATTTTTCTACCGAGGAAGGGTTTTCCTATCAATCTCTCTAATCCACTTAATTTGATTATCATTTTAAATAAGGAGTTAATAAGACCATGAGGCAACCTTTTTTTAGTTAATGAAGAGACTAGATTTAGTAAGATCAACCATGTGACATTTAAGACAAGGCTTACTGCCATTGGTTAATATGAGAAGATCATAAGCAAATGCAGGATGAGTAATATTAATCGCACACTTGGTTTTGAAGTAAATAGATGGATAATGAGAATAAATGTTATGAAGACATTTCCAGAATAATTTGATAAAATAATAAATATAGGAGGTGAAATGAGGAACCTTGTAACATTGAAAAAGCAAGCACTAAATTCATTCAAGAGAAGAAAGAATCGACAACTAGTTATACATTATTTAATAAAGGAGATCTATTTGTAATTGAAACTAAAGTAATCCATCACCTTAAAGAGAAATCCCCATAAGAACCTATCATAAGCCATATGAATATCCAACCAAGATTAACATTACTTCCTCTAGAATTATAATTAATCTAATGAAGGAATTTTTGGGCTAAAAGGATGTTGTCGCTAATGTTCCTTTATAGGACTAAAAGGATGTTGTCGCTAATGTTCCTACTATAAAGAAAACCACTCTAATTGAGAGGAGTGATTTTATTCAAAAGAGAGAGACTATCAACAAGGATCATAGAGAAAATCTTATTAACCATTGTGCATAAACCAACAGGCTTCAAATCCTTCTAATATTCAGCATTGCTAACTTTGGGGATAAGTACAATGGAAAAAGAATAAAAAAAAACAATAAAAAAGAGAATTGTTAAAAAACTCCAAAATAACTTCAAACAAGTCCATATGAATGACACTTCAGCATTATTGGTAAAAAAGGGAAAGAGAATCCATCACCTATAGTTCTGTTAGAAACTTCAAATAAATATTGAATGCAACCTTCTTAACCTCACGAGGAGTACGAGAGTAGTCAAGATGATAGTATCCTAATTATCAAAATGGTAATAATGGATTCATAAATAAGAGATGAAGGGTTACATCTTTACCAAGAATATTAAAGAAGTAGTTGATAGTAGATTGCTTTAAACCTTCAAGGTTTTCAATGCAATCATCTTGTTCTTCTTTGATTTAAAAATTTTTAGTATGCGCTCCATCATTTTTTCACGTAGTTATGAAAGATCATAATATTTCTATCCCCATCCTGCAGTATCTTGAAACTAGGCTGATGCTCCAAAACTCTTCCTCCATATCAAGAGTTTAATAATTTTTAGCTGTGATTCTATTTAACTTGATCTTGTCTAATAAAAGGCCCAAGTTAGTAAATTGAACCCAAAAATTTTCATTTATTCATCAATAGAGATATTATTTGCAAATAATTTGCCCAGGAAACAATATTTCAACATATAAAACCAACATGATTCTTCTATATTTGAACCAAAGTTCAACAAGTCCAAAACCAAAACAAGGATATCAAACCAATTACTCTTGACACAAAGTCTCAAATACCTTGAAAATTAACCCACATATTTTGGAATCTAAAAGCAAGAGGCCTCAAAGGTTTATCTCTGCAAGCTTAACAAGGGAAATAAATAGAACCAGTCAAGGTGAGACACTTCACTAATGTCAAAAAGATCAAACTACGTGACAGACAAAAAGACCCAATCAAGTCTTTCCGGTACACTTTTATTAATCAAGGTGAATTTTTTACCATGGAAACCAGTATCAAAAGACTACAATCCAAATAAGTGTCAGGCAAAATCCTCCATGACACCTGGCCAGGAGGGGAACAACATAACTTCTTATGGCAATGAAGCATGGAACTCGAATCTCCACACACTAGCCAAGAACTCCGAAAACTGATAGAGATGTCTTTAAGATCTTATCATAAGTCATTTCTCACATTATGAAAAGAACTAGCAAAAATAATAGTAGCAAAAAATTTTAAGAAACTAAAACCGATCCTAACATTAACAAATTGGTTGCTAGAGGAAATTAGGTCACACTAGAAACCTTCCGTTTAGGAAAACCAGAATTTCTTAGAATAATTAAAAAGAGATCCTAGAAAGACAATCATTGTTAAATTTACCAATGTCGCTGATTATATAATAGCAAAAAGATTAATTTTATAAATTAATATAATTATCTTAATTCTTGGGAGACCTTTAGAAACCCCTCCAATATTCTAAATAAAAGGAATAAAAAATGGGGTTTGGAGGAGGTTTAGCCTAGAATCTAGTTTACCTAGGCATATATATATATACACACACAAAGGACGAAGCTGAGAAGAAATAAGAGTACGCAAGAGAGTTTTAAGTGATCATGTAGTATTCACTTTCCTATATTATGTCAAATACATAAGAGAAAATTATAGCAACTCGTGTGACCCTAATGGAGACAATTTGATGTGAAACGTTCAAGAATTGCACATGAAATTATTTAAGAATTACAAAGTTTACAACTATAAGATTAGATTATCTTAAGTTGAGATTCAAGAAATTATCCGTTATCAAAAGTTATGATAAGCAATCGCAAGCTAGTTGTTTGAGCCCAATTATGGATAGATCTTAAAAGTTTCACAATAATCGAATGCGGGAAATAATAAAGAATCCAACGGTTAATATCAAGAGCTTTCACTACGAGTACCTTGCTCACTTACACTCAATGTCGGGTTTAGCGGGAGAAGGCTCTTAGTATACTCAAGGATGCCACGAAGATGGTGATCACACCAACGGTCTTGATCCACGGTGAGATGGCCGGTGCGGAGGAGGGTGATGATGATCGATTGTTGATGGTCCAATTGGCGTTCGAGAATCGACGGTCGATGACGCTCGCGATGATCGGAGTAACTCTCTCCAAGTAATCTTCAAGAGTTGCGTCGTCTTCAAACCCCACGTCAAAACACGGTGAACGGAAGAGGTTGATACTCCCGTCGGCGTTGAAGACTAATCCCCACTCAAGTTCGGGATCTGCCATTCGACATTGAGATGGAGGGGAAGCGACGCCTTCTTCTTTCGTGGGCTTCTCAATTCACAAGAGAAGGGAGATGGGGGGCGGCGGGAGCAGGAAGCAGAGGGGAAGGTCGACGGGTGCAAGAAGAAGACAATGGGTTTGGAGAATTTGAAGTTTAGAGGGAAATAGAAGAGATCCCTCTATTCTGAAATTACTTTCAGTTTTGAGTAATTTAGGAGGGAATTGGCCAGGATTTGAATTCCCCAATCAATTAGAATTAAAGCTTTGATTAGGGAATTAATGGGGCAAGGAGAGAGGAGGCCGGCGGTTTCAAGAGAGGGAGGGAGAAAGTAAAAACTGAAATTTATTTCAGTTTTAAAACAATGGGAGAGGGAAAATATTTGAATTCATTTTTTTGAGTGCAAATATGGTGGAGGATTAATTGCACCTTTAATGGAGAACCCATGAGAGGGGCCGGCGGCATGAATGAGGGGAGAAGGATTAGGGAGAGGAGGAAAACAATTTCCTTAAGTGAATGATGACTAGGAAATTATTTAAATAAATCCAAATCTTTTATTTTATTTGAATTCATGAAAATATTTCCATAAATAGAATTTCCAATTTAGGAAAGAATTTGAATGTGAAATTCAAATTCATTGGGGAACTAAAAAAGAAAAGTGGGTAAGATGGCCGGCACGGTGGTTGGCCGGGATGGTGGTGGAGGTTGGCGGCGGGTTGGCAAGGGGCGGCGGCAAAGGGGCTGAAATCGGGTTTCTTAGGGTGGAGGGGAAGGAGATGGATGTGAACACAAACAAGAAGATAGAATAAAACTAACCACGAATCGAGGACTCCTCCGACGATTGGTGGGCCTTGCGAAATGCTCCACTTGAGCTCTCTTCCCTCTCGAGCACTCATGCTAAGAAAGTAGAAACAAAGATAATTTTTCATTCAATAATTCATTAAGCCAAAATACAACATGACATGGCCTATATATAGGTCCCAACAAAAAGAAAAAAATACAATGACTCTCTTGCCCTCAGGGCTACACTCATGACTCAACTTAGATCAAGGGTACAATAGGAAATAAAAGAACAGTGCATAAAAGAAATACATAAATAGCTAGAAATATAAACTCTGAATCTCGGCCGTCGATCTGCGCTGTCTACGGCGATACACATGTCTGAACCTCTGGTCGATGTCCACATCATTCTCCCCAGGTGGGAGAAAGCTCGACCCCGTCGAGTAGAAATCTCTGGAGCTCTCGTACATCTCTAGAAGATCTGGATCCAATCTCTGCAGCTCCTCTCGATCTATCCACGTGTCCTCAGTCGCCGGCTTCCCTCTCCAGTGTACCAAGTACCTTTGGCGACCACCTTCCTTCGTGGAAATGATTTCATCCTCAAGTATAGCCTCAACCTTCTCCGCAGTAGGTAAATGGGGCAATTTGGGGAGTGGAGGTAGGTTGGGGATCTCACTGGGTAGGTTCTCACAAGGCTTATCATGAAGTGGATTATCAGGGTTAAACTCGGGTCCCTCGAAAGCTACTAAATCTTCAACATTAAACGTAGGATTCATATTAAAGCCTCCAGGAAGGTCTAACACATAAGCATTACTGTTTACTTTCGAGATTATCTTAAAGGGGCCCGCACTTCTAGCATGTAACTTTTTAACGGCTCCTTGGGGGAACCGCTCCGGACGAATCCGTACCATAACAAAATCTCCAACTTCAAATTCTTTAAATCTCTTCTTACGATCAGCATCAATCTTATAGTGAGTATTACTTTGTTGAATTCTTTTGTTTATTTCTTTGTGCAATTCTTGAAGATGAGATGCGAATGCAGATGCAGACTCAGACATCCTAACCTTAGGACTTACAGGGATTAAATCAATCGGCTGTCTAGGTAGGTAACCATACACGACTTCAGCAGGACTTAGACCAGTAGATCGGTTTACAGAGTTGTTGTATGCAAATTCAGCTATCGGAAGTTTAGAGTCCCATTCCCTAAGATTTTCTCCTACCAAGGTCCTTAAAAGATTTCCTAGACTTCTATTCACTACTTCGGTTTGGCCATCTGTTTGGGGGTGGAAAGCAGTGGAGAATTGTAATTTGGTTCCCATTTTATGCCATAGAGTCTTCCAAAAGTAACTAGTAAATTTCACATCTCTATCTGACACAATGGTTTTGGGTAGGCCGTGAAGTCTTACAATTTCATCAAAATACAGCTTGGCTATTCTAGAGGCGTCGAAAGTTTTGGAGCACGGGAGAAAATGGGTCATCTTAGAAAACCTATCTACGACTACACAAATCGAGTCATGCTTCCTAAGGGTCTTGGGTAAACCTAAGACAAAGTCCATGCTAACATCTTGCCATGGTTGGTTAGGCACGGGGAGGGGTGTGTAAAGGCCGGTGTTTTGTTTACGCTGTTTGGCTAACTAACAGGTGTGACAACGCCTCACTAATCTGCTAACGTCCCTCTTAAGGCTCGACCAGTAAAAACGGTTTTCAACTGCGGCAATGGTTTTAGCTTTGACCAAAATGACCAGCTAAACCTCCAGCATGTAATTCCCACACAAGAAATTCACGAAGTGACGTATTGGGAATACAAAGTTGTTGGGACTTAAACAAGTATCCATTTTCCAACATAAAATCTCCTATAATCCGTTCGTCTCCAGTGGTCAACGCAGTGTATGTCTCCTTAAAATCAGGGCAGTCTGGGTAGTCTTCTTTGAGTCTCTCAAAGCCTATTACATCAGTCGTCATCTTCCTAGTAATCATCATCCGACGGCTTAAGGCATCAGCAGCCTTATTTTCAGTTCCTGCTTTATGTCTAATGGTATACGTGTACTCTTGCAGGAATTCAACCCAGTGGCCGTGTCGAGCATTGAGTTTCTTTTGAGAATTAATGTACCGCAAAGCTTCATGGTCCGAAAAGATAACAAATTCTTGCGGTAGAAGGTAGTGACGCCAATGTCTAAGGGATTGAATGATGGCGTAAAATTCTTTATCATAGGTGGAGTACCTTTGCCTAGTGTCATTCAATTTTTCGCTAAAGTAAGCAACCGGGTGTCCTTCTTGTGACAGGACTCCACCTATACCAATTCCAGATGCGTCGCAAGTTACCTCAAAAACTTTAGAAAAATCAGGTAATCTCATTACAGGGGCTTCCATCATTCGCTTCTTAATCTCTTCAAAAGCTCTTGTCGCTGTTGTGGTCCAAAGAAACTCACCTTTCTTAAGGCAGTCCGTTATTGGCGCTACTATGGTGCTAAAATTTCGAATAAATCTTCGATAGAACGTGGCTAATCCGTGAAAACTCCGAACATCTCTAATGTTTTTGGGTTGGGGCCATTCGTTTATAGCTCGCACCTTTTCGGGGTCAGCAGATATGCCTTGGGAAGAAATGATAAATCCAAGGAAGGTCACTTGATTTGCGAGGAAAGTGCATTTCTTAGGATTGGCATACATCTGTTCCCTTTTTAAGATCTCACAAACTTGTCGTAGATGATTTAAATGTTGTTCCACCGAATGACTGTAAATTAAGATATCGTCAAAGTATACTACAACAAATTTTCCAAGGAGGGGCCTAAGGATTTGAGTCATTACTCTCATAAAAGTGCTAGGTGCGTTACTCAATCCAAAAGGCATCACAGTCCATTCGTACAACCCATCTTTAGTTTTGAATGCTGTCTTCCATTCGTCCCCGGGGCGGATTCGGATTTGGTGGTAGCCACTCTTAAGATCTATTTTTGAGAAAAGCGTGGCGCCTGTCATCATGTCCAACATGTCATCTAATCGTGGAATTGGGAAACGGTACTTGACAGTGATTTTGTTGATAGCACGGCTATCAACGCACATTCTCCACGACCCATCCTTCTTAGGGGTAAGAAGGGCGGGGACAGCGCACGGGCTAAGGCTTTCTTTAATAAATCCTCTTTGTAACAACTCTTCCACTTGCCTCTTGAGCTCCTCATGTTCCGTAGGGTTCATCCGGTAGTGGGGCAAGTTAGGTAAAGAAGCTCCAGGCACTAGGTCAATGGCATGTTGAATATCCCTCAGGGGTGGTAATTGGTAAGGTAAGTCTTCAGGGAAAACATTAGAAAAAGTTTTCAACAATGGTTTAACTTCATCGGGGATCGGTTCCTCTTGATCTACATTCACTTCCCGGGCTACTAACGCGTACAGAGGGGTTCCTGAATCTAATTCCACACCTAAGTCTTTAGCGGTCAAAAGATTCAAGCCTGCATTGGGTTTTAGGGAGTTGGGTTTAACTTCTTCCTTGGTGGACTTAGGTTGAGTGGGAAGTAGTTTAATTTTCTTGCCCTCGTGTTCAAATACACAGGTATTTGATCGCCCATAAATGTGAACATCGTTACCGAATAACCAGGGGCGGCCAAGGATGATTTGACCCACATCCATAGTCAGAACATCACACCAGATTTTCTCCTTGTACCCAACAAATTCGATAGGAACAAGACTCCTATCTTTAACTTCCAAGGTGGTCGAGTTGATCCAAGCAACTTTGTAGGGGTTTGGGTGAGGTGTGGTCTTCAATTTCAGCTTAGAGATCATAGCAGAAGACACAGCGTTAATACAACTTCCACTGTTTATTATGACCTTACAATTTTTGTCTCCTATCTTCGTGAAAGTGTAGAAGATTGAGGTCCTTCGCCAGTCGTCACTAGGTTTGGGTTGGGAAAAGGCACACCTAACAACCTGCAGATCTAAGTGGTTCATCTTTTGGAGGTAGTGAACAACAGCAGTCTCTTCTCCGTCGAAAAACTCCTCATCGTCGTCCACATGGTGGACCAAATCAGTTTCAGGTTCATCTTCTTCCTCCGCCACTTCCTCAATTATAGTGACCTTGAACGGGCTGGAGCACTGAGAAGCAATGTGTCCGTACCCATGGCATCTAAAACACTTCGTACCGGCA
Organism: Dendrobium huoshanense; assembly: GCA_016618105.1. Taxonomy (NCBI): domain Eukaryota; kingdom Viridiplantae; phylum Streptophyta; class Magnoliopsida; order Asparagales; family Orchidaceae; genus Dendrobium; species Dendrobium huoshanense. The sequence continues at coordinate 95,307,065 of CM028347.1, forward strand.
GTGGCTTTGGGTGTTTCTTGTTCCGTTGTCTTCCCTTTATAGTCTAATCGAGGTTGGGCTTGGCTAGGAGTAGGCCGACTACCGGAGGGTCCAGTGGGTTTGTTGTACGGTTGGCCAGAGGAAGGTTTAAAAGGGTTTGATCTAGAGTCTTGGGTCCGGGTGGTGTGGCTTCTGGACTCTTCCAAGTCTAGTACAAGACTACAGGCAGCTTCGTATGTGGTTATTCCTCGAGCAAAGAGCTCATTTCTAAGGTCTTCTCTCAGTCCGGCTCTAAACATGGACAGAAGTTGTGTGGGAGTGGTGGTCTCCTCCCCGTTACAACGGATTAAGAAATCATCAAACGTGGAGATGTATTCCTTAACGGGTCTACTCCCTTGGGTTAACCTATTCCAACGATCGAGGAGTCTTGGGTAGTACGAGGGAGGAAGGTATTTCCTTTTTAGTTCTTGTTTCATCGCTCCCCAGTCAGCTATGGGGTATTCTCCTCGGGTCTCTCTCATGTGCTCCACGTTAGTCCAGTATTGATTGGCTCTCCCCGTCAATTTCATCTCGGCGAACCTAACTTTCTTTTCTTCCGAAATGTTATACCATTTAAAGTAACTGTCCATCCCTTTAATCCAATCGAGGAAAACCTGGGGTTCTAACGTTCCGTCAAAAGTTGGGGCATCTACCTTAATGCTCTTAAGGAGTTGGGTGTCGTTGTCCCTCCAAGGTGCGTCTCGACCTACCGGCTCTTGATGGGGTCGGTGGTTGGGTCGGTAGTAGTCTCTAGGAGGCCCGTACTCAGTTCGGGTATCTTCGCCATAAGGGGATTGGGGTCTAGACGGTGTATAGATGGGTGGGTGTCCCGTTCGTTCAATATTGTCAAGTCTTTCCCCTGTATGACGTCTAAGTTCAGCTACACTTGTTTGGGTATCCTTCATTTGTTGCGTAAGTGTTCCTAATTGTCCCATAATCATGTCTAAAGTTGTTTGCATATGGGTAGGATCCATTGATAGGTGTTAGGGATCACAAGAAGGCTTCCTAAGTCAAGGGCAGCAGTTAAACTCACCAAAACGCTTGCTGGAATAGTAAGTACAGCAGCAGAAAAATCAGGGCAGCAAGCAATAACTACGGGGAAAAGTCACCTAAGTGTATAGGCAAGGATCCGGAGTGATGGCAACACCTAAACAGCGACTTTAGGCTCACTAACGGACTGCAGGAAATAGAGGACAGCAACTAAACACACTAGAAGACTCACTCTAGAGATTAACTAACAGTAGACAACTAGTGGACAGCAATTAAACACATGAAAGCATGATTAAGACTAAGTAAACAATGCAGAATTTTCAGGCCAGCAGTAGGAAAACAGTAACGAAACTCACCTAAATGATGATATGCATGTAAACTTTTAGGGAGAATTTAAAAGCAATGCCTAGGATGCAATCTAGCACAATCATCGCATGCTAGCCATGCTCTGATACCAAATATGATGTGAAACGTTCAAGAATTGCACATGAAATTATTTAAGAATTACAAAGTTTACAACTATAAGATTAGATTATCTTAAGTTGAGATTCAAGAAATTATCCGTTATCAAAAGTTATGATAAGCAATCCCAAGCTAGTTGTTTGAGCCCAATTATGGATAGATCTTAAAAGTTTCACAATAATCGAATGCGGGAAATAATAAAGAATCCAACGGTTAATATCAAGAGCTTTCACTACGAGTACCTTGCTCACTTACACTCAATGTCGGGTTTAGCGGGAGAAGGCTCTTAGTATACTCAAGGATGCCACGAAGATGGTGATCACACCAACGGTCTTGATCCACGGTGAGATGGCCGGTGCGGAGGAGGGTGATGATGATCGATTGTTGATGGTCCAATTGGCGTTCGAGAATTGACGGTCGATGACGCTCGCGATGATCGGAGTAACTCTCTCCAAGTAATCTTCAAGAGTTGCGTCGTCTTCAAACCCCACGTCAAAACACGGTGAACGGAAGAGGTTGATACTCCCGTCGGCGTTGAAGACTAATCCCCACTCAAGTTTGGGATCCGCCATTCGACATTGAGATGGAGGGGAAGCGACGCCTTCTTCTTTCGTGGGCTTCTCAATTCACAAGAGAAGGGAGATGGGGGGCGGCGGGAGCAGGAAGCAGAGGGGAAGGCCGGCGGGTGCAAGGAGAAGACAATGGGTTTGGAGAATTTGAAGTTTAGAGGGAAATAGAAGAGATCCCTCTATTCTGAAATTACTTTCAGTTTTGAGTAATTTAGGAGGGAATTGGCCAGGATTTGAATTCCCCAATCAATTAGAATTAAAGCTTTGATTAGGGAATTAATGGGGCAAGGAGAGAGGAGGCCGGCGGTTTCAAGAGAGGGAGGGAGAAAGTAAAAACTGAAATTTATTTCAGTTTTAAAACAATGGGAGAGGGAAAATATTTGAATTCATTTTTTTGAGTGCAAATATGGTGGAGGATTAATTGCACCTTTAATGGAGAACCCATGAGAGGGGCCGGCGGCATGAATGAGGGGAGAAGGATTAGGGAGAGGAGGAAAACAATTTCCTTAAGTGAATGATGACTAGGAAATTATTTAAATAAATCCAAATCTTTTATTTTATTTGAATTCATGAAAATATTTCCATAAATAGAATTTCCAATTTAGGAAAGAATTTGAATGTGAAATTCAAATTCATTGGGGAACTAAAAAAGAAAAGTGGGTAAGATGGCCGGCACGGTGGTTGGCCGGGATGGTGGTGGAGGTTGGCGGCGGGTTGGCAAGGGGCGGCGGCAAAGGGGCTGAAATCGGGTTTCTTAGGGTGGAGGGGAAGGAGATGGATGTGAACACAAACAAGAAGATAGAATAAAACTAACCACGAATCGAGGACTCCTCCGACGATTGGTGGGCCTTGCGAAATGCTCCACTTGAGCTCTCTTCCCTCTCAAGCACTCATGCTAAGAAAGTAGAAACAAAGATAATTTTTCATTCAATAATTCATTAAGCCAAAATACAACATGACATGGCCTATATATAGGTCCCAACAAAAAGAAAAAAATACAATGACTCTCTTGCCCTCAGGGCTACACTCATGACTCAACTTAGATCAAGGGTACAATAGGAAATAAAAGAACAATGCATAAAAGAAATACATAAATAGCTAGAAATATAAACTCTGAATCTCGGCCGTCGATCTGCGCTGTCTACGGCGATACACATGTCTGAACCTCTGGTCGATGTCCACATCACAATTTCTCCAATTCTTTCTCCATCAGGGTTCCTACCACCTCAAGCTATTACAAATAAGATCAAAATCCCTCAACGCACTACTGCGGCGACAAGTTTACACACACACATATATATATATTGGGCTCTAGTACTTGAGAATTATATCATGTTCTTCAAACTTGAGCTATACGGGGAGGGCTATTAAACATGGAGGAAGTTGAGAAGAAATAAGAATACACAAGAAAGTTTTAAGTGATTCTATAGTATTTCATTCTTCCCTATATTTTGTCAAATACGCAAGAGAAAATTGTAGCACCTTGTAACCTAAATGGAGACCATTTCTCCAATTCTTTCTCCATCAGGGTCCATTCCACTTCAAACCATTCCAAACAAGATCGAAATCCCTCAACGCACTCCTGTGATGACAAATTTTTCACACACCATAGAATGCCAAATCTATGGCAAGATTGATTACTCTACGATTAAATGTTGTTATAGCACAAATCTAACTAACAATCACCAACCATCATCTCAAGCTTTGTTAACTGCATCTTTCACCTCAAACCTTGAGTTATTCCTAGACTCCAAGGCGACAACTCACCTAACCTCCAACACCAATCAAATTGCAGATCCAATTGCCTGAACCAAATAATAGGTTATAGATGGGAATGGTCAAACCCTTCCCATCTCCCAAACCAGTAATGACATCCTCCCAACCCCATCCAGAAAGCTCAAACTCTCTCAAATACTTTATTTACTACATCTATCTCATAATCCCATCTCTGTCAATCGCCATACTAATGACAATCCAATTTTACAAGGCTAGCTAGCACATTCAAGACTTGAAGAAGAACAAAATCATTCTCGATAGTCCAAGTCGTAATGGTCTTTATCCTATTCGGTGCCCCTCCATGTCATCTTCGCACCAACTAGTTATTCTTTCCCACTACCAAATGGCACATTCGAACACGCCATCTTAATCAATCTATAACACATAAAGAAACATAACTCGGATATATGTAACCTTGCCTCTAATATCATGTTTTTTAGCTTGACAAAAAGTCACAAAATGATGCATTTATATTTTGTCTTATTTTATTTTAATGTAATTTGGACAATATTAGTTGTGTTTTATATTTTTTTAAGCTATCCAATGATGGAGAGCATCCAATGATCATGGTAGGAAGTGCTTGAGCATGGCAAGGCTTGGGTTTGCTTGCATTTGGGTCCTTGTTCTTGGGCTGCTTGCTGTTTTCGGGTGGGCTTTGGCTACTTGGTTTTGAGCTAGAAAAGATGGGTTCTAGTTAGTGCTAGCTCATTAATGTTTGAGCTGAAGTTTAGCTCATTATTTGAAGGAGTAATTGCACTTCCTAGCTCATTAAATCAAAAAGGTATGTGGAGTGGAGCTTGTCTCTTCCTTTTCTTGTGTCTCTTTGGTTTCTTCCTTGTGAGTCAATACTATGGCTGGTTGCCTTTTCGTTTCTTCTCCCTGGCTGCTTTCCCACGAATTCTCTGTCCCATTTCCTGTGTTGGCTCCTCGGGTCCCTCTCTGGCTGGGTTTCCCGTGGCTTGCTAGCTGGGTTTCCCGTGGCTTGCTAGCTGGGTTTCCCGTGGCTTTGCTTGATGGGTTTCTCGTGGCTTTCCTTCCTGATTTATGTGCAGAATTTTGGGGCTGCTGTGGTGTCTTTTGGCCTTTCATTTCCTCAAACCTGATTGGTTTTGGTAGGAGGTGGAATGTCTATTTGGCTCCCCTTTTTGCCTATATATTTGAGAGGATTTTGTTATGAAGAGGTTGTTGAATATTTGAGCAAAATCTACTAAAAAACCTGAGGGTTTCTTCTCTTGGAAAAGCTTGAGAGCTTGTTCCACCCCCTTTCCTCCTCTCTATTTCATCTTGGCTTCTAACCTCTTCTTCTCTACGCAAGTTCCACTCCACCGTATCCTTCTTCTTGAGCTCTTGGAAGTTGTTTGTTGGCTGATTTTTGGAGACATTTGTCGGAGGAGTTTGGTAGGACGTTGGACCATTTTGCAGTGGTGAACCCTCGGTTTGCAAGCCTAAGCACTATTTTTATACATTTTCCTGCTCTCGTTGCATGTGAGGAAACCGCTCGTCGGTTGTTCTGAGGATAGCGTTTTTATGTTATTATTTTGTTTCGTTTGTGATGAGGACATCCATAGGAGATTTCGACACACTTATCATTGGAGAAGTCGTCGAGCGACGGCTATGATTCATAGTCTTTATTTCTGATGTTTTATTTTTCTCATGTTATTTATATTTTATGTTTTTTTTCATCTGTACCCTCATGTGGAAGTTATTGCATGTTGTAGCCCAAGGGCAATTTCATCTTTATGATTTTTTTCTTTTCATAAGACCTATATATGGAGGCTTAGTCATTGTATTTGGATGATTGGATGAATGGAAATTTTGTTTTATGATCTCTTAGTGAGTTCTTGAGTGAAATCCCAAGATCTCTTAGTGAGTTCTTGAGGAAGAGAATTTTTCTTGGTTCCCTCCCTCTCTTTTCTTCTCCCCTTTTTCCCCTCACGGTTTTTCCCACCTCCCCTCCATCTCGCCGCCCCAAACCGACCCCCAGCCTCCCAGGTCCCCGCCGGCCAGCAGCCAGCCGGCCGGCCACCCGCTGGCTCACCCCCTCCCGCCGCCCAGAACTTACCTTCTCTGCCGCCGGATTCCCCCACCTCTAGATCTCCCTATTTGAATTTCAAATTCACCACTCTTAATTGCTTTCCTAATTACGCTTTATCAATTTTGGAAAGTTAATTAAAGAAGTTACACCTATTTGAAATTCAAATTATTTTTCCCTCTCATTCTCATTTAAATTTGGGAGTTACTCAAAATTCAATCAATTCTGAAATTAATTAAGATTTGATTAGATTTAATTAATTCCTTGTGGTCCCCACTTGCTTAATACACAAGCCCTCTCACCTCTATATGGCCGGCCACCCCATCTCCTCTCTCTCCCATTAATTCTCCTTTAATACACTATTAAACCTCTCCTTCCTAGCCTAAATTCAAATTTGAAAATCTGAATTTAGAAGTAAAACCTTCATATTTTTGGAAATCTGAACTTAAATTCAGATTTTGTTTATTTCTACCTAGTTCCACCCCCTTCCCCATCCTCTTAGCCCACGGCCCAACCCTCACCCTCTCAAATCACCACTCCACCTCCTCTCTTCCTCTCTCTTTCCGTTCATCCATTAAATTCAATTATGAATGGCGGATCCCGAAGTTGACCACGGATTCGTGTTCGACGTCTACGGAGACATCCACATCGTTCGATCATCGTTCTTCGACGTCGGGTTTGGTTTTGACGACACCGTTGAAGATTACCTTAACCGAATCCTCCCCACCCTCGTGGAAATCATCGACGATCAATTCTCGGGCTACAATGGACCATCAACGGCCATCCAACTGTGCTACCTCCACCACCGTCGCATCCCTCTCCATCACTACGGATCGTCTGCGCCGTCTCCCTTGGAGTGGTTTCGTTTCTTGTATGGTTCTTCTTCCTCCAACAACCCTAGACATAGAAGAGTGACTTTGAGCCTCAAGGTAAGACGATTACTTTATTAACCGTCGGATTCTAGTTGACTAATCATTTCATTACTCTTGTTTACGATGTTATTTTAAAGTGCTTGCAAATTTAGTTGTAATGGATTGCTAAGCATCGTTTGCTTCTAAGAGCTTTCTTGATTCTTCAATTTTGAGACACCTTAAGATTAATTTAATCGTTGCTACAACAACTTTTATTAATTTCTAAGAAAACAATTCCTAGTTTCACATCAGTTTGATTTGACTTTTTGTTTACATGGATGTTTGTTTGGTTGTTTGCAAGCTAAAGTGAATCGAGTTTGGTTTTATTTCATCCTAGTGTTCTCCAATTTGGCTTTTCTTTCTAGTTTGCTTACATCACAAAATATTTTTTACTTTATAAGTCATTTGTAGTACTCAATCTATACATACCATATACTCTAATATATGGGATCCTTCCCCCACTATTTTCAGTCAAGGCTATATTCTCAAAATTTTGCTAACTTCAAACTAAGATTGAACGCCAACTAAACTACCAAATCAAAACTCCAACGATCTGATGGTGGCAGTGAATACTCAAACAACGATCTGATGGTGGCAGTGAATACTCAAACAACGATCTTCAAAATCTATAGGCCCACTGAGGCATCTCTCACCACTTAAATTACCCCTATACCCTTGTACAAAATGAAATTCCATAACAAAAACAAAGGCAAATAATTAAAATCATTCACACCCTTCTACTTGAAGCCAATCTATCTCATTTTTGTATTGGTTGAAACCCTTCCTACTACAATTTACCTCTAAATTGATTGTCCTGCCCCACAACCAACAATCTCTTCTCATATCAATGCATTTATAATCACCAATTCTCTTGTCTATGTCCACAATCGCACTCATAAAAGGTGTCAAGTAACTCTAGGATATGTCTCTTCCTCAAATACACCCCAGCCCATAAAGGCTACAAATACTACAATCCCACTACAAGCAAACTCTTTATCTCTTGTATCGTGCCCTTCAATGAAGACATATTCCCTTACAAAATACCATTCACAACACCATATCACATTTCTCCAATCCCATCCCCCCTCCTCTAACTCTCTTCCAAGCTTCTAGTAATATCCCCAACCCCCCGCTCAACCAGACTCATTCCAACGCATCAACCATATAATCTCCTCTAAGAAATCTCCTATCTATCCACAATTTACTTCATCCTAGCAATGCTTCCATCCCAATTTTGACTAATCCATCAACTCTACAAAGCACCAACTACGTAAATCCACCACCAAGGTATTCATCACCCAACTGGCCATCCCTTGATAACCAGAGGTCCAGAATCCAACCCAACAGCTTGAAACCAAAATGAATCCTCGATCTATTACTTAAATGCAAGACCCCTCATGCTACTCATCAACTTTCAAGGATGAAAAATGGTGCAAAGCTAAGTAAGACGAATTTTAAGCTCTTTAAACTCAAATAACATGAACCCTTATTCCACCATCCCCTCAACAAAATGTTACAAGCAACAAATGGGCCTACAAAATCAAGCTCCATTTTGACAATACCATTGAAAGACAAAAAGTAGTACTTGCGGCACAAGGCTATACATAAGAACATAGCATTGGCTCCACCGAAATATTCAGTCATTTTGATGTGATACATGCTTGGAGTTACACAAGATTATCAAGAGAATTTAATAGAAGTTTAACCTTTATAAATGATGCGTCAATTCAAAGTAGGTTATAAGAATTCTCAGTCTTCCACTTTACTTAGGCAAAGAATTGCATGAAGATTAACCAAGACACTTTCAATCAAATACAAGATGAAGTAATGTAAAAGCTTGTAACACAAATCTAAAAGTTAATAATGAGGTGTTCACCTTTGAGGATCTACTCTCTTCCCTACAAATCTAGGTTGAGCGGAGAAAGATTTTCCACACTAGAAATGAAGTAACCACTAGGACGGACGAGTCAAGGAACGTCGTTGTTGGGAAGGTAGCTGGAGTGGTGGAGGAAGATGATCGTCCAAAGATGATCCAACGTCCCTTTGACCTTTGCTCGTCGATCACGTCAACTAAGGTGTATTGGATACGGTCGATGTATTCTTCAACGGTGTCGTCGAAATCAAAACCCACATCAAATAATGGCGATTGGAGGATGTCGACTTGATCTCGATCGTCATGCACAAATCCAAAGTTCCATTCGGGTTCCACCATGCATGGTTTGCATGGAGATGAGAGAGCACGACAAGAAAACCCAAGAGAGGAGAGGTGGTGGTCGGCTTGGAGAGGTTAGGGGAGAGGCTAGGTTTCTTGGTGGAAACTAGGTTAGGTTGGGGTGGAGGGGATTAATTCTAAATCTAAAATTACTCTTAGATTTTGAGTTAATTGGGAGGAAAATACTCTTAAAATTTGAATCCAAATAGATGGTAATTAATTCCTTTGAAGGAGGGAATTAATGCGAGGGAGCCATAAAGGGGCCGACGGCATAGAGGGAGAGGGGAGAGGGGTTTGTGGAGGAAAACTGAAATCAATTTCAGTTTTAAGTGAAATTGGAGGGAAAGTTATTTGAGATCAATTTCAGATTTCAAATAAGGAGGAGGGGCATTGAATGATCATTCAATGAGAAACCCCATTAAGGGGCCGGCGGCATCAAGCAGGAGGAGATTGGGGAGGAAGGGAGGGGGTTTCCAAATGCGTAATGATGACTAGGAAAGAAAATTCATTAAATCCAAATTGATTTAATTTAAAATTGGATTCAACATAAAGAACTTTCCTAATTTGGATTTCCCAATTTGGAAAGAATTTGAAATTCAAAATTTGAATTTCAAAATGATGGCTAGAGGAAAAGAGGGGTGGTGGGTGGATGGAAGGGGGTCGGTGACAAGGTGTTCGGCCGGTGGTAGGATGGCAGCCGGCGGCTTGGGCTCCAAGGGACGGTGGCAAGGAGGTGGGGGTCGGTTTTCTAAGCCAATGGGTGGTTGTCTTCTCTTGAGGTGAAGGGGGGGGGGGGGAGAGAGAGAGAGAGAGAGAGAGAGAGAGAGAGAGAGAGAGATTGGTGGAGAAGAAAAGGAACGAGGTCTTACAACAAACCTCACACTTTCCACTAGAACTCACAAAGAAATCTAAGAGCTTTCTCCTCAAGAACTCACAAAGAGATCTAGAGGAGTTTTGGAAGTCACAAAGAGATCACCAAGATAACTTTTCATTCATCAATAAAAATCCCTCCTCATACATAAGAAGATGGTCATATATATAGGCCTCAAAATGAAAAGGAAAACAAAAGACTAAAATGCCCCCCTTGGGCTACATTAGAGACCAACTACCCATAAGGGCAAAAACGGAAAAACTGAAATAAAATAATTAGTACATAAAATGCTAATACATAAAATGCATCAAAAGTAAAGACTCTCCATCATGGCCATCGATCTCATGTGTCGTCTCTGATAAACGCATCGAAACCTCTTATCGATGTCCCCATCACATTTAGTAAAAATTCCCAACATATGCATCTTCCTCATGGTTGCTACTCACAACTCATGGCTCGTCACACAATTGGATGACTTCAGTGTTTCTACATGGAAAGCTTAATGAGAAGGAGTTTTTTACTCAACCACAAAGCTATGTTAATTTTAAACATCCACACAATGCTTGCCACCTACAAAAGGCTCTTATAGCCTCAAAATAGCTCCAAGATAATGTTTTGCCACTAAAGAACCATCGTGAATAGCTCTGCTTCAAATCCAACACAGTTGACCAATCCCTCTTGACCTATACTTTTGGGCTTTGGCAACACCTAAATCTATATCTTGCTCGCCAATACTGATCCAAAAGTTGTAAACCAATTGCTACAATCTCTCCAATGACATTTCCAAGTGCAAAACAAGGAAGAAGTTTCTCACCTCCTCAGCATTCAAATAACAAATAAATCAATTGGGATGCATCTAAGTCAATTACAATATGCTTCAGCATTGTTACATAGAGCTAGTCATTGCAAAAGACTCCCTCAACACAAATCCAGCAGCCAAGTCGAACAACCCAGAACTCCACAAACACCTAGTCAACTCTTTCCAATATCTCACTATCAATCGACAAAACAACTCATTCACCATCAACTGAGCCATCAACACATGCAAAAGCCCCTCAAAATTTAATTTTAGTGGCTCAAGGGTCTTCTCCAATACATTCAAGGAACTATCACTCTTGGCTTAGCAATTCACAAAGGCGCTCTATAACTTCACTCCTACTCATACTTTGGATTGGGTAGGCGATATAGTCGTCCACAAGGGCTATTGCGCATTTTTGGAAAAAAATACTCATCTCTTGATGTGTGAAAAAGCAATCCATGGTAGCCCATTCCTCAACCGAGGCCGAATATCGCGCTAAGGCTAAAATTGCTACGAACATTATATTATTCCCTCATCTACCATAAGAGCTCTACATCCCCATCACACAACTAACAATGCTTCATTGTGATAATGTCTTGGCTCTTGCACTTGAAAATAATAAATTATTTCATGTTCGCACAAAATATATTGAAATAGATTACCACTTCATCAAGGAGTGCATTAAATCTCATGACATGACAACACACCACATCGCTTCTTAAGACCAATTGGCAAATATCTTAACCCAAGAACTTTCCATCTCACAGTTTCATCAACTCAATCAAAGTTGATGCTCCAAGAGAGATCATCAACTTGCAGGGGGATAATAACAAAATAAAGCTATCACATAAATGAGTGATGTTACAACTCCACCTTCCACTCAATCTCACCCATTACTCGTCAACCACTTGATTGGCCACAACCCTTCATTCATAATAACCTCTACTTTTACCTCATAAATGTCTCACTGTACAGCTTATATACCACAGTCACTGTAACTTAATGAGTGAAGAGACGCACCACGAAAAATGATATTGCACCCTAATTTCCTCGAGGTCTTCAGACAATGAATTAAGTCAAATGTTAATTATGCACTCTTGAAAATAAACTTAAGCCAAAAACAACAACTCGACTTGACAAAATTTCGAACATTCAGCTAGAAAGCAAATTAGGCCTCAATCATATCTAAGATGAGAATCATAAATGGTCACTAGGACTCCCAGAAGAAAAGTCAGAAAATTAAAATCCTTCAACAAATCAATAGTCTTTCAAATTATTGATGTCATTAGCAAATAAAAGTAAACCATTATGATGCTCCATTTCAATGAAATGACCAGCCTAACAGACTATTATATTTGTTGAACATATGCCATAAAGTAGAGTGATACAGTAGATTATCTGTGTTTGGCTCTTATTTTTTTTCCACCTTACATTAAGTGTGCGTGCATGATTTCCAACTTGTAATCAGAAGTACCTAAAATAGATAACACTTTAAGCAATTCAGCCCAACTACATAAAACCATGCATGATGAAAATTTTCATGCATCTTGCAACTTTCCCTCGATCAACTTTATAGCTTCAACGACTTAAAAAGCCAATCTTCCCTGAATGGCATGAAGTACAATTAATGTTTGACGGCCAATGGATTGAAAAGAACTAATTGCAAACTCTAAGCTTCACATCATCATTATTAACCTCATTTAAACTATTAGGGTTCAGATTTATGAACTTTAATCTGTAAGGGATTAAACTTATTCTACATCAATCATTTTAAACAATTTATATCCATAATATCATGGTTTACCTTTTTTTCTAATCCTTTGACTACGATTTTATACACCTGCTAAATTGGTTCAAATTCTGTGACTTGTTATGCATGTAAATACCAACTAAGTCTATCTTTAATTACTTTATATTTAATATATGATAATTTAAATCTCTCTAGGATATAATTATTCCATAATTTATCTATTCCTAATTTTACCACAATATCATCTAAGTATTCTCATTTCTGAAACAATTAATTAAATTTAATTTAGCTATCAATGATTTTTTATTGTCCAATACTCAGATCCATATAATATAGTGGGCCTAATCATAACTTTATAAAATTTTCTATTAAGCATCCACTTATGGGAACTACAACTATTTGTAAAAGTGTAGAACACCTGTATATAAAGTAAATTTTATGAAAATTGTTGTGGGTATTACAATTTTTCTTTTAAGAAAGTCAAATATCTGCTTTTTATAGCTGCCACACTATAGCATGTCTATTCATAAGAATTTATTTATCATCACAAAATTTTTAAAAGCAGCAAAAAAATAGTAACCATATAGCCATTAGCGTTGGTCTAAAAAGCAAAGCAGTGAAAAAAATGCCTCAAACAAATTCTAAGCCTTCATGAGATTCTTCAATCGCATCATGGTTCCAAGACACTTCCCTATTTAACCACTTAACCTTAACTCTAAAAGTTAAATCCTCGTCCATATTCCCATTTTTTGTACAACATATCCAAGATATTTAAACCTAGCGCATTTAGTTATAACTTTATCTTCTAACAATATTAATAATTATTTGTTAATATCGTACTCACAAAAAAATTGGATATCATATATTTAATATTTTTCCATTAAATTTAGACCAAGCAATCAGATTTTATCTCATGAGCTAAATAAGTACTAATTAACTAATTTCTATAGGGAAGCAAAATAAACTTTATTTATAATATATTATTGCATAATAAGAACATTTTATCTTCTTCTTTTCTATTTTTAATATTTTGCCTCACATAGTGCTACTTTAATGAAATGTTATTTGTATTATGATTAAATTGGTCAAAATAGGTTAAATTATACATTACACTCAACACAAAATAAATATCAAAGCCTTGGCTTAGTTCCTATCTGGAAATGCATAGTAGTTGTCGATTTATGCTACTAATGCTTAAATAACATGAATGTGAATTCTTAATACTTGCATTGTTCTAAGGTACTTATTGTTCAATGGTGGCAATGTTACAAGTTCTATATTATCGTAACAAGTACTGAAGAGGTAATCTTACCAATGAATTTTAGCAGAATATTAGACTCTAGACGGTACACTAAACCAAATAAAAAATAATATCTAATTTACTTTACAAGCAAGCAAATAATTCTACGAAATTAGAATTCATTGCATTCACTTTATATTTCTAAAATACATAAATTATGAATTCTTGCAACCAAATAGCTCCTAGGCAATCATAATAAACTATATTTACCTTACTTTGTATTCATCAAACGCATTTGAGCACATGCAACCAAAAAACCACTAAACGGGAAAAGGCTTAAATCCTTAAAGTATGCACATTCAGTGAGAAGTCTCATGACAAAACTCTTTTATTATTAACATACAAGCTTCAGATCAAACAGAAAGCTTCCAAACCACATTATCTATGCTCGTATGTTTTGCAAATATTGTAATAGTGGCTGACCTACAAAGCATTAACAGAAAAACCAACAAGACTTGTTGTCTTATCCAACACCAGGAAGAAGGGCAGAGGACAAGTTTGGGGCACTGAATCAAAGTTAGGGGGATGGAGAGAGAGACTAAGAAAGAGAAAGTATGGACTAGGGCACACCTTGGGCCATATTCACTGTTTAGCAGCCCACTATTCTATAATTAAAAAATAAATTTACCATATTGGCTATTAGTAATAGGATCCACATTATAAATTGCTATGTCACCCTTCCCAGCTCTTCTTGAATGAGTTACCTCCCAACCCCATCCCCAACACTCTAGAGAAGAAAATTGACAAGTTGACAATCTCCAAGCTAGTATGATCCAGGCCGTAGCCATTAGATAGAGGAGTATGAATCCTATCATACGTCACAATTAGTATATGAGCCCACTCTCCCTCCCTTTCATCGCTCCCTTTATCTCCAGTGTGCGTCCATACGCCTGTATGTGAATTCCCAAGGTCTACTTCTCATCAACCGATATCACATTTTCAGCCCATAACTGGAGCTCTTAAACTCATTCTCTTCAGTAATTGGCAATAATTCGAATCCGATTGCATACCGATATAAGCATTTTCAAGAAAAAAAGGAGTTGCCCCATTAAAGTGGAATAACCACCAAAAACCCGTCGATTTCACCCTGAACATAACAAGAATTATAGAACACCAATTCCAGTCAATTCAGATTCATTCATGCGGAAAGAAAAGAGGGGGGTTGCTCTCACCAAACCGCCGCCAAGAACGAGAAACCGCGCTGGCTCGCACAAGATCAGCGGGATCTTCCAGAAGCATCAGCACGCTGGACGCAGTGTCTGGTCCCAGCCATTCAACGAAATCAAGGCAAAACTCCATACCGTGCGACCCTTTTTTCACAAAAGATGAAGAATATGATTCAAAACACATAAACATAAATTCTTCCCAAAACCTCACAGATTGCCATGAAAAAACTCTAAGCGAAGTGGAAATGAGAAGAAGGGTGTAACGAGACGCCTTTTTACCTTCGCAAAATTTATCAACGAGATTCGAAGTTAGAGACGAGATCAAAGGAGACGACACCGGAAGACAAATGGATGGGGAAATACTTCTGTGTCCACCGACAGGCTAAACGGACCCAAAGGCGGATGCTCCGTTCCCAATTTCAATGTAACAATCTACCTTCGTATTTTACTATTTTACCCCGACTTTTTTTATTTGTATTTAGGTCTCCTTTTTTTAGAAATCTGACGTGATATGCTTTATAATGGCATAAAATTTTAAGCTAAATATGCTCAAAGAATTATTTCTAGATCAAAATATTATTGTTATTTGAGAATTTAAAAGGACTTTCGAGAAATTATATACTCAAAAATTCAATAAAAAAATTGAACGTCCTAATAGGTCAATTATATAGTTATATGTTAGGTTATATTTGAAAATGTCATTCAAACACTAAGACTTTATTTTGGGCGGCTTTCTTACGGTTTCTTAAAGAAGCTTTATAGTATAAAAATTTTAAGTTTTGTACTAAAAAATTATTTTAAGAAGCAGTAAAAAATTCATCTCAAACGAGGCCTAAATCTTAAACTAATGACAATATCAGATATTGCATTACCTACTTCAGACATATTTTGAGTAGTATTGAATCTTAATCGAATTTTGTTCACACTCATAACGCTAAACCTAGAAGGACATTAGACATAATGTCATCCCAACTGAAAGTTAATAGAATCTTGATCAAACTTTGATCCAATATTATTTGAATTATGTTCGAATATTGACCAAATAATGATTGACCTTTGATTGAACCTCATTGAAATCTTATATATTTTTTAAAATAATGTTTGAATAACATTCGATCAAATTTCAAATAAGATTCAAGTTGTATGATTCATAGGGACCATTTTTATCTACTCTTTAATTTACACTTGTTGTATCATAAAAATTGTGTTATCTTTTGAATTACCCGCTTTTGTGTTATGATTGTATTTTATTTCTTCAAATATACTTTGAATTATTTGTCTATAAATGTATATTTAGTTGCTTTAATAGCTATATGCCTTTATGTCATGTCATTTACAACTATTTTATGAACTTAACCATAGCTTTGCATTAGCCAGGCCACCAGCTATTATTTTAAATCCCATAAATTCTTTAGTTGGATCTTCTTTTAGTACCAAAGCTTTCACTTTGATTAAATTAATTTGATTTTTTTATAGCAAGTATCTATCAATGACAACCACAATGTAGAGGAAAGACTATCTAAGCCCCCTAAAAGGGTGGTGTCTCTCAAAGTCACAACCTCAAAATCAATTGTAATGGGAGAATTATCTTATATAAGGTGCATTTTGGAGAGATGAGAATGAAAAAATTAGTTTTTTTTTCCAATAGAAAGACCAAGATAATAGCTGACTAACAGAAGCTCATGTAGTTATGAACATGAAAGTTTTTAGAGATAACTAATATGGAGGCTGGTATTGAATATATTAATTTCTAGAATAAAATTATATACAAGTGGAAAGCGAAAACTAATTGGTGGATAGATAAACAGAGTTAAAGTTATAGTATGAAGACATACTTTAGGAGAACTATAAGAATTTCTTTTATTTTTAGTACTATAAGAGCTTACTCAAGACCTCGATGAGTTAACAAACCGATCTCACTCAATGTTATAAATATTATTGGACATAGAAACTTAATGAGTTATTATTATAGTTGCATGCTGAGGCCTTGCTTACAAATAAAAATTTAGGTTGTCAATTTATTATTGGATTAATTGGATGTTGGAAAATAAAAAATTTATCAAGATAACTCACCATTTTGTGGCTTGCATAACATTTAGATAATATTTCAAAAGATCACTAGCACATCAATGAGGTAGCATCCACACATAGTGGGTGAACAAGACTTGGACTGCAATAGGATTCCTCACCGAGAGTGAAAAAAAAAATTATTTAGGATTTGTGTTCTCATTTGATTATATAACAAA
Organism: Dendrobium huoshanense; assembly: GCA_016618105.1. Classification (NCBI taxonomy): domain Eukaryota; kingdom Viridiplantae; phylum Streptophyta; class Magnoliopsida; order Asparagales; family Orchidaceae; genus Dendrobium; species Dendrobium huoshanense. The sequence goes on from CM028347.1 coordinate 95,324,167, forward strand.
TTCCAAATTATAAGAAGTGAAAGTTTCTAACAAATCAAGATTGGTAGGAAACTCAAAGAGAATTCAATGCATATTGTATACCTAGTCCCAATATCATGAGAACAAATTACAAACTTATATGCATAGGCTTCAAAGAGAAAAAAAAATTGAATAATTGAGCCATTATTAGGTGATGCTAATAAATGATCTTTAAAGCAGACTAGAATTAATAGCATCAAAGTCTTTAAAAAAATATGCTTTACTCTTATTGTTGTAGTAAGAAAATTTTAATGGTTTAGATTTAACACAATATTTGTTGTAAGAACATTAATGATATAATGTTTTTCATTGTGATGTGTTATAGCTTAGATTTAATATAATGCTTTCCATTATATAATTTGTTGTGTCATACCTACTATGATAGCTCTCTTTTGTGTTAGAGTTCCTGGATTACTCAATTTTATTTATGTTACGAAGTACATACTACGATAACTCTCTATTATGTCATAGTTCTTGGATTACTTCGTTGTATATATCATATGATATGTTATGTCATTGATGTTGTGATAATACTTTGTTGTATCAGCCACTGTTATAGCTGCTAAAATATTGTCTGTTGTATTTATCATTGTAAAATGCTATTTGACTCATGTTCAAATAGAGTTAAAAAAAGTTGTGAATTCTCCAAGAATAATGTTTGAACCTTATTCTGACTAATATCTGTCGTAGATGACTTCAAATATGCAGTTTGTGATCAAAAGTAGGGTATTTTGGTTTGAAATGATCTTTCAAACATACTTCCCCAATAAAAAAAACAATCAAGCATATTTTTGCCTAAAGTGTGCAACTACATAATCTATGGAAATAATCAATTGGTCATAGATGCATTCACAAACTTTCATTTTACCTACTCTCAATGTTTGTTAGATTAGAAATAAATTATTTAATCAAGCCATTAGAACACAACAATCTTGGTCAAGTAATTAAGATCTTCATCATAAAGGTCATGAGTTTGAGATTTTTTGTATTGGTGTCTGTGAGTTTGAAATTATAAGAGCATAAAGATAGTAATATAAAAGTTAGGAAATAAAAATTTAATGGAAGAAGAATACCAACAAAAGCTATTTTATTTGTATGCATGTGGGTTTGCTTATATACATACAATATACCACTTAGGCATGTGACAATAAACGAGAATTATATTTATTACAATATGCTTAGGTAAGTGGTTATACTTAAGAATGGTAATAACTATAGCAAGACCAATTAGGCATGTGGTAATGCACGAGAATAGTAACAATCATATCAATAAATCATATTTATGTCATTAATTATATGAGAATAAAGTAGTAATACAAATAAGAATATATGGTCAAGTAGCATAGGTAGAGGTCGTTAATATGGTCCTCACAATATTGGCTTTCATCAAAGACACAAATCTTGCACCAAAGAATGAGAAATTGAGTCTTGGCAACTGATTTTGTGAGAATGGATGCAAGTTAATTATGAGTAGAAGTGTATGAGATGATTAGTGACCCATCAATAACTTTCTCATGAAAAAAATGATAGTATAGCCGAATATGCTACATTTTAGAGTGGGAGATTGGATTGGCATATATGTAGGTTGATCCTAGGTTGTCAAAAATGATATGAGAAGCCTGAGTAAAGTGATATGTCACTCAGAAAGAAGATTGACCAACCAAAAAGCTTTAATAATGATGGTGTGATGACAACCCATTTGGAGAGGATGAAGGCATTTATTTTTTATTTATGTTGCTATGAAGATAGGATGGAAAGTGGTTCTCTACAAATTGAACATGGTGGGTGATAAAAATTTGGTAATTTACTTTTCAAAATAAATGCATGCATCATGAAGATTGAAGTATCCCAAAAAGATATATAACTTGGATTGTTATATTGGTTGTACGATTTAAGCCATAGATGTCACGCCCCAAAATCTAATTAGAAATAAATTGCATTTTATATCTTCTAGTAATAACAAATAAAGCTATCTAATTTCTTTCAATAATAAAATACCATTGAAAATAATTCTATAGATTAAAACATCAATATATCAATGTTCAGTACCAAAAAAGTACATACAATAATCAGGAGTCATATAAATACAACATATGGTCTGCTCATTTTTTAGCTCAAAAGAATAATTAAAAGACAAAATTATAGTGAAACCTAAATAATCATATATTCGATCAACCTCATACTCTCGAACCTCTTCACTAACCTAAAATCATTAAACAACATATATTAAGCTTATAAAGCCTAATAGATCACTAGAACCCTACAAGTAAACTCAAAAAAGGAAATAAAAAAGTATGCATGAAATCATTTAGTTTATAATAGTAGCAATCGATATGATCATAAATCTATTCATAAATAGTAAAACACAAGCTGATAGTAAGGCTTGTAAAATAGTATAGTACATAAATCAAAACGTTAAGGCTGTAAATCATTATTCTTAAATCAATGTCATAGCAGTACTATCCAAATAATAAGAAAATCATATATACCAGTAAAACAGAAGTATCCATGAAAATTATTAGAAATATATGATGATGCAATACTATTAGAAAATCGTATAGGAGTGCACATGATATTCAATTATTATGTATCAATCTCAAATTAGTATCTTAGTCACATGCTTAGTAACAGTAAATTAGTAACAATGAATCAGTAAAAGTAAAACAATGCCTTATATACATGTCGAAGCATTCATATTAAATAAGTAAGAAATTTTAACTTTTGTGGTGTTTTGGAATTTTGGCTTTTGTGGTGTTTTTAAGTTTTCATAGTTCAGTATTCATATGACTTTCAATAAACAGAGTCATCATTCTTTTCTATCGATATAGTAATTTATTCTTATAATTCCCAATTAGTAAATCGCATGATTCAGTAGAGGATATCCCCACCCCCCCCCCCCCCCCCCCCCCCCCCCCCCCCCCCCCCCCCCCCCCCCCCCCCCCCCCCAAATCATGCACAGGTAAAACAGTATTCAGCCAACCTTAATAATAAACCAGCATTTCTTATTTTTACATACATAATATTGTAAAAGTAATGACGACTAACTATTACTCATTCACAATGCGTGCATTAACATCATAATCATGCTCAAATCACTATATATCTAATTTATACTCAAATCATACAAAATGCAATCAATAATATTTTGATCGATAAAAATACAACATCATCCAGTCAAAATGACTAGAATAATCAATACTACAATATATCAAAAATTATGTGGTGTAAGTTCACTAAATTACATTTATAATAAATTTCAGAATCAAAATCTTTAAAAACAGAAATAGGATAGGGAGTCACCTATGATGTTCAAAATAATTTTTGTAGAAGCGGTGAAATGAATTGGTGGCCAAATGCCCATTTCTTCTCTCATCTCTCTTCCCTTCCCTACCTGTGTAACACCTCCAAATACAGTATTCAGTTCAACCTGTTCTGCCCGATCTTAATAAAGTAAGCTATTACATTTTTGTATTTGAATCATTCTACATGTGTATAGGAATATTTTGGGTACATGTAAGAGAGTCTTCATATATTTTGAAGGTCTTAGGGGTAAAGTATGAAGTTTTTCGCTTAGGCGTCGCGGCGCTAGGTTTGGCGGCAACTTGGCATCAATGCTCTCAGGTTTTTATTCATTTAATTCTATGCTCTAATGTGCGGTAAGAACGATAGCGCCGTGGTTTCTTGAAGGCAGCACCTTGACACTAGTGCAAAATTTATTATTTAAAATATCCAAATCCACTATTTCATTTTGCATGTTTCTTCAGACAGTTGACATTAGAGAGAGATAGAGAGGGATTCTAGTGAGATAAAAGAGGTTGTGAGCCACTTCATTCCATTTTCTTCTTCCAAGCCTGTTCTAAAAGTTGTCCAGTTCGTTGATCTATCTCTGATTTAGCCTTCGTTTGGACGGCTTTTTTTTTTGCTTTCTAAAACTAAGTTTTAGTACAAAAATAAAAAATTTTATACTAAAACTCCGTTTTAGAAAGCAATTAAAAAACCGTCCCAAACGAAGCCTTAATAAATATATTTTAACCTTTTAAATTAATTTTACATTAAAAAATAAAAATACAAAAAAAGGTGAACATTTTAATTTAAAATTAAGAAATCAAGCTCAACAATCAAGTCAAGCTTGATCTTGCCTAATAAGCTTGAGCAATTGAGCCGAGTTCAAGCCTATAAAATTTTTAATGAATTTAATAAATGAGCACGAGTTCAACTCGAGCTCTAATTTAATAATAACTAAACAATTTAGTTTGATCAAACAAACAGTCAACTTGACTCATTTACACCCTTTGATTGATGATCAAATGGCAACACAAAAGGTTAATTTTCTTCGAAACAAAACAAAAAATAAAAAGAAATAAACCATCCATCGCATTCCTAAAATGCAACCATTCTATATACATCTAATCAAATTGTCTTATAGGCAAGGAAAAAATTGGCAGTTGCCCCAACACAAATCGCAACACTAGCAAATGAAAGTGAGAATAGCTTTGCATAAGTCCCTTAGGCTTATTAGTAGTTTTTTATTTCATGACTATCGAAAGAATGCCATTTTCCCATCAGACATTTTATAAAGGTGTCAAAATCGGATTTCTTGTCGGGTTCAGGTCAAACCCAGAATAATCCAGGTTCATACGGGTTGACCTTCACCCGATCAAGTTATGTAAACAGGTCAAAAATTCGGACCCGGACCCGACCCGTCGTGTTACTGGGATGACTTGACCGGTTGATGGCTGGACAACTACGGCAGGGATCACGACACGACTCAGGCAGCCTCAAGCGTGGGCACGGGCAACTCGGACTAAACGCATACGGGCGCAGGCATCTCGGACTAAACGCATGCGGGGGTGGGTAGGCGCGGGCAGCTCGAACACGACACAGGTGGGCTCGGACACCGGGTTTCCGGGTTGACCAATCGGGTTTCCGTGTCAACCCGAAGCCAACCCATTTTAAAATCAAGTTGGGTCTAACCCAAAATTTTCGGACCGGATTCGAGTCGGACATGACACCCGGAGTTTTATCTATTATATGAAACTCACATCATTTGGTGAAAAGCCAATCTAAAACTTTATAATGATCAAAATAAATCAGCAAAAAAAATACAATCACACACATTTTGCAAGCTATATGAGCTCCTGGAATTAATTCAGAGTCTACAATACACATTGTAATACCAGCCTCACACAAAATGGACAGGACAAAAATTGTATGTACAGATTTCTGGTATTCCATCATCGCTGGCAACAAAACTGAAGAAAATTTAAAAGAAAATTGCACTTTTTTCTAATCCAAATGAAACTTACAGGCCGAGAGGAGAAAACTTCTCTTGCTGTCTAAGCTGCTTGGGGTATATTAATACGGAATCCACACAAAGACCACCTTTTGTGTGGGTGCAATCTATTTGTTCCATGGAGAACTTAACTTTCATGGGTGCATCAGAGCTCATTACTTCAAAATCACCAACATGGTAACGTATCCAACAACCAGGATCATCTATAGTACACTGGCACAAAGTATGCTGGCCGTCCGATGTCCAGAGCTGGAAACGAACGGGCTTGATATCCCAACCATGGATGTGCTCTGTGTTGCATATTCGACGACCCAATCGCCTCGAAGGACGTCCCAAATAAAGGCGAAAATATAGGCTGTATGTTCCAGGAGGGAAACAGAACTGGATTTCCCCAATCACCTCAAGCCACCATATCTGCTGAAGATAGGCAACTGAGAGGAATCTGCAAAAGAAAGTGACAGAAGAACTCAGATTAACATTATATTTAATCTGCATTTGTAATTAGAATAAGGTAAACTAATATATAACAGAGTAGACGAACATAACAAGAGATCAAGACTTGCATTCTCTTTAAGTCCTACTTGCAAACCATATAAATATAAAATAAAGTAATGCTCCTTGCACTAAAAGCTGGAAGGGATTTCCTTCAGGCTAGAAGAATACAAATGCCTAACTGGATGGAAACTTCAGACAAATTCTTTGCCAAAACAGATAATTTACCTTTTGTCCTTATCTTGAGTGTACCAGGAAACAACAAAGCCATTTTTTATGGTGATTACAGTATTTTTCTGTCCAAACTTAGACGAAGTTTTTGCCAAACTAAACAATTTGCATTTTGTCCTTATCTTGAGTGCATTGGCAAACAACAAAACCAGTTTTTTTATTGTAATTTTACTATTTTATGCACCGACATCGCAAAGTTCGAGGTGGAGTTGAAGACAAATCCTAGAATAATTGATTATTTTGACAAAGGTGTTTGAAAGTTGTTTGAATTTGTTCAAAAATGATTTTACCTACGAGAGTTTCAATCATATTTTTTTTCCCAGCTAATAGTAAAGTTTGGTTTACAAGAGTTTCAATCATGTTTGTTGATGCGTTGCTATGAATGTTTGTATTGTAGTGAGTTCCATTTCACCCATCTTCAAGTTCATATTTACTGTTATTAGAAGTAAAATTAAAACCCATTTTCATGAACTTTCTAATAAATATTTAAAATTATTTTCAGAACTGAGAACCAACGGGTTCTAAATATCTAAATATTTATATTGAAACAAACTAGTAATGCACAAGGTGCACTTCTAAACTTTCACTCAATAAAAATATTGATTGAAGTGGTAATGAAAAGAGAAGCTGTCAATGAAAATACACTATTAAAAAACATAATCGAAACGTTTGAGGTATCAAGAACCACATAATGAAGATTATGACGTGAATGGCCTCTATGTTGACACATCCTAATAATTCCAATTTACAAATCACAGAAAATGATCTGAAACCAACTGTAATATTTTATATGTACTTTCCTCCTCAGAATTCAATACAAAACACTCAATATTGTTATTTTTATTACCCTAGGCGTACAATACATTCGAGTTAATTATTGACATCTTGAAATGGCTGATGCATTCAATTAAATAAGTTAAAGAATTCAATCTATGATCTTAACCAAAGCATATAAAACATCAGCGAGTGCTAAAAGATAAGAAATCTTGTAGGAAAAAACTAATGGAATTGCGTGGCACTACTATCAAAATGGATTTAATTAAACATTTGTTAGTACGATGACATAAAATAGTCAAAACAGTAGCAATCCAAGAATAGTAGCCTATCTGGACTCCTGTTGTTCAATTATAATAGTTCAAATCATAGCATATTAAGCCATACAAACTATTCAGCTATTCCTAGAGGAAAAAGGAAGGTATGCAAAACATCATCAAGCTAAGGTATTAATTAGCTGACAAATTAAGGGTTTGTTTGGGATGACTTTCTTACTGCTTCTTAAAGCAGCTTTTTAGTGAAAAAATATTTTTTTTTTTACAAGAAAGCTACTTTAAGAAGCAATAAGAAAGCCGTCCCAAATGAAGCTTAAATCATACGACTTCAGAAGCATCAATAGTCTCATAATTGAGGGGAAAATAGCACTGCTTAACAAAACGAACCAATTAGCTCTATCCCTGACATATACAACATTACAATGACTCTCAGATTATTGCAGAAGTTCAATTGATAGTATTATCTTGTATGAATCACTGTAACCAATCCACAGTTAAACCAAAATTAGTGAGTACAGGTGAAAAACACCAAATAACAAACAAAAAACCATAAATTATTAAAGAAACAAACCGTTTAATCATAATCACTTATCACAAGATAGCCAGCTTCACAATCACATATTAACTTGAATTAATTGTTATCTTACTTTCATAATTTCTCTTCACTAAATTATTGGGAATAGTTCGGTGAACCACAAACATTTGGGAATAATTCAATAAATAAAATATGCTTCCTCCTTTTATCTTCAATGTCTCACATTATGCAAATAGTGCTATGGTGTAAAGCTTCTAAATTAACTCTCAACAGCACTGAGAAACAGCCAGGTGGGTACACATGAATTTCCGAGCCAACACTGGAAACAGAGCGAGACTGAAATTAGACTATACGGCTCGTTGATACACAACTATGATCCTGAAGAACCCTTAAATCCTTTCTAACTGGAAGACAGAAGGCAACAGATGATCCAACAATCAAAGAGCTTCTGTCAGCAAAGGACACGCATAGCCAAAAACCTAGTAGCCCTTCATTTTTGCATCACAATGTAATTTTTTTAGGAAAACAAGTACACTTTATGTATTCCGGAAAGTAAAATAACAGAACAAAAGAAGCCATAAAAAACTGTGCTCAAAACCCGTAAAGCACTAGCATGGCACTCAAAATTTGAATAAACCAGACGAGCAAACAACAGTTTTTACTAGTAAACCAAAAGAATAGGTTCAAGTACAGTTACACCTAAATGAAGAGATTGCCTCAAATGTCCCAAAGGACAAGATCTAATTTTTATGAAGTAATTTACACTGATAACATTAGAAGAACGATACCTTGATTCCTCCGTCGGGATATAATTCCAGTATCTCCGATCATCTATTCCAGTTATCAAAAACGACTTTGAAGAAATGGACATGCAAAATCTACCTCTGTGCTTCTCTAGCCAGAATTCCTGCATCCGACCAAAATCACCGCAGGTCAAAATAATGTACCTGCCGTACTAAAACAAAAGACAACTTCTATTATTAGCCAAACTTTGCAGAAACAAACAAATACAATCCCATTTCTTCCTCTTTTTTTTTTTTTTTTTTTTGATAACTTTATTTATATATATATATAGTGTACCGGACAAACTAGGGTTCAAAATCCTAAAGAACAATAATCAACTTTTTAAATGAGAAATCATCATCAAACCCCAGAAAACGCAACGGAAAACCAATACCTTCCCACATATCCAATGTAACAATAATAGGAAGGTAGATTTCATGACATCCCTCCAATCAATTGCGAAGAAACAATTTATGCATTAAACTTTGCAATCAATCGAACGTTGCCCATCAAAAGCCGCAACAGTGGGATACCGAAAAAAGGACAAAGCCACCAAGAAAACGTCCCGCACCAATACAATAGTCACCTATATACCTTTGTTCCTCCGTCGAAGGGGTTCTGGCGGCAAAGCAGTGCAAAGATCTCCTTCTTAGTCAGCGGAACTCTGAGCTCCTTGTCATCCGACGCCTTCTCCAAGAGGTAGTGATAGTTACTAGGCAACTTTGTCTTCCACACGAAATCCCCTGATGCCGCACCCCGGAAAGTTCGGCTAAGCTTCGCCAGCTTGCAGATCCCCGGCGGGTCGAGGTGCAGCATCACCTCCGCGATGCAACTTTCCGGCAAATCTCCTAGCCCCGTTTCCTGAGCTCCTCCATCACCTTCAGGTCCCAGAACGCTCGATGCAGCAGCCCCCATCCTCCAACTAACAATAAAACCCTAATCCTTGTCCTAAACGACGACCGAAATGAAAATTTTGGGTTAAAGTAAAACCCTAATCCGATACTATCAAGTCAAAGCTGGGATTCCCCTATTCGAAGGAAAGCTAACAAGGAAACCATGGCATTTTCGGCAAGCGAGCGGGAGCGGAATCCCTATTTCCCTATTTCTTCTTCTCTGTATAATATCAGAGGAGAAGAATGCAGAAAGCGCGGGTGAAAAGCTGGGAAAAGAGAAAGAGGAGAGAGAAAAATTGGGGATATTTTTTTTTGGGGTTCTCCTCCCACAATCGTTTGAGGGTATCTATAACGGGAGACATGGCAGTTAAACAGTGAAATGACTATACTACCCCAATGTTTCTTTAACGATGTGAGATGACTAGACTGCCAGCCACTTGAGATCGTGACAGCCTGTAAACGCGTTAGCTAGCCACGTCATGCCTTATCCATTAAAAAACTGCGATAATCTACAAATTTGTTTTGATAGGATAAATGAAACAAATTTTGGTGAGAATGCTTGGTGAATACTTTGAGTTTGGCAATATTGATATTTATTTAGGTTTGTTAAAATTAATAATTAAATGAAGTTGAACTTTTTTATAACTTAAATATTAAATTAATTAAATTTAAAAACAATTCAAATGACTTATTACATGTTAGAATATTCATGATAATAAAGAGAGTTTAAGATTTAGGATTTTTTAAAAGATTTATACACACAAATAAAATAATAGTCGAAAGAGACATGCTATTTCGACGATAGTGATCAAATGATTATAGTTTAGTGATGGTGGTCGAGAATCATAATAAAAAAATAGGTTCTAAGAAAATAAAATGGGGTGCTAGTTGTCAAGGGATCATAGTTGGGTGATAGTAGTTAAATAAATATGGTCCACTGATAATGATTAGGAGTGATCTGATGGTGGACGTCTGATGTTGGTCCGATAGTGGCGATCAGACAATGGTTTGACGGTGGTGACCTGACAGTGGTGAATGAACAATGGTCTGACAGTGGTGCTTAGGTGGACCTCCGAAACTATTCAAACCTTTGAGCTTTCTTGAATCTCAAGTCAATAAACCAAGCCCTCTTCATGTTAACAACAAAGGCATATTTAAAAAAAATTTAGAGTGACCTATCGCTCATTATCAATACTTATCGTCTATAAAACTATCAAATTATTTGCATTAAATATTAATACATTGCAATTTTATTATTGACTTGATATCAATAATAAGCTCTCTAAATTTTTATATTTGTTCTTCCTTATGAGCAAGCTCTAATATTTTGCTTATCCTATTCAGCTATTATGCTACCGGGGTACTTTGAGCAATACACTTGACTTACAATGTGTGCTAGAATGAAATGATAAATTTTTTTTGTATTTCTTAGTTTCTTTTATTTTGATATTTTCATGCATATTATGCACTCTTTTATCGTGATTTGGAATATAATCAATCCATCACAATTGAATACAAATAAGATTTTATCATTCACCCCTAAGATATTATAGCAATATTCTTTATTATAGCATTTAATAATAGTCACTTTCATTTTTTATGTGCCTGTTGCATGTGGCACGCCCAAGAGAAGATGGGTGAGTAGGATAAATTGGTATATCTTTAAAAATTTCATAGAATTTTGTTCGAAGAGAATGCACTAGCCATGTTGAGATGAGCTAACCAATAGTTTTAAGTTTACTATGTGTGTGTGGCATACAAAGTCTCATGCATGAACCTCAACTTTGTATGGTAAAAAAATACTCCACCTTGTATGGTAAGAAAATCTCAAAAGAAAGAGAAGTAGCGAGAATGCACTATAGCAACTATATGAAAATAGTAAAATACATAAACTAGTAAACCAATAAATCAATACATATGTCGAATCTATAAAGCAGTCGTCGTAGTAGTATTATCAAATCAATAAGAAAATCATATAAATTAGTAAAACTAAAATATATATCAAGACTGTTGGAATCCAAAGCAATGCGATATTTTTAATTATAAAAGAGAATATACATGATATTCAACTATTATATATCAGTACCAATCAATATCTTGTATCATATGCTTAGTAAAAGAATCATGTGCTCAATAATAGTAAATCATTAAACAATGAATCGATAATAGTAATAATAATAGTAAAATAGATATGGTATTAATACCAGTATCAATATCCAGCAAAATTGGTTATAGTAATAGTAAAGTAGTACAACAATATTAATTAATAGAATAATATAATAGTAAAGTGACAACAATATAGCAATAATAAATCAATGTAATAACGTGCATTCCGGTAATCATGAAATCTAGCTTGCATGATATTTTTCCAGTAGTTAATAGGTTAGTAATTGTTAGCTCAATAAACAAAGTCGTCACTCTTTAACCGTCGACATAGTAATAACTTATTATAACTCCTAATTAGTAAATCTCGTGAACTAGTAAATAATACCAGCAAATTATAGTATTTAAAGAAAAGTTTGTCGACAGACCATCCAATACAAGTCAATCAGTATTCAACCAATGTCAGTAAATCATCAGCCTTAGCTTGTATTCACACATCATTATTATAATATTATACAAATAATAGCGACCAACTGTTATCTAATCACATACACATATTCATTCACAAATGCATATATTTGTAACATGCTTATATTAAAATACCAAAATTTTCATTCTTAATAAATCATACAAAATACAATGAAGTAAAATTACACAGTCAACCCGTTAAAATTACTCGAGCTTGACCGGCTTTCTGCTCCTACCTAACATCCCGACTGCCTGAGCGGCTAAGCCTGACCGTTCGCTCTTGCCTGACCACTACCCGCACCTGACCAGTTGCCGGAGAGGATTGCCCGCGCTACATGACCTGCCTGATATTCAAACATGCTCCTTTGTAAACCAACCCTCTTCTTTTCTCAGTAATGGAGACAAAATAAAACAAAAAATGTTTTTATTTATCTATTTATATTATAACTCAGCTTGTGGTAAATTTGCGGTGAAAATTCCGCAACAAATTCGTAGCAAAAATATCGTCGAAATTTTTTGTCGCTATTTCGATAAAATTTATTCGTCATAAATTTGTAACTTTCCTGTAGTGTATCTATACACTATATTTATTTAAGGGCTAATCATTTCACGTATTAATTACTAAAAAATATGAAATGCGTATACATTACTAATAGCTAAAAATCATTTTAATCTTTGTAAGATAATTCATATTTAAGGAGATATCATAGGTTTTATAAACAAATTATTAACAATCGTCATTAGACCACTATTGATGATCATCATTCAGATTGATGGGGAGGACCACGCAAGGACATAATCTTCACATTACTTTTGATCAATTGATGGCAAAATATAGTGCATTTTATGTTTATAACAATAATAAATGTTTTAGGATTATTTTGTATAAAGACTTAATCATCCCTTGAAATATATGAATAGGTATTAATTCTCCTTATATTTTTATATTTTGAACTAGGAGAATTCCTTAATTATAGATAATTTTGATAATTTGATTACTTTTATAGTCATTCACCTATTGTTTTTAGTGCAATCCTCAAGCTTATCCCTTGTATTAGAAGAAATTTCAATCGTGTTTGCAACAAGACAAAGATATATCTCAAGCATTAATTTCAATACAAGATATCTCTCAAGCATTAATTAAGATAGAGAGATATTTCAATTTTCAATAAACTGCTTAGAGGTGTAAATGAGTCGAGCTGAGCTCGAACCATGTCGAACTCGAGCACGGCTCGCTAGCCAAATATCGAGCTCAAGTTCGAGTCGAGCTCGAAGTGCATGTTCAAGCTCAGCTCGTACAATAAAGAGAAGCTCGCGAGCTAGCTCACTAGCTCACAGAAAAAAGAGCTATTCTGCCACCTAATGCTCAAAGCCAGAGAAGAAGAATGCAAAGTGTTAGATATTTGTTCCTAGATTTAGGTTTGTTTTTGTGTAGGTGTCTTGTTTGGCATGTATGGGCAATAGTGTTGCTCTTTGTATGGCTTTTGTGCCTATATATATGAGGTCTTTAGGCTTGTAATAAGCAGCTAAGGAGAAAATAAGAAAGTTGTATTTTGGCTCATGGTTTTTCCCTCTCCCCCTCCTCTCTCCCTCCTCTCTCCTTCTCTAGATCTTGCAAGAAGATCTCTCAAGAAGATCTTACTCCTTTGATTTTCAACAATTTGGTATCAGAGCCTTGGTGGCGATCTCGAAGGAGGAAGGTGTTCTTGAGGTGTTCAAGTTGCCGGTGTCGCGATCGGAGGCGACTTCGGCTCGACGAAGGGAGCACGGACGGTGGTTTCCAGTGACGCAAGAAGAAAAGTAGGAGGATCTTGGTCCGGTGTGCGGGTTTTTCACACGAAATTGGGAGCTGGGTTGCCGCAGACGGATCTTGGACGGGTTATTGACCGGTGCGGACGGGTTCAAACTGAAGCAAAAGTTCGTTCTTGATCATAATAATCAGGAGCGAGACTTCTTGAGCATCTGCATGCATATGGCGTCAGCATCGGGTTGGACTCGGCGGCGTGGTTTTTTGACCACTGGGTATTTGTTTTTTTTTTTTTTTTTTTTTTTTTTTTTTTTTTTTTTGAGGAGTCGGACGGCGGTGACCTGAAGCTGTGATTTGAAGATTGCTCGGACCAGGCCGAAATCTCGCCGAAATCTGAGCGGGACAGGCTTGATCGGAACAGACTAAGGTAAGGTCCGCATGTGGGCAATTCAAGATGGGTTAGATCCGTCTTTACTAGCGCGTGAATCATGGTGATATCAAAATTTTCCTGTGCATGAGAGGCAAACAGCCAAAGGAGATTGCAGGGTTACCGGAGGCGGGATCAGACAGAAGCCAGTTTTTGGCATGCGGTTTTGTACGTGAGAAAGAATCAGACATCTGGAACAGACGGATCCCACGGAGGCTGAATTTTTTGCTTGATTTTGAATCAAGTTTCAATCGGTCTTGACTAGCTTGGAAGCAGATTTTTCTGTTCTTTGATTAAAAGATCGATTCATATCTTTAAAAAAGAGATAGGATCTTCTTTGTGGTGGAGTTTTGGACTTCAGGTGGAGTCCGGGAGACACTGAGGTAGTGTCGGCTGTTCTTGGAGAGCAGGGTTGAAAGTGTGGGGCACTTGGAGATGCGAGGTCGTGCGGTTCACGAGGAGGCCGCATAGGAGCGCGAGGCACTGGTGACGAGCGGAGTGCAGGTGAAGGCGCAGGGCTCGCTGCACGGGTGGATACGTGCAGGATGTGGTCGGTGACAGATCATATGGGTGCAAGGCGCGGGCGCTTGCTTGAGGCGTATGAAGAGGGTTGGAGGCGCAGGGCACGGGCACTGAGGCGCAGGGTGCAGGTGGATGCACAGGGCGCGGAAGCCGGGCTAGGGGTGCTCGGGATTGGATGCATTGGACGCAGTGCGACAGGAGATCTGTCGGGAGGTGGAGCAAGAATGTCGGTGGACGCTTTTGGCGGAGGAGACCGACATGATCATTCTTTGGATGTTCTTTAAAGAACAATGGTTATCTTTTGTTTTTTGTAAAATCTAGGACCAAGGTGGAGATTGTTAGATATTTGTTCATAGATTTAGGTTTGTTTTTGTGTAGGTGTCTTGTTTGGCATGTATGGCCAATAATGTTGCTCTTTGTAAAATTTTTGTGCCTATATATAGGAGGTTTTTAGGCTTGTAATAAGCAGCCAAGGAGAAAATAAGAAAGCTGTATTTTGGCTCACGATTTTTCCCTCTCCCCCTCCTCTCTCCCTCTCTAGATCTTGCAAGAAGATCTCTCAAGAAGATCTTCCTCCTTTGGTTTTCAACACAGAGTTTTTTTTCTCATGGAGTGTGGACACGATCAAATCAGTGGAACACCTGCAGTTGCTTTTTTCCGACAGAGAAAAGACCTCGAATGATGGATGATGTTTTATACATTTCTATAATGTTTTTGAAGCTCATTAATATTGAATCTTTTATTGTGCATAGAAAAGGACTTGAAATGCTCATTAATGACTACAACCTTTTTGCTTAGGCCAGTGTTATATATATATATTATTGAAGCTGCAACTACTTTAATAATAGTTACTTTACCGCTACAACATTTATTAATTTTAAAACGTTCAAATGTAATAACATATGATTAATTAAATTTTTTTAACTCTCATTCGAGTCAATTCACGAGTCGAGCCTTGTCAAGCTCGAACTCAAGCTTGTTTAACATATGAGCTCGAGCTTGAGCTTGAGGTTTAGTTCGCGACTAGATAAGCTCGGCTCGCGAGCTCGTTATCGACTCGATAAGCTCGGCTCGCGAGCTCGTTATTGACTCGATAAGCCGGCTCAGCTTACTTACACCTCTAACTATGCCTCTTAGGAAAGCTCTCGAAGCTGATTTTAGGGAATATCTCTTAAGATTTTTTTAGGAAATACAAAGTCACTCCAGTAATGTCCGACCATTTCAAATCCTAAATCAGTAAATTTATCTTATTTTATTATTGTACGTTAAAAAATTGATTGTAAATAAGAAAAGGAATAAGATATAAATGAAGATAAATATTTTTCATTATATGAGAACATGTCGAACAAAATTGGAGCAGTATGAGTTTAAATATCTTAATTTTATTTTAAAATAAATATAAAATTTAAATTTATTTTGATTAAATTTTAATGAGAATATTCTGATTCAACTTTCCGTCCAATTGGCGCGGCTCCATTTTGGATCGTTTCGACTTTCGAGAGCCCAAAAAGTTGGACACGTCAGATGGATATGGGCCCCATCTGTCCACGTCGAACGAAAAGGCAAGGCATTCTCTACAATATAAAATTATGAATTATATAAAATAATAAAAAAATATTGGTGGTGGCAATCCACGTCATATGGGACCCAGTTCTAGCTCTTATCATTTTGTCAAGGCGTGGATCCTTATCAGCATTTAAGATATGGCCAAGCCGGCGTTATCAGCTTGCCACGTGGAATAGGATCAAGTTGCCTATACAATTAGCAAACTTTTGACTGCACCAAAATGAGTCGATAGCAACCACAAAATAGAGATAAAAAGAAAATGTTTGCTAAATATATATTTTAGCTACCTCGAATTTGACTCGACTCTTGACAACAAGAAAATGGGTCAATAACAATCACAAAATAGAGAAAAAAATAAAATGTTTGCTAAAGATAGGGGTGTCAATTTCGAGTCACGTGTCGGGTTCGGGTCAGGAAAATTGACCCGTTTTCAAAAATGGGTCGGATTCGGGTCAAAACCCAACACGACCCGAATGACCCCTTTCCAACAAAAAATGTTAGTTTTCGAGTAAAAAATGGGTATATATCCTATTTTTTAGGTAAAAAACGGGTATATCTCCTCTTTTTCGGGTCAAAACGGGTCAAAATCGAGTCAATATCGGTTGCCGGATCAAATCGGGTTTTCGAGTCAGTTTCGGGTCAAAGGGTTAACTCGAACTCGACCCGATTTTTCAAACGGGTCGAAATGTTGAACCCGAACCCGACCCGTTTCGGGTTCGGGTTGACCCTAACCCAAAATTTTTGGGTCGGGTTCGAGTCGGATTTTCGTGTCATGTCAAATATTGACACCCCTAGCTAAAGATATATTTTAACTACCAAAAATAGCTATGCTTCTAAGTAATAAGTAAACTTGATATATATTAGCCACCAAAAAGATAAAAATGACATATTTGTTGCTAAAAGTGTAGAGAATTTTTTAGTGACTAATGATTCTTTGTGCTTGATATATAATTCATTTTTAAAATATCATTAATATTTTATGTAATGACAATTATTCTTAATCAAAATTTTGGTTGAAGTATGAATGATTTGTTTGACAAAAAAAAAAATCAAAGTGTTGTAATTGATTGATCATTCAATTGCTGTAAAATGTATGTTGGAGTTGTCTTGAATTTGGTTCAACTCTTATTATTCATATCCTTGATCGTCGTAAGCTTCACAGATATTTTGGGGGTCCAATGTGCTAACACCCCCTAGCAAGGTTCAACCTGCATCGGTTTTGAGGGGTTCTTGGTCTGCCCTCGGAACAAATTTTGTTTGTAAGAATATTTTTGAAATTCAAATTAACAAATAAAATGATGAATTATCTTTACTATTTGCTGGGGGCTATTACCTAAAGGCCATGATATTTTAAAACTTTTATGGTGGGCAATTGCCCCACCACTTCCTCCCAAGCTTAAGGGGGTTCTGCCCCTGCCTATATTTCATTCTTATTACCAATACCACCCTATAAATTTTTTTAATATTTCATTGCATGCACCCATATTTATTCTGTTAGTAGTAATCATGTAATATTAAAATTTTAGGTGTTAGATATGTAAATAGCATGAAATAAAATGGTATGTATGCAAATCCCCCTATATTTTAATGTGTGAGAATTCTCATTATCTATATAAAAATATTTCCAATTTATGATTAATTAGTTTAAAGTAAATATTAAAGATAACATAGTTAAGTTAAATTTTTTAATAAAGAATTGTTTGAAATTAAAAGATTTGAACACCTGCTTCGACTTTATCTATTAGAGTTATTGTTAATGACTCATTTAGTTAAGCTTTATGTACTTAAACGCGCAATATGAGAACAAACATTTTTATAAGATATTTCAGCTTTTATAACTCACTTTTGATTTTATATATATATATATATATATATATATATATATATACATATATATATGTAAATCTTGATAATATTGAGATCTAAATATAAGTAAAATTTATATTGAATTATGTTAAATAGCTCTTTAGTTAGTTTGTTATGAAGATTAAGAAATTTATTCTAATATAGTAAGTAAAATATATAAAAATTTGTTATAATTAGTCTTAAGTTAAACTTGCTATATGTATAAAAAAAATCCTTAACAACATAGAAGTTAGAGATTAATTAGGATTAATTTAGATAAAAGTGAAATAAAATCATGAATGAAGCATAAAATAAAGAGATAAAAATATGTTAATTGGTGTAGTTTAATTTGTTTAAATTAGATAAATAAATATTCAAAAGATGCGATTTTAATGAATAGTTTTATAATTATCTTAATTATTTATTTATTGAATAATTAGATGCTCAAAGTTATTTCAATAATTCAACTCTTTTTAAATAAATTTAAATTATTTTAAACTTTCTACCTATAGAATTACGAGCTTTAAATAAAATAATTTTTTAAAGCTCTTGCGGTAAATAACTTTCTAGTACAGAAAATTTTTAGAATCAACGAAAAAAAGGTTAGCATATATAAATTATGATAATAAGAAAGTTATTCTGAATGAGGTATCACGCTTCTTTTGGGATAACTTTTTTAATGCTTTCAAAAGCAGTTTTTTAGTGCAAAATTTTCTAATTCAAAATATTTTATACAAAAAAATAACTTTATAAAACAATAAAAAAGTCACCCCAAAATAAGCCTAACACAGCAGCAAAGATCATTCCTTAGTAGCGTGCTCGGTTTTCTGAAGAGTTTTGTGGGAAAATTATTGCGTCCGGTCACCTGACATGCGGGCAGCCAATCCAGAGATGCCACCTCACCTGGATGCACCGGGCCACGGTATTTTTGAGTGATGTGGCGTGTTTTTATTGGTGTTCGAACGAATCCGAACACCGGACACAATAATTTGCCAGTTTCGTGAGGGTTTGAAGGGCTTTTATACAATGGAATATCATTAAAACAAGATAAACATACGTCTATAAAGTGATATATTAACGAATTTAGATTCAAATTTATCACATAATCAATGATGGGAATATATTCTATATAATATAGAAATAAAACCTATCGAATCAATCCTTCTTCATAAGGATGCATGAACTATCTATGATTAATATTATATTTCTTTTAAATTAATCTATCTATGATTATTATTTATTTTAAATTTACTAGAAAAAAATACACGTGCCTTAGCTAAATGTGATTAATTTTATAAAAAAATTAAGAAAAATTTCTTTTAATTTTTAAATATTCAATAATGTTGAAACATAAATCTTGAAGCCAAAAATCTCAACCCAAAATGACCTGCCAACATTTTTAATTTGAATTTATTTGATTATTTTAACTAATTTATATTAATAATATGTTCAAATAAACGGTATATTTTTAAATACAAGAAAAAGCCAAAAATAATATCATACGAGTTACTAAATGATCAATTTAATCTCAAAATTTAAAATTACTCTAATTTAAAATTACTCGACTAACAAATTAAAATTGATCCAATTTTGATCTAATTATAAGAAAATCCATCAAATTTAATGAAAAATATTGTAGATCCCCCACTATAAGAACTAGTAAAAATGTCCGTGCATTAAATGCACGTTATTAAAAATTTAGTAATAAAGATTCATATTATAAATATTTTAATTATGCTATCATTATTAAGATGAAAAAAAATTATTTTTATAAATAATTATAATCATTATAATAAAATTTATATGATTAGATAAATAGTTTTTATTGATATGGATTTTCTATAATTCATGAATTATTTTGGTATTAAATTCAGTTTATTAGTTAATAAACAAACTATTTATTTTTTAAGTCGGATTTTGTTTAAAGTAATAAGTTATTTAAGTGCATGCTAATAAAATTTTAAACATTAATAATAAATAAATAAAATTAACAGAATACATTTGAGAGGAAACTACTTTTTAATTCATTATATTTCATTTTATAAATTTATTGCTACAAATAATTTTAAAATCAAATTTATTAATGAGAAAGTTGGTAATATAATATATTCAATATGAGTAAATTTCGTTTGTGATTTTTTTTATCATAATTGTAATCAATATGATACATTATCCTCTTTATATGAGAAAAGTTTTGAAAATTTTTATCTTTTATTCAAGCGATTTATATTTAAATTTAAAATATATAAAATGCACGTTGCTATAATTTGATAATATTAAATAATATTAATTTATTAGTTAATAGTTTAGGAAAAAAAATTAAATCTAAATAATCTAACATTTAGATTAGTCAACATCAGTTTATAATCTTTAATGTTAAATTGCATTTTAAAAATTAATTAAATATATTATGTACATGTTGAAGTAAAAGTGTTTCATCTACTATAACAAATCACAAAATAATGAGTACAATTTTATTTTAGATATGACGAATTATTTTCGCATGATATGTAATAATTAAATATGTATAAATTAATAATAAATTTACAACAAAATATTATAATAACAATTTGAATTTATAAAGATGCGTATTTTTCAGTGCCTTAAATTTGAAATGAATAAATATTTTAATAATTTGAAAAGCTTTAAATTAATGATTGCTATTCCACAAGATCTGCTATGAAGTGTTTCAATTGCATTAGTCGTCCCTTTGAAGGCTATAAATAATAAGAAATATGAAGAGTTGAAAATTATTCTTTTAATCAATTCTTTAATTAATATTATTAAATATAGAATAATTGAATTAAATGAAGGGTTGAATTCTATTTTGAAAAGTAATAGTGAGTATGTGAGAATAATGAAGAGCTTAGAATATATTAGAATATTAAATGAAGGGTTAGGATTTAATACGGGAAGAAACTCATGTCATTTTTATAGTAGTAGTAGTATTAGTAGTAGTAGTAGTAGTAGTAGTAGTAGTAGTAGTATATATATATATATATATATATATATATATATATATATATATATATATATATATATATATATATATATATATATATATATATATATAGAAGAATCCATTACTTTTTAGTTAAATAACTTGTGAGATCTTTGTTAACTTTAACATCCTTGTGACTATCTTTGTGAAAAATTGGGAATGAATCAAGCCAGAAGGCCGTAATGTATAAATCACATAACCAATGAAATTCATAAAAACAAAATCTAGAATCCCATGTATGCAAAAGTCTATCCTATAATATATAGCATGGGAATGTTTTAAATGACATGGATGCTAATACTTGAATTATATCAATCTCACTAAATAAAAAATAAATACAATTGAATTCATAGAAGAAATTTGTTGACATAAGATTTGGATTTATGGGAAAAATAATAATGTCCCGATAAATTATTTAATTATGATTAGAGAATGGAGAAAAATAAAATAGGGAATGCATATCTTTTAAATATATCTCATCAATTCAATAAATCAAACATGTAATATTATTGTTTTCAAAATATTATTGTTGCGTCCTGGAATATTCGCGGCGGTAGAGAAATATTTAGTTTAACGTCTTAGCATTGTACGAAGATCCAGCACACAAGCAGATAAGTGAGAGGGTGTAGCATTCATAAGAGACACCAGAGTTTTTATGTGGAAAACCCCTGAAAAGGGGGAAAAACCACGGGGCCTGGCCCAGTTTGAATGAATCCACTAGTATTTGTAGTCGATTACAAATGATGCCCTTCCTTAGGAGAAGGCCTTGGATTGATGTAGCAAATGTACATCATATAGATTGCATTACATGGTAGGAGTTACATATACAGGTTTGTTTGGCCTGAAGGACCGTAGTCGGCAGGAGACCGTGGTCGGCAGGAGACCGGGGTCGGCAGGAGACCGGGGTCGGCAGGAGACCGGGGTCAGAAAGACCGTTATCTGTTGATGGAGGTCGGAAGGACCATAGTAGGCAACGAAGGCCTGAAGGACCGTAGGCAGTAGAAGACTGGAGTCTGAAAGACCGTTGTCTGGTGATGGAGGTCGAACGGACCGTAGTAGGCGATGAAGGCCTGAAGGACCGTAGGCGGTAGGAGACTGGGGTCTGAAAGACCGTTGTCTGGTGATGGAGGTCGGACGGACCGTAGTAGGCGATGAAGGCCTGAAGGACCGTAGGCGGTAGGAGATAAGGAGTCAGGTGTTAGTCCCAGTGTCACTTGGAAGATCGGATGTTGATGGTCTAGCCTTGAGTAGGACGTCGGGTCTTAAGCAGGACGTCAGGTCTTAAATAGGACGTCGGGTCTTCAGCAGGATGTCGGGACTTAACGTCGGGCCTTGAACAAGACGTCGGGTCTTTGGCAGGAAGTAGGGACTGAGTGTCAGGCCTTGAACAAGACGTCGGGTCTTTGGCAGGATGTAGGGACTGAGTGTCGGGCCTTGAACAAGACGTCGGGTCTTTGGCAGGACGTCGGGGATGAACGTCGGGTCTTAAGGCGGTGGTCCGGCGAGGTTTTGTGGTGGTCCGACGAGATTCCTGCGGTGGTCCGACGAGATTCCTGCGGTGGTCCGGTGGTGGTCCGGCGAGGTTCTGCGGTGGTCCGGCGGTGGTCCGGCGGCTGTCGAGGAGGAACTCCTTCCTTCTCTTCTCTTCTTCTCTCTCTTGCTTGGATCCTCTCTTGTGACAAATGAGGGCTCTATTTATAGATTTTCTAGAGTGGCATGGCCCGTAAATAGGTGTGAGATCATGAGCGAATAGGGAGTGGTCAAATGGACGGCCGATATTGAATCCTATGACCGTGCACCGTTCGTTGGCCATTTGGAGGCCTTAGTGATGTCGGACTTCTGTGATCTTGGGCTCGTTGGATTCGTCTCGTCGAGCCCTTCGATTCGAGTATAAGCTCGTCAAAATCGGAGTCCGTTTAATAACTCAAATTGCGGTTTGAACCTTCCAACAGCACTTCGGGTCCATGATTTGGACCCATTTGGGCTCGGATTGGGTTGATCTTGGTGTCGTTGAGTTCATATTTCCGAGACGCTCAGTTCGACTATAAGCTTGCTGAAATCGGAGTTGGGGTGCTCTCGGAATTGATTTTTGTAGTTTCCAACTAGCTTTTGCCTCGAGATTCGTGCCCGATCAAGCTAATTTTGTGATGCCGTATCAATTATTATTTAAAATTTCGTGAAAAGAATACTATAATTAGGAGCTTCAAATGTGACAAAAAAGATGCAAAAAAAAAAAAAAAAAAAAAATTATAAATTCTCTTTGTAAAATTACATGATAAAAAATTGCATTAAGCTATCTTTATTAAATAGATGAAAAAAGTGAGAAGTGATAATCAATAACTTATAACTTTTAGTTAATCATAAAATGAGAAGATTAAGATTTAAAAAATCTCCGAGGATTAAGAAAATTCAAAATACAGAAATTTCTTAAACATTATGGAAAAAAAAGAAAACCTCTTATTAAATTTTTTTGAAGCATCTTTGAATGGCGGATCTTCACAAGAATCACTCTTGAAAATGCAAATTATCTGCATATTTGAATATTAAGTGCAAAATGATAAAATTCTCATTAATCTTTAAGAAGCGAATCAAAAATGCAAACAAAATAAAACATCAACATTGCTTACAACATTCAATATGACTAAGTTGAAGGCCAACAATGCTGAAGAGCCCCCGAAGCTTCATTTTTTTGTTTATCAAGCTAGACAACTCGTGATTTATGAGCAAAAAAATTTTGGTGGCTGGATAAAAAGTAAATAAATAAATCTATAAGAAAGATCTGACAATGAAAATAAAGATGAATTTTAGATATGAATTAATACAAATTAAATATCTCAAACAAGATTTATTGAATTAAACAATATTTATCACATGGCAGAGTACTAAAAGAATTGTGGATCTTCTCTCAATAATGTAAAAGGGAACCACTTTTGCAATGTAAATTATATAAAAATAAACTTCTTATTTGATTATCATAAGGAATACTAATTTTTTTGCTTTTCAACATGCTTCCTTCTAATTGAAAGGTCGAGAAGAATAACTTCAAATGCGTGGAATTTGAAAAGACGTGAATTTAAAAAATAAAAAATAGTGCTTTCATCCATTAGTTTTGATCATTTAATTAAGAAGTTAATCATTTGCATATTATGATTCATAAAAAAGAAGCTATCCACCTAGGGTATTTAGCCGAAGAACCTTGCGAAAGGGCTGAAAGACTGTTTCCTTCACAGAGACCATCCAAAGCTTGTTCATGGAAGACCGAAAAAAAAAAGAAAAAGGAGAAGCTCCATTAACGACTATTTCAAACCTTTCCTTAACGCAAAGCCGAAGAAGAACCAAAAAGCAAAGCTCGAGCCGTCCCATGGCTTCCGATCCGACAAAAACGAATAATATATGTTAGCGACTCTTTCAGAACTCCTCTTAGGAAGTGAGCTCATCCGTGACAGCAGCGAGGAGCTTTTTTAGCGACTCTTTGAGACCTCCCGCCAACCTAAAGAATATAATGGAAAGAAGAAATAAATCGGATGATGGAGGAATTCGAAGAGACGGTGAAAACTTATATTTATTAAGAAAATTGAAGGTCCACGATTCGCTGAGGAGGAATTCCAATCGGATTCTTCATTCAGATTTTTAATGAAGAATTTATGAACAGGAACCGTTCCGCTATTAATGAGACTACTGAAACTCAGATGAATACAATAAAGGATGATGGATTTAATGTACTGTGAAGAAATTAAAGAGTTAAGTGTTTAATTTTTTGAAAAGCTAACCGTTGGGTCATTTAACCCAGCCTAAACTTTGGATTTTGAAACCGAAATGCAAGAGAAACGTGAAGAAGTAATTAATAAATATACAATAGCAAAAGTTGCAGAAGAATAAGAATAGAGAAAGAACTTTGTTACATTAGTTTAAATGGAATCTCGAGAGACGTTAAAATTAATGTGAATTTTTTTGATTTATTAAAACATGCATTGAAGAATAAGAAGAGGGAAATGAATCTTAAAATTAAATGAGTTTTATATAATGTGAATTTTTTGATTTATTAAATATTTTAAATAGAATGAACGGTCAATATAATTAAAAAATAAGTAGAATGGATGAACAAGATTTGCCGGAGGAAGGAAACTCAAGCCCCTTTTATAATAGTAGTATAGATGTGAGAGAACAATTTAATAAAAACATTTAAACTTCATTAAAATTTTACTTAACAAATAATATTATTTAATAATTAGTCAACATTATTATTATAATAATAGGTTACCTTTCATTCTAAATTTTAAATTTATTATAATTTATCAAATAACAAAATAGAATAACATAAATAATATAATCTTAAATACACTAATATTATCTAAAATACTCTTACATTTAACTTTAATGTTATTTTGGCCCTTTATCAAATTGAATCAGTTTTTTATAATCAACAAACAAAATTGGGACAATATTAAACTCAAAAACTAAATGAGACACTTGCAAATAATCAAGAGATTATTTTTATGTTATTTATATTTTAAATAATATCATTATTCTATAAACTTAAATCGCTAAATAGTTAGTGTAATTATTTTATATGTGAAACAAAATGTTTACATATTTAAATAATAATTGATACGTCGTAGAAAAATTATCAAGTTGGAAACTTCCAAAATTAAAATTGGGACCATCCTAACTCCAATTTCAGCAAACTTACACTCAAATTGAACGTCTCGGAAATATGAACCCAGTGACACCAAATTTGACTCAATCCGAGCCCAAATGAGTCCAAATCAAGAATCCAAAGCGCTGTTGGAAGGTTCGAACCACAATTTGGATTACCAAACGATTTCCAAACATTACGTGCTTATAGTCAAATTGAGCGGCTCGACGAGACGAATCCAACGAGCCTAAGATCGCCAAATTCCGACATCACTAAGACATTCAAATGTCCATCAAACAGTCTATGATCAAGGGATTTAACATCAGCCGTCCATCTGACCACTCCCCCTTTGCCCTTGATCTCTCGCCTATTTATAGGCCATGCCACTCCATAAATCTATTAATAGACCCCTCATTTCTCTTGAAAGGGGATCCCAAGCAAGAAGAGAAGAAGAGAAGAGAAGGAAGAAGTTCCTCCTCGACCACCGCCGGAGTCTCGCCGGACCACTACATGAGGCTCGGACTTCCCCCAGACCACCACATGACGTCGTTGTTCTGCCGGACCACAACTTGAGGCCCTCACCTCCATCGGACCACCACTTGAGGCCCTCACCTCCGCCGGACCACCACTTGAGACCCAAACTTTTGTCGGACCACCACCTGAGGCCCGGACTTCCGCCAGACCACCGCCTGACGTTGTTATTCCGCTGGACCACCACTTGAGGCCCTCACCTCCACCGGACCACCACTTGAGGCCCGGACTTCTGCCGGACCACCACCAGAGACCTAGACTTCCGCCGGACCACCGCCTGACGTTAGGGCTGCAAATGAACCGAGCATTCGATGAACTATTCGTGGCTCGACTCGATAAGAGCTCGTTTATGTTCATTTGATAATGTAAATGAGCAAGCTTGAACAACTTTGACAATACTCAATAGCTAAATAAACAATTTTAAACACCCTTGCGTTCGGTTCGTTTATGTTCACGAACAAGATTGTTTAGAGCTCGTGAACATGCTCGTTAAGAAACTCGATTAAAAAGCTCGATTATTTCTTATTTAATTAAAAATAAATATTTAACTAATAAAATAATTAAATCTAAGGTTATAAATATATTATTATTGATGTATAAAAAACCAAAATTAAATTATTGTTGTATAAAAAAACAAAACAAAAAAAATTATTTTACTTAAACAACCACGTTTTTACTTAAACAAAATTTTTTTTTATGCCTGCTTCTCTCTCCTCACTGACCCAAGCAAAAAAAAAAAGTTGAAGGGAGTTTAGTCCCACACTGCCTGGCAGAGGCGGAACCGGCTTCAATTTTGAGGGGGGGCAAATACAGCACAAAAATAATTAAATATTAAAAAAATAATATTATATATCTATATATTATGAAAAAAAAATTTAAAAAAATTAAGCAAGAAAAATAAAGAAAAAAAATGTGTAATTAAACTGTCATGAAAAACATGAAAAAGAATATTAGAACAAAATGTGAAGAAATATATAAATATTTTAGAGCAAGTTAGGACAAAAGAAATTTTAGGGGGGGCAAAAATAATTTTAAGGAGGGGCAAAAATTTTTTTTACTCTCCTATATTTTTTTTTTACTCTTCTAAAAAAAAATTTTTTTTTTTTTTGAGAGGGGGGGGGGGGGGGGGGGGGGGGGGGGGGGGGGGGGGGGGGGGGGGGCAATTGCCCCCCCTAACCATCAAATGGTTCTGCCAGTGCTGCCTGGAAAAGCATGATGTTGTTGTATAAAAGAAAATATGTGGTCATCGGTAGCTAAAAAGCGGTCAGCGGTGGAACTAGAAGGCAGACATTGTGGTAGCTAGAGGCAGCGGTTAGATTCTGAAATGCTATTAGACTTGCCCGGTGTTGTTATTTGGCTCAGCTCGGTTTGAATAAAAGAAGATTTTTTGTGAATTTAAATCGGACTCGGCTCGGTTAAACGAGTCGCTCGATAAGGCTCGATTAACTTGAAAATAAATGATCTCAAACTGAACTCAAGCCGAGCTTGAACATGTTGGTTTTAAATGAGCTCAAACTCAAACAACAGTCCAAGAAGCTTGACGAGCTTCGAGCCAAGCTTGAGCTCGATTTTGGCAAACGAGCTTGAACACGAACAGGCTGAAGCTCGGTCTGGTTCATTTGTAGCCCTTCCTGACGTCGTTGTTTTCCCGGACTACCACTTGAGGCCCTCACCTCCACCGGACCACCATTTAGAAGTTGGACCACCACCTGATGCCCGGACTTCCGCCAGACCATCGCTTGAGGCCATATGCTTCACCATGCTGCCACATGAGGCCCGGACTTCTGCCGGACCACCACCTGAGGCCCTCACCTCCATCGGACCACCACTTGAGATCAGGACTTCTGTCGGACCACCACCTGATGCTCGGACTTCCGCCAGACCACCGCTTGAGGCCCTGTGCTTCACCATGCCGCCACATGAGGCCCGTACTTCTACCGGACCACCACCTGAGGCCCAAACCTCTGTCGGCCCACCACCTGATGCTCAGAGTTCTAACAGAGTATCACTATACTACAACTATCTTTTTGTCCCCGATCTCCACTCAATTACGATCTTTCGGACCCGTCTCTTGCCGACTATGGTTCTTCAGACCTCCGTCGCATACTACGGACCTTCCAACCAACATCGCCAGACAACAACCTTTCTGACCTCAATCTCCTGCATACTACGGTCCTTCCGACCTCAATCACCAGACAACGGTCTTTCCGACCTCTATCCTATCGACTATGGTCGTGCCGACTAAACAAACATGTCTATATTGTAACTCCCACCATATAATGTGCTCTATATGATGTACATTTGTACCATTAAGCCAAGGCCTTCTCCCAAAGAAGGGCCTCATTTGTAATCGACTGTAAATACTAGTGGATTCATTCAAACTGAGCCAAGTCTTATGATTTTTCCCTCTTTTCATGGGTTTTCACATAAAAATTCTGGTATCTCTTATGAACGCAACACATTCTCTCTCTAATCTGATTGTGTGCTGGATCTTGGTACAATGCTAAGAAATTAAACTATAAATTGCTCTACCCTGTGAATATTATAGGACCCAACAATAATAATAAAATTGCTACATAATTTGCAATTAGCAAAACACATTATATTAGACTTATAATATTTGGAAAGAAAATAGTAAGGGAATTTATAAAAAAGCAATGAGCAACAACACCAACAGTAACAACAAGCCTTTATCTCATTATGTGGGGTTAGCTACATAAATCCTTATTCTCCATTGTGTCCTATTAAAAGTCAATTTCTCGTTTAAATATAATAGAGACAGATCATTTCTAATATTTTCTAACCAAGTCTTTTTAGGTATGCCTCTACCTTTCTTAACATAAGTCAAATCTAATGCCTCTACTTTCCTAACCGGGTGATCGAAAGGCCAGTGTTTTATGTGACAAACCATCTAAGGCGACTCTCTATAATATTACCTTCTATTGGAGCTACTCCAACCTTTTCATGTATATGCTGATTTCGTATCCTATCTCTAAGGGTAAAGCCACTCATCCACCTAAGCATCCTCATCTCTGCCACACTTAACTTAGTATTATGCTTCTCTTTTAATGACCAACATTCGACACCATAAAGCATTGCAGTCCTCACCACAATCTTATAGAATTTTCCCTTAAGTTTGAGGGGTACTCTTTTATCACACAACAAGTCTGATGCATTCCTCCACTTCAACCATCCAACTTGAATTATGCTGATAATATCCCAATCTATTTCATCATCACTCTGAACAATAGATCCAAGATATCTAAAACATGTACTTGTATTAATGACTTGATCGCCCAAAGTCAGAATCCCCTCACTAGGTCTATTACCACTAAAATTACACCCATATATTCCATTTTAGATCTACTCAAGTGAAAACTTTTAGACTCTAAAATTGACCTCCATAATTCAAGTTTACCTTCAACTCTCTCTCTAGTCTTATCAACAAAAAGAATATCATCAGCAAAAAGTATACACCAAGGTACATCCTCTTGCAAATGTCTAGTGAGAACACCCATGACTAAAGCAAAGAGATATGGGCTTAAGGTTGATCCTTGATGTCACCCCAATCGAAATAGGGAAATACTTGGTCAAACCACCTTGTGTTTGAACACAAGTAATAACTCATGCATACATATCTTTAATGATTTGAATATAAGCATTATTAACTCCTTTCTTTTCAAGAACACTCCATAGCACTTCTCTTGAAACTTTATCATATGCTTTTTCTAAATCAATTAGTATCATATGTATATCCTATTTATTTTCTCTATATTTCTCTATCAATCCTCTTAATAAATGTATGTCTTCCATAGTTGACCTACTCGCCAGAAATCCAAATTGATTTTGAGAAACATTAGTATCACGCAACAACCTATGCTCCATAACTCGCTCCCATAATTTTAATGACACATTAACTTAATTCCTCAATAATTTGCACAATCTTGTGCATCACCTTTATTCTTAAAAATAAAAATTAACACACTCATTCTCTACTTATCTGACATCTTTTTAGTCTTCAAAATAATATTAAAAAATTTAATTAGTCAAGAAATTCCTTCATCTCCTAAACATTTCCACACCTCTAATTAGGACCAACATCTTTTCTACAATTTATTTTTTTTAAAGTCTTTCTAACTTCGATTTTACTAATACGCTGATAAAAACAGAAATCTTCATTTTTATTTAGGGCTAAGGTCACTACAATCTTCCAAAAAGCAATGAGTGATAATAAAAAATATAGAATAATTATATTATTTTACCCATTTCTTAATGATTTAAAGGACAAAAATTGGCTTAACACAACAAGCATTTATAAAATATTGTATTTTAATAGTTACCACAAGTATGAGCAACAAGCACAGACCTCATCATTACAAATATTTATTGAGTATGGC
Source organism: Dendrobium huoshanense (assembly GCA_016618105.1). Lineage (NCBI taxonomy): Eukaryota > Viridiplantae > Streptophyta > Magnoliopsida > Asparagales > Orchidaceae > Dendrobium > Dendrobium huoshanense. The sequence goes on from CM028347.1 coordinate 95,354,704, forward strand.
AACATGGAATAGCCAATTCAGGGCTACAGGCAGAAGCATGAACAAAACATCATAGCGCATATTTAAGATCCAAATACTTCTTCATTGCACACTGGGCATGCCTGAATTAGAAAAACCCAGCAGTTAGTACTCAAACAAAATAAACTAGATGACTGAGGTTTTGTTTTGATAACTTTTTGTCACTATTTTTTTATTAATATTTAAAAAAAATTTATACTAAAAATTTACTTTAAAAAACAATAAGAAATTTGAAGGGCGAAGAGAGAGAAAATGTATAGGAGCTATACAAAATTTAGAATATGTGATTGGTAAAAAGGCTTCATTGTGGTTGTAGTCTTAGGCTTCGTTTGGGACAGCTTTTTTATTGCTTTCAAAAATATTTTTCTAGTACACTTTTTTTTTAACTAAATATTTTTGTACTAGAAATTTGCTTTTAAAAGCAGCAAGAAAACTATCGCAAACGCTCATTTGGGACAACTTATTGTTTCTTGAAGCAATTTTTTAGTATAATTTTTTTTAACTAAAAAAATGTGTACTTAAAAATTTCTTTAGAAAGCAATAAGAAAACTACCACAAATGAGCTTAATGAGAAAGTTAAAACTATGTTAGGCACAGAAGTAATAAATATTCTATTGCAAAATTAGAAGAATGACAACTCATTAAAAATTTAATTTTATACATAACTATTGATGAAAGTATAAAGAAAACCTAAAATTTAAGTAGATAAACTATTTAAAAAAAAAATCAATGATAGACCACAGATGTAAAATAAATAGAAATTTTGATGCAGCTATATATAAACTGAAGAAGATAAATTTGATGCAAGTATTGTATTTGTCTATCAATGTAAGGCTTTGTTTGGGACGACTTTTTTATTGCTTCTTAAAATATACTTATTTTTTAACTAAAACTCCGTTTTAAGAAGCAATAAAAAAACCTTCTCAAACGAAGCATAAAACTTATCTAATGAAGTGACTAAAAAGCTTCTTCCACTGTACTGTGTGCGTCCAGGCATAGATAATTATTGTATATTTACATAAGCTTTCAATCAGAATAGTTTCAAGCAAATCACTTTTGACACCAACTGTTTCTATTATAAGCTTAAACCACTAAGCACTTGAAAATTCCTTTAAATATCAGCAAATGCATTAAAATCATGTGTGCTCGATGTTGACTAACTAGCCGTTGCTCATTTGGAGAGTAACGGTCATTTTGATGCAAACAGGGAGACAAAATCATATAATATTACCTTATTGATCTTTAACCACTTAGTAATGCAACCTTTATGGTATTGGTGCTGGCAGGGCAATGTAATCAACTTATCTCGGTTCTTGTAACTCATATAACAAATCACACATCTGCAAGTGGCATAAAAAGATTGTCACTGGCAGAAAACCGAACTGGTATTCATAATGGTGCTCTGACTGGTAATATTAGATAAACTAGCCTTTAACTTCATCAATGGCTACAAGACTAGGAATTTTACAATTCAAAATAAAGATCTAATAGAAATGTACATACTCTTCATGGTTCTCTCTTTTTTGAAATAGCCCAATTTTGTATGTTGAGACTGGCAAGTAGGATATAAGTTTATCTGAAAGTCCTCTGCTTTTAGTGCCTATGGCTTCACCCAATGATTGCAATTCCTAGTAAACAAAAGGAAAATGGCCCAGTCATAAAAGAAATCATGCATTAATGCCGAGCATGCATAATTAAGGCGTTAGACAGACCATATGAAAAAAAAAAAAAAAAAAATTCAAACAAGCAACTCATATACATTAAGGGGCTGTTTGGTTGCCTGCAAAGTCAACGCAGTGTAAAGTAAATGCAATGTAAAGTAATTGTAGTGCATTCTAAATACTTTGAGGCTGTTTGGTTGTCTGCAAAGTAAGCGCATGAGAAATATTTCTCTTGTTTGGTTAGATATATCTAGAGTAAAGTAAAAGCATAATAGGTAACAACCTTAAAGTTCTGAAATTTAATAAAATTCAAGCAAAGAAGGAAAGATCTGAGTTCGAGATCATTAATCTTTGTAGGGAGTATGCAATAGACATCACCGGCCACACTCCGGCGGTGAACTTGAAAGGGAGCATTAATACTAACCATTTTTTAGTCCCTCTGTTTTCCTCCTTCTCCCCCTCCCCTCCTCCCCCTCTGTTTCGAGATCATTAATCGGTGGACTCGGAACTGAAGGGAGCATTATATACTAACCATTTAATATAACAACACAGACCCTCTGTTTCCCTCCTCCTCCTCCTCCTCCTCCTCCCCCTCCTCCTGCTAATCTCCGGCCACTCGCACGGTCACACGAAAGGCCTCCGGCAAGGAAATCAGCCACATTATTCCGGCAACACGATGCAGTAAAGACTGATAGAACAGCTTTCACTAGCATATATATAATAATAAAGATCAAATGGCAGATTTTTGATAAGATCAATAGATTGTTCAAAGCCAAGTTACAGCAGGTCGGCTAGTGAAATAAAAGCAAAACAAAATTAGACAATTTGAAAGCTGTAGTGGATAACAACAAATAGGAATACAGAACAGCTTTCACTAGCATGTTTCTTTTAAAAAGCAGCAGCCGGAGGCCAACTTATATGTGATGTACTTTTTAAATCTATGCAAACAAAATAAGCCCGTTAGAAATCAGGAGAAGTTCGTTGTAATCCTTCCTACACTCTCACCGTCGACAAGCATTAAGGAGCAAAGTCGTCGAAGGAGCGAAGTTGAAGGAGAACGAAGGAGCCGTAGAAGGAGCGAAGTGCAATCTTACTCCTCCTGCGAAGCAATGAAGCCGAACAGGAAGATGATGCGAACTTGCGAGCTCCGGTCGTCGTCGCAACTTCCGATCGGACAGGAAAAGGGTCGACGCGTCGAAGGAGCGAAGTCTAACAAGAACAAAGGAGCCGAAGAAGCCTCTCGTGCAGTCGTACACCTCCTTCGAAGCAATGGAGCCAAAGTTCGGCTGCCGAACAACAACGACGTCGCGTCGTCGAGCGAATTTAAAACCCGCTCAATATGAGCGGGTTTCTAATTCAGGCAAAACAGGTCCCGTATTACAGGCCTAATACTCCTGAGGATTTTCTTTTGTTCCGCTCAAAATTAACCAAACAACCAAATTTAATAAATACATGTATTTGTTTTACTTTACACTCCTAATTCAAGCAACCAAACAACCCCTAAATAATACATTATTGCAAAGCGGAAAAATATTCTACCATATTAGTCTCATCTAAGCTACCTTAGTTGATGGAGCTAATAGAAATCAAGCTGCCTCATTGCACTTTTGCCCAATTAAACGCCACTAGTTCTTAAAAAATGAATAAAAGGATGTCCACACGGCTCAACATTAAGTAGATGAAAGTGAAAAAGATATCGCATTTGTAGAACTGTTAACATTCCCATATATTGCCTACATACAAAAGCTTGGATTTTCTCCCTGCTAAAAGGGCTTAGAAAAACTTTTCGCAATACAACATCAGTGAAATAAGATGCCAGGGTGTTTACCGTATAACTAACTGATAGGAAATACTCGTTTGCACAAGTAAACCTAACCCAAATCAAGTACCTAAGCAAAGAAATTGCTGTCCGCAGCAAGAACACAGCCCAAACAGTGGAAAACGGAGAGAAAACTCAATGGAAATTCGTAGGAAAACAAAGCAAACACTTTTATTTCAATAGTAGATAAAAGCACTTGCAAGATGCAATCTTCCTTCAATCCGAGAGGAAGGAAGCACTCTCCACGATCTCCGTCAAAGCCAAGAGCCCAAGAACAAACCTAGATCTCCCAAGCAAATTCAAAATCAAGATGAAACCCTAATCCTCTCATAACTCCCTATTAATACAATCTAATACAAAATAAACGCAAAAGGACTTCTCTACCCTTCCTTCTCCCTCCAAAAATACTTAAACCATGTTTGAATTGCAAGCGGACCCCACCCCAGCCCCCTTTCCTCCTTCCGCCTGGTCTCTGGCCCGTCTCCGCCTGGAGAAAACCCGGACCGGCTGGGCCGGTCCAGGTTGAGCCGGTCCAGGCTGGACCGGCATAACATTACCCCCCTCCCAAAGTATCACCTTGTCCTCAAGGTGGAAGGCAGGAAACTGCACTGCAATCCTCTCCAATGGCTCCCATGTGGCCTCATAATCTGGGAGGCCGCTCCACCTAATCTTCACTTCCTTTTCCCCCTTTTCATTGATGCGCACTCCTTCGACCGCTAGAGGCTCCAGTGTCACTTCCATGTCTTCCCTCAATGTGCTGGGCAGCTCTGGGCTTACTGCATGCTCCCCCACCACTTTCCTCAACTGTGATACATGAAAAACGGGGTGTATTATGGCTGTTGGAGGAAGCCTCAATCTGTATGCCACCTCCCCGATTTTCTCCTCCACTTCGAAAGGGCCAAAATATCTTGCTGCTAGCTTCTCATTTCTCCTCTGGGCTATAGTCCTCTGCATGTATGGTCGGAGCTTCAAGTAGACCTTGTCTCCAACTCCAAATTGTATATCCCTCCTTTTACTGTCCGCCTGTTTCTTCATAATATGTTGGGCTCTGAGAAGATGCCTCTTGAGCTCATCCAACACTTGATCTCTTTCCTTCAGATGCTGATCCACTGCAGATACTGGAGTACTCCTATGGCTGTAGTGTACCAGGTGTGGGGGGTCTCTTCCATATAACACCTTAAAAGGTGTCATCTTGGTAGCCGAGTGAGAGGAGGTGTTGTACCAGTATTCTGCCCAGGCCAGCCATTTGGCCCACTGCTTTGGTGTCTCAGACACAAAGCATCTCAAGTATGTCTCCAAGCTTCTATTCACCACCTCCGTCTGCCCATCAGTCTGTGGGTGATATGCTGTGCTCCTCTTCAATACTGTGCCCTGCATCCTAAATAACTCCCTCCAAAAATGGCTCAGGAACACCTTGTACCTATCCGAAACAATAGACTCCGGTACCCCATGCAGGCGGACTATCTCTCTCACAAAAGCTGCTGCTACTGATACTGCAGTGTATGGGTGTCTCAAGGGAATGAAATGAGCATATTTGCTCAATCTGTCAACCACTACAAATATGACCGTGTACCCTTCTGATTTGGGAAGCCCATCAATAAAATCCATAGTAATCTCCTCCCAAACCTTCTCTGGTAGGGCCAGAGGCTGTAGTAATCCCCCTGGTGCCATCGTCATGTACTTGTTCTGCTGGCAGGTGTCACACTTAGCCACCATCTCCTCTATGTCTTTCCTCATCCCTTTCCAGTATAATTCAGCAGCAATTCAGCTATAAGTTTTCTGCACTCCTGAATGCCCTCTTATGACACTCCCATGAAACTCCTGTAGAAGATGGAGAATGTGAATGGAAGACTTAGGAATCACACTCCTTCCCTGATAGTACAGTCTTTCACCCACAACTGTGTAGCTTGGGTGGCTGTTTTCATCTGAAAGTACTTCTTCTTTGATTCTCCTTAGTTCCTCATTCTGGATGCTCTCCTCTTTGATGGCTCCCCAATCAATCAGAACCGGTACTGATACAGCAATCCCCTGGAGCTCCCCCATACAGCGTGATAAGGCATCTGCTGCCTTATTCTCTAATCCTGGCCGATAGTGGATCTCAAAATCATATCCAAGCAGTTTGGACAACCACCTCTGATGCTCCTCTGTGACCATCCTCTGCTATGGCAAGTATTTCAGGCTCCTCTGATCAGTCCTGACAATAAAATGTCTGCCCAATAAATAAGGTCTCCACTTTTGGATGGCCAGTACAATCGCCATCAGCTCTCTCTCATAGACCGACTTCAGCCTAGCCCGGGACGACAGTACCTGACTGAAGTAAGCTATGGCCCTGTGGTTCTGCATCAATACTGCTCCCAATCCGTAGCCTGAAGCATCTGTCTCCAACACAAACACCTGGTTGAAGTCTGGCAGAGCAAGCACTGGCACCGTTGTCATGGCCTTCTTAAGCTTCTCAAAAGCCTCAGAAGCTGCTTTCCCCCATAAAAAATTGTCCTTCTTCAACTGCTCTGTCAGTGGTCCTGTTATGGTACTGTACCCTCTCACGAACCTCCTGTAGTAGCCGGTAAGTCCCAAAAATCCTCTGAGCCCCTTCAAGGACTTGGGTTGAGGCCAGGCCAGCATTGCCTCTATCTTGGACTGGTCTGCAGCCACTCCCTCCTGGGATATCACGTGTCCCAGGTACTCCACTTGTGCCTGAGCGAAGTCGCAATTCTTGAAATTGGCCTTCAGCTGATGCTCCCTTAGCACCCCCAACACCACTCTCAGGTGTTATAGGTGTTCCTCCTCAGTCCTGCTATAAATGAGAATGTAATAAAAAAATACCAACACAAACCTGCGAAGGTGTGGCTTGAAGATCCTGTTCATCAATGCCTGGAATGTCGCTGGTGCATTGGTGAGGCCAAAAGGCATCACCAGAAACTCGTAGTGGCCCTCATGAGTCCTGAAGGCTGTCTTCTGCACATCTTCCTTCCTCATCCTAATCTGATGATAGCCTGACTTCAGATCAATTTTGGTGAACAAAGCAGCTCCATGCAGCTCATCCATCAACTCGTCAATCACAGAGATGGGAAACTTATCAGGCACTGTCTCTTTGTTGAGAGCTCTGTAGTCAACACAGAACCTCCAACTCCCATCCTTCTTTTTCACCAGCAGAACTGGGCTAGAGAAAGGGCTCACACTGGGCTGAATGATCCCCCCTTCTAGCATTTCCCCCACCAATTTCTCAATCTCATCTTTTTGCACCTGAGGGTATCTGTAAGGTCTCACACTGATAGGGGAGACTCCCTCTTTCAGGATGATCTGATGCTCCCGCTCTCTGTCAGGTGGGAGTCCCACCGGAGGTTGGAACACATCCTCGAACTCCTGTAGAAAAGGCTGAACCAACGTAGGAATGAGTTTTCCTTCCCCCTCCTGTTGATCCTCCAAGCTCTGCAACTCCACCAGGAACCCTCCTCCTTCCTCATGGATAATTTTCACCATCGACCTGAGTGACACTCCAGCTCTGGACAAACCTGGTTCCCCTCTCAGCTTCACCCTCTTGCCTTCTACCATCAGTTCCATCACCATGGTTCCCCAGTTCACCTTGGTTTCACCCAAGGTCTGTAGTCATTTCATGCCCAAAATGACATTGGTGCTACCCAACCTCAGGGGTAGGAAATCCTCCACCACCCTGATCTCCTGTAGGCTCATCTCCACCCCCTTGCAGATCCCCGTGCTAGACTCAATCTTTCATGTCCCCATCATTACCCCATAACTGTCTGTCTCAGTAGGCTCCATCCCCAGCTCCTCCGCCACCTGGGTGGATATGAAATTGTGGGTTGTCCCACTATCGATCAGTACTACTACCTCCCTCCCATGGATCTTCCCTTTCATCTTCATGGTATGACTAGGAGTAAATCCCATCACAAAATTGAGAGATACCTCGGCCACCTCCAACTGGGGGTCACTCTGCTCCTCATCAGAGTCATCACCCTCCTCAGGTGCCTCGTCTATATAGACGGTGAGAGCCCGAAGAGCGCCATCCTTGCATCTGTGCCCTGGAACAAACTTCTCCTCACATCTGAAACAAAGGCCCTTGGCCCTCTTCTCCTGCATCTCCTCCTTAGTCAATTTCTTAAAACTTCCCGCAGTTCTAGTCACCCCGCTCTTCTGCTTTCCACTCTCTTTTGGGACACTAGGGCTTGACCCTTTTGGAGCCAAGTAAGTGGTAGTAGTCCTGGTGGGACCTCCTGAGTGGTTGTTCCGCCAACTTCGAGCGTTGGTCTTCTGGTTCTCCACCAGCTGAGCCAACTCCATTGCCTCCCTCAGGTCTCTCGGTCTCATGACCTTCACAGCATCCCTAATTTCTGGCTTGAGCCCCTTCATAAAGTTTCCCCCCAACATGCTGTTCGATAAGCCCTCAATGTCGCCCACCAGACTCTCAAATTTCTTTCTGTATTCCTCCACTGTCCCTTCCTGAGTGAGGGCATAGAACTGCTCGGAGATCTCCCATGGGCTGCCCCCCCTGAATCTCTCTCTGATGGCCTCCTTGAAATCCCTCCACGTTCTCACCGGATCCCACTTATCCATGTACTTGAACCAGGAAAAAGCCGCCCTTCCAAGCACATGCTAGCAGCCATCAATCTCTCCTCCTCCATAAGGCCATTCACTGCAAAGTACCTTTCCACCTTGTGGATCCACTCATCCACATTTCCCTCTTCGAAGACAGGCATTTTCAGCTTCCTGGCCCTCGTGTCCATCCCGTATGCTCTGTTCCCCCCATGGCCTCCTCTGTCCCAGGCAATGGGGTCTTCCCAAGTTCCTCTTTCTCCATATCGGGGCACATCCTCTCTCCTCGGCCGTCGATAGCCATCTTCCCCTCGCGCTCCTCCATGGTGGTTATGAATCCCCCATGGCCGGTCCACTGGGTCGGGCCTCTGACGACGCCAATCATCCTCTCTTTCTTCCCTGAAGTCTCTCCTTCTTTCCTGCTCTTCCCTCCTGATGGACTCCCGATGTAGCATTCTTCCGTTGCTACCAAGCAGTTCCACCTCCTCTTCCCCTTCCGGATTTGCCTTCTCCTTACCCTTGCTCCCACTACCTTCTCCTCTTTCCTCCGCTGGCACAGCTCTTGCTTGCCCTTCCAACAACTTTTTCATCATCTCCTCCAATGCCATGAATTTCCCTTCCATATTCTCACTCAACGTCGCCATCTTCTCCTCCAGATCCGCCTTAAATTGACCCACTTCGGTCTCCAAGACTTCTACACGTTTAGATGCCATGGGAACCAAAAAATGGTCTCCGGATCCCTTCCGAAAAGCAAAAATCTGCAGCGAAACAGTGGAAAACAGCCCCCCACCGTCAGGATCTTTGCTCTGATACCAATTTGATAGGAAATACTCGTTTGCACAAGTAAACCTAACCCAAATCAAGTACCTAAGCAAAGAAATTGCTGTACGCAGCAAGAACACAGCCCAAACAATGGAAAACGGAGAGAAAACTCAATGGAAATTCGTAGGAAAACAAAGCAAACACTTTTATTTCAATAGTAGATAAAAGCACTTGCAAGATACAATCTTCCTTCAATCCGAGAGGAAGGAAGCTATTACGCATAACCTTGGACCGGTCCCAGCTGGACCGGTCCGGTTCTACACCCGGCGGTCCAAAGCCGGGCGGAACCCGCCGATCGCAGAAACCGCGGACGAAGGAGCGGGCTAGGGGGCTTTTGAGCATTTCGTTGGAGGGAATTTTTGAATGATGAGGGTGTTTATGTCATTTGTATCTTTCCTTTTGCTTTAATTAAGGAGTTAAAGAGAGAATTAGGGATTATCTTGAATTTGAATTGTTTTGAGATCTAGGTTTTGGTGTCTTGGGCTCTTGGCTTCGCCGGAGATCTTTTGAAGAGTTTTTCCTTCCTCTCGAATTGAAGGAAAGCTGTATCTTGCAAGTGCTTTTCGTCCGTTATCGAAATAAAAGTGTTTGCAGTGTTTTTCCTACGTTTTCTCCTACGTTTCCTCTCAGATTTTCGTGCAGTTGGCTGTTTTTCTGCTGTGGACAACAGTTTTTCCTTTGGATCCTCTTGGTTTTGGTGTGAAACACTTGGAAATCCAAGTGTTTCCTATCAAATTGGTATCAGAGCATCGATTCGGGACCACCGGCGGCTGAAATTCTGAAATTTCAGCAAGATCGTCATCTCCGGAAAAAGATTTTTGTGGATCCGTTAAAAGAAAGATGGCCGGGAAGAAGGTGGAAGTTTTAGAATGCGAGTTTGGTCAACTGAAGACAGATCTGGAAGGGAAATTCATGGAGATCTCCACCAACAATGAGAAGTTGGAAGGTAGGTTCGCGGCGATGGAAGAAATGATGAAGAAATTATTAGAGATGAAGACCCATCCGGACACATCAGAAGTGAGAGAGACCACTGACGGCCATGGCGTAGGAGGAAATTCAAACCCAATCCGGGGGAGGAGGAATCCGGAGGTGGAGATTCTTGAAGGGGATGACGACATGTCACCTCTAGAGCCACTCTCTAGAGAGGAGATGAGCATGGGGAATGACCGCCGAGGTGCTAATTTTCAACGTCGAGGTGCTGATTTTCAGCATCGAGGTGCTGATTTTCAGCATCGAGGTGCTGATTTTCAGCGTCGAGGTGTGGAGTTTGGAGGCAGGCGGGGGGAATATGAAGGTAGTGCAGAATTTGGAGAGAGGAGAGAAGAATATCAACGTCGAGGTGCTGAATTTCAGCGTCGATGTGCTAATTTTGAAAGGGGAAGAGGAGATTATGACGAAGATTTCGGTTACCAACGTCGGAGGGAGGATCGGGACACTTGGGGAGCACCTCCTTTTCGAGGAACGGGAGGTTACGGAGATTTTCGGGGTAACGGGAGGGATCTGAAGGTGAGGAAGTTGAAGATGCACATCTTTGAGGGTGAAGATGGCCATGGCTGGATATACAAGGTGGAGCGTTACTTCGCTGTCAACGGGTTGACGGATGACGAAAAACTAACGGCAGCAGGTTTGTGTCTGGAAGGGAAGGCGCTGGCATGGTATCAGTGGAGAGACAGAAGAGAGCCTATCAGAACCTGGCGAGAGTTCAAGGATTGTTTATTAGAGCGTTTCTGAGCCGACGGAGCAGGAGACTTCTATGAACAGTTCTTTGCTCTAACTCATGAGGGGACCGTGGCCGACTACCGGGACAGATTCGAGTATTTGGCTAGCCGTCTGGATCATATCTCTGAATCGGCCCTGGAAGGGAATTTCATGAAAGGGCTCAAACCGGAGATAAGAACAGCTGTCCGGGTGCTGGAGCCAAGGAATTTAGGCAAGGCCATGGAGCTTGCACAATTGGTGGAAGACCAAAAGAAGTCAGAAAGAGGAGCTCGAGGCAACTACTCTGGGGGATCATATAAGATGACTACTGCTGTGTTACCCTCAAAAGGGGTAGCCCCAGGGAACCAGAGGGAGGTGCCCAAGGAGAGATCAGGTGGTGGGGGGAGTGGAGGACAATTCAAGAGGCTGACAGAGAAGGAGATGCAAGAAAAGAGAGCAAAAGGGGTGTGCTTCCGTTGTGACGAGAAGTACATGCCTGGGCATAGATGCAAGGACCGCACTCTTCAGGTTCTCCTAGTCTGTGAGGATGAGGAAGACGAGGAGGGAGGTGAAAGCAGGACTGAAGAGGAGGAGGAGGAGAAGCTGCACCTGGACGTGGCAGAAGTCTCCCTCAACTCTGTAGTGGGATTCACCCCGAGTCACACTATGAAAGTAAGAGGAGAGATAGCTGACCGCGAAGTGGTTGTGTTGATTGATAGTGGGGCAACCCACAATTTCATTTCCACCCAGATCGTTGACCAGATGGGTATGGAACTCGCCGATACGGGAGGCTATGGGGTGATGATGGGCACGGGCAAGATGGAAATGGGTAGGGGAATCTGTAGAGAGGTGGTTCTGAAGATTCAGGGGATCCAGGTAAAGGAAGACTTCCTTCCCCTAGAACTGGGGAGCACGGATGTCATCCTAGGGATGAAGTGGCTGCGTACTTTGGGAGAGACTAAGATTAATTGGGGGAATCTAAGGATGGAATTGGTGATAGGGGGGAGGAGGATGATACAGGGAGATGTTGGCTTGACCAAGGCTGGGGTTTCTCTCAAGTCCCTAATCAAGACCATTCAGCAGGAGGGAGGAGGCTATTTGGTGGAATTGCACAGTCTGGAGGGAGCAAGAATGGAAGAGGGAGGAGACATACCCCTCTCCGTTCAACCATTGATTCAGCAGTTCCAGGAGTTATTTTAGCCACCTCAGGGATTACCCCCGCAGAGGGAGCGAGAGCATGCTATTGTGTTGAAGGAAGGCATTGCACCCATCAGTGTACGCCCTTATCGTTACCCTCAGTTCCAGAAAGACGAAATTGAACGGTTGATCAGAGAGATGTTGGAGGCAGAGATCATCAGACCCAGCATCAGCCCTTTCTCTAGTCCCGTTTTGTTGGTAAAAAAGAAGGATGACAGCTGACGATTTTGTGTAGATTACCGTGCACTCAACAAGGAGACTGCACCTGACAAATTTCCCATACCAGTCATAGATGAGCTGTTAGATGAATTGAGTGGGTCAGTGATCTTCAGCAAAATAGACTTGAAGTCGGGCTACCATCAGATCCGGATGAGGAAGGAAGATATACCGAAGACAGCCTTCAGAACTCATGAAGGACATTATGAGTTCCTAGTGATGCCTTTTGGTCTCACCAATGCCCCCGCTACTTTCCAGGCCCTGATGAATGAGGTTTTCAAACCCTTTCTAAGGCGATTTGTGCTGGTATTTTTCGACGACATCCTGGTCTATAGCAGGACAGAGGAAGAACACTGGGAACATCTAAAGAGAGTTTTAGAGGTACTACAAGAATACCAGCTGAGGGCTAATTTAAAGAAGTGTAGCTTTGCACAAACCAGTGTGGATTATTTGGGCCACGTGGTATCCAAAGACGGGGTAGCAGCAGATCAGTCCAAAATTGAGGCGATGCTCAAGTGGCCAATGCCAAAGAACTTGAAGGAGCTGAGGGGATTCCTAGGACTAACGGGCTACTACAGAAGGTTTGTGAAAGGATACAGCACTATAGCTTGGCCACTCACGGAACAACTAAAGAAGGATGGTTTCCTATGGGGGGAAATGGCCACATCAGCATTTGAGAACTTGAAGAAGGCGATGACGACGGTGCCAGTTTTAGCTCTGCCAGACTTCACTCAGAGCTTCATTGTGGAGACAGATGCATCGGGCTATGGGCTGGGAGCAGTTCTGATGCAAAGTCGTAGGCCCATCGCCTATTTCAGCCAGGTGTTGACTGCCAGAGCCAGGCTGAAATCAGTATATGAAAGAGAATTGATGGCCATCGTTTTGGCAATCCAGAAGTGGCGACCCTACCTACTGGGAAGGCATTTCATTGTCAGGACAGATCAAAGAAGCCTGAAGTACTTGTTGGAACAACGCATGGTGACGGAAGAACATCAGAGGTGGTTGTCCAAGTTACTTGGGTACGACTTAGAGATTCAGTATCGGCCGGGGGCAGAGAACAAGGCGGCAGATGCCTTGTCCAGATGCATGGGGGAGTTGCAGACAGTGGCCCTGTCTGTCCCGTTAATGCTGGATTGGGAAGCTATCCGAGCAGCACGAGCGATGAAGGATTGAGAAAAATCAAGACTGATTTACTGAGAGAAGAAGGGAACCACCAAGGGTACTCACTGGAAGGGGAAAAATTACTTTACCAAGGGAGATTCGTGATACCCCGAACCTCGACCCACATCCCCAATTTACTTAAGGAGTTTCATGGAAGTGCGGTGGGAGGTCACTCCGGGGTGCAGAAAACATACAAGAGGTTAGCAGCAGAGCTGTACTGGAAGGGGATGCACAAGGATGTGGAGGAGATGGTAGCTAGCTGCGAGACCTGTCAAAGGAACAAATATATGGCCATGTCTCCGGGAGGACTGTTGCAACCACTGGCTCTACCAGGAAGAGTGTGGGAAGAAATCTCTATGGACTTTATAGATGGACTGCCTCGCTCAGAAGGATTCACAGTGATACTGGTAGTGGTGGACCGATTGAGCAAATATGCACACTTCATCCCACTCAGACACCCCTACACAGCAGTGACAGTAGCTTCAGCATTCATCAGGGAAGTTGTCAGACTACACGGAGTACCAGAGGCGATAGTATCAGATAGGGATAAGGTGTTTCTTAGCCATTTTTGGAAGGAATTGTTCAGATTGCAAGGAACGGTTTTAAAAAGGAGTACAGCGTACCACCCGCAAACGGATGGCCAGACAGAGGTAGTCAACAGAAGCTTGGAGACGTACTTAAGGTGCTTCGTGTCAGAAACTCCCAAGCTATGGGCTAAGTGGCTATCATGGGCAGAATATTGGTACAACACATCGTTTCATTCTGCTTCACAGATGACCCCTTTCAAGGTGTTGTACGGAAGGGACCCCCCACACTTGGTGCATTTTGGGAGTAGCAACACTCCTATTTCGTCAGTAGAAGGGTACTTGGAGGAGAGAGACCGGATACTTGAAGAGCTAAAGAGACATCTGCTGAGAGCACAACAAATCATGAAGAAGAATGCTGATGGGCATCGGAAGGACATACAGTTTGCAGCAGGGGAAAGGGTGTTTTTGAAGCTCCGACCATACAGGCAGAAGACTGTCGCCAATAGGAGGAATGAAAAGCTGGCTCCAAGATACTTTGGGCCGTATGAAGTGCTGGAGAAGATTGGGACTGTAGCATACAGATTAAAACTTCCACCATAAGCAACTATACACCCAGTTTTTCACGTGTCACAATTAAGGAGAGCCATTGGGGAGTACACTGCCAACTCTGAGCTTCCAGCGACCCTAACAGAGGAGTTAGAAGTGATTCTAGAGCCTATGGAGCTCAAAGGGGTTCGCCAGAAGGAAGATAAATCAAAGGAAGTGTTGATCCAGTGGAAGAACCTTCCTAACTACGAGGCGACTTGGGAGCCATACGGGAGAATGAAACATCAGTTTCCTGATTTTCACCTTGAGGACAAGGTGATTCTTTGGGAGGGCGGTAATGTTACGCATAACCTTGGACCGGTCCCAGCTGGACCGGTCCGGTTCTACACCCGGCGGTCCAAAGCCGGGCGGAACCCGCCGATCGTAGAAACCGCGGACGAAGGAGCGGGCTAGGGGGCTTTTGAGCGTTTCGTTGGAGGGAATTTTTGAATGATGAGGGTGTTTATGTCATTTGTATCTTTCCTTTTGCTTTAATTAGGGAGTTAAGAGAGAATTAGGGATTATCTTGAATTTGAATTGTTTTGAGATCTAGGTTTTGGAGTCTTGGGCTCTTGGCTTCGCCGGAGATCTTTTGGAGAGTTTTTCCTTCCTCTCGAATTGAAGGAAAGCTGTATCTTGCAAGTGCTTTTCGTCCGTTATCGAAATAAAAGTGTTTGCAGTGTTTTTCCTACGTTTTCTCCTACGTTTCCTCTCAGATTTTCGTGCAGTTGGCTGTTTTTCTGCTGTGGACAGCAGTTTTTCCTTTGGATCCTCTTGGTTTTGGTGTGAAACACTTGGAAATCCAAGTGTTTCCTATCAGAAGCACTCTCCACGATCTCCGGCAAAGCCAAGAGCCCAAGAACAAACCTAGATCTCCCAAGCAAATTCAAAATCAAGATGAAACCCTAATCCTCTCATAACTCCCTATTAATACAATCTAATACAAAATAAACGCAAAAGGACTTCTCTACCCTTCCTTCTCCCTCCAAAAATACTTAAACCATGTTTGAATTGCAAGCGGACCCCACCCCAGCCCCCTTTCCTCCTTCCGCCTGGTCTCTGGCCCGTCTCCGCCTGGAGAAAACCCGGACCGGCTGGGCCGGTCCAGGTTGAGCTGGTCCAGGCTGGACCGGCATAACACTAACCCAAAAAATAGATCAATGCTGTAAGACTTGTTGATTGGTGAGCTATAATGCACCGATACTTCTCCTCAAAGAGGTGTGCAGTGTCTGACACGAAACGCGTCCGACACTTCATCGACACATGCCGAACAAGCTGAAAATGTGTCCAATAAAAAATATTAAATATAAATTGGACACCTGTGTACGACATGCGTATCTTAAATATTTTATGAATTTTTTTTTTTTAAATATAATTTCTTGTATTTAAATTTTTTACTAATTTAAAATATAAAAACTAAATTTCATATTTCTTATTCACAACACCAAATCAATCACCCGTACTTAATACCCCATTTATCAAATATTCTCATTTTCATTTCTCTTTGGCAGTAAAGGTATTTTCATCTCTTCTCTCGATGACTGATAAATAGCATCGACGCCCGACTCTCGAAATCCTAACATTAATCATTTTAAGCAGAAATTCTAGTTAAATGACTTATAATTTTTAAAATTATACTTGTTTAATTTTTATACACTATTTTTAAAATATAAAAACTATAATACCATGTCCAATCTATGTCTGTGTCCTATATTTTCAATAATTGACGTGTCCCGTGTTCGTGTCCGTGTCATATCCGGGTCGCCGTGTCCTTGTCTGTGCATCATAGTTGGTGAGGGATGACTGATGGAACAAAAAAATCAAATTATTCTATCAAATTATCAGATCATCTTGAGAATTTTATGAATACTTATAAATTAAATCTTTTTTACTAATTTTTAAAAAGATGGATCTTTGAAGGTCATGCTCCATTCATGATATTATTTCTTTGCCTGCCCACACAGTGAGAAAAGAGGAACATATGGCATGGGGTAGAGCAACTACCCTCCATTTTCATGACAAGTCAGGAACTTTTCCATATACCAGAAAACCACCAACTTATTTGGTCGCCTTACAATCTCTTCATTACTTAGAATGAAGTCATGAGCCGCCTAGATGGCATCATAATCACCTTCAACAATATCAGCTAAAACGCCTATACAAAACCCTAAATTGGTCTTTAACCCTCAAATTGAATTTAACCTTAGTATATTTTAAAAATTCAAAATATTTCTAGGAAGGGTTCACTTCGCAAAAATCCCATTTTTAAACCTTTCCATAAACATTTGAATGATGAAATTTTTTAAGAATATGATCTTTCAAAGCAATATGTGAAAAACCTATTGAATTTGAAATAAGCCCCTTACATCATGGTTGACTATGTACATATTAACCCATTATGACACATCAGCCCCATCCAAAGGGAAGTGATGTAGGTCGTTCTAAGGTCTAGAGATTTAACAGTAAATCTAACATGCAAAATAGCTCTTGACTAAATAAGAAGATATGCAATGTCAATTTTATAGATTTTTAGATAAAATACAAACAAATAAACATGCAAAATCACATCAAATCAAACTAGTTAACTCAAACAATTAATTTATTTCTAAAGATGAGGAATAGAAAGAAAGTAGAATTTAATTTCCATTGAAAAACTTTGATCTTCAAAGGAAAGCAACTTCAAGAAATAAACAAATTAAGTAAAATATCATGTAAATAAATGAATTCAAATATCAAATAAATCTAAAAATATACAAATCAAACATTCAATCATAGCTAATTCAGATCTTGCAGCAAAAATCCTTGGTTTTTAGTAAAGTACAGTAAAGCTTCGGCATTGTCTACTGAAAACCTTATAGTCAATCAAGACTCTGCTTTAAAAATACTTTAATTTTAGTAGTGACAAACAGATTTGGCACTATTTGTTGAAAACCTTAAAATCCCTAGTTAAGGCCTCACATACATTACAGACCAGGCAGCAGATAAGAATCCATGCCATCAAGAAAACTTTTGAGCCAGCCAACTCCATAAATAAACATTATCTCTTCAGCATTAAATCTTTAGAAATTTTTTTGAATGAGACAACCGACGGTCACTATTAAGAATGCCTTATCATCACATTCAAGGCTCCTTGATAATCAGATACTAATAACCTGATAAACCCTGGATGATTGGTCCTTGACAAGGTTAATCACTCCTCTTACAAACCTACTCCCCATGTCATGCATACCTAATAATTCTTTCAAAAAAAGTTAAAAAGAAATCTCCTTAATCAAGCAATCTTTTCAAGTTTAAATAGTAAATTAATAATAAAAACTTAAGCCGATTGGTGGTCTTGAACCCTAGATCTAAAACCCCTAATCCAGTGTCAGATGTAGTCTAATTAACCAAATTCAATCCACCTCACTGAAAGAGGCAATTCTTGAGGTCTAACATATTGAGACCTCAGACTGTTTGCTCCAATTGAGTAATTACTGCACATTTCTAGCTTGAAATTCTTCATTGGATTGCTAAAATAAGTGATAATCATTTGGATCAACAATCACATCCTAGGTCGCTGATGATGCAGCATCATTGTGCTTTTGAATTTCATTTTATTGTTAATCCTTAGACTTTGCTTCATTTCTACTTAAACTATATTATTAGCTAGAAATTGCTATTCTTAATTTGGAGTTCTTTCCCTTAATAATTTTTTATTCGTCAGTGGTGGGACATACTATATGCTATATTGATCTCTGTAAAAGACGATTATGAAATTATCATATATGCTATAATTCCTTTCATTTTCCTATGACTATTATCTCCTCTTCTTCTTCTTTTCGTCTAATTCCTCCCACTTTTCTACACCGATTTGGAATTAAAGCCCATAATAGTGGATGACAATGAGACTCCAGGGTGCAACGATGATTGGTCCTACAATAGCCTGCGAGATGATGCGGTGCATCATTAGCTAAATAAATCCTTAGGAATAGATCATCTAAGTTTGTTACATATTTCCTATATGCCTTCTAGAATGTTTTTGCTAGCTTTTAAATATAGCTATTGTAGTAGGAAAGAGGATGATGAATTATATACTCTTTTGAAGCTTAGAGCTTGTATTTGTTCCCTAGATTGGAAATTCTTTCTAACAGATCTGATTCTTTTGTCGATCCATCACATCAGTTGATATCAAAGCTTGGAGTTTGCGAAGAATGACGGACTGCCGAAGAAGATGGGTTGTCGACGACGATCGAAGCCAAAGAAATGGGTTGTCGACGAAGATCGATGCCAAATAAGATGGGCGGTCGGCAACGATCAATGCTGAAGAAGATGGGCGGTCTATGACTATCCTCCTCCGCTCTAACTTCCACTCTAATAGTGACATTCGCTGCCCGTCCAACGACCCTCCATCAATGCTTCACGCGAACGCGTCGTCCGCAACTCCTCTCTGCTCGCGGGATCCCATACCTGATTAGCGAACCATCGCCAATGCTTCCCGAGAATGCGTCATCCGCGAATCCTCGACACTTTAGCTTCCACTTCAATGGTGAGATCCTCTGCCCGATCGAGCAGTCCGCAACCATCACGTGACCGTCGTCCGCGACTCGCCTTCGCTCCAGCACACAATATCTCGATTAGATCCGCCCGCACTCCCAGAATTCAATGTCGTTGCTCGTTCTAACCCTATCTCGCCCGACCCCGGACCTATCAGCGTGATCCCGTCCGCACGACCGGCCCCACTCCAAACTAGTCTCGCCACCCGCGATTTCATATCTACATAGTTTGGACTTTGGATTACTTTCAGTAGTTTGGATTTTGGATTACTTTTTATTAATCATTATGCATTCGTTAGTTAAGGGATAGAAAATATATTGTAACGATCTCTCCTCTCTCTTCTTCTCTTCTTTTTCTTTTTCTTTTTCTCTTTCTTTATTTTCATGTAAGTTCTCTTAGTGATGCGGGCAAAAGATATAGGGGAGCCTATATCTCTCGATCGCAAAGGAGAGGACGGACTTTTACGGACGAAAACGACTAAAGACGAGAAAAGAGACGAACAAACTCTTACATTTCAAATAAAACTAAAAAAAGAAGAAATTACAACGACGACGATTTGCAAACTTAAAATTAAAGTCGACACCCTAAAGTTGCTGCACTTAGAGAAGAGGGATACAGATGGAGTGACACTTGCGGAAAGACGAAAGAGATTAGAAGCCCGAGAAGAAAGGGTGGAAAGAGCCCGCAGGATTTCCAAGCAACCCGCAGGTTAACAGATTTTTTTCCAAAAATCACATATCACATTCACCATCCAAAACATTACATAACCCCTCATATTTATAGGTATGAAAGGGGAATACAAAAGGACACATTACATAAATTTAACACATATATCAAAGCATTAAATACATAGAAAACTCCCCCCCAAGCTCACGGTTAAACACCCAAACCAGGAACCAAGGAGACAGCCACGGGAGACGAGGGGAACCGCACTGACCGAGAGCCACGGCCACGGGAAACGAGGGACGGTCACGGAAGAAGGAGCTCAGCCGTGAGATCCCAAGAGGCAAACACAAAATACTAAAAGCCATGAGGAAACCAAGGAGTCACCTCATGGAAAAAGACATTTCTTGGAATTCCAAAAGCCGGTTTGGAATTCCAAGAGACCTACATAATAAAAAATATAAAAAGCATAAAAAGTACATTTAATATAGGATAATAAATGAACTAAAATATTAACTCATAATGAGCTAACCCTTAGTTCAATAAATGAACTAAAGTCCAGCTCATAAATGAACTAAAAGTTCAGCTCAAATATGATAAACTACTAGACTCAAGGGAAGCCAAAATATGATTTATTTTGGACAAGTGTTGACCCCCCCTTTGTCTACATCAGACTCCCCTTCTTGTGAAACTCATCTCCTGATGAGTTCGCTTTAGACTTCATTCGAGGAGTTGAAGACGGCGCATCTAATTCATTGATCAAATCTTCATACTTCTGCATGATCTTGTCTCGCTCTCTTAAGAATTTGTCTTGCAAGCGCTGCTTTTTCTTGAAGTACCTTTCTGTACGTATGTGCATCCATACTTGAAGCTTGTATAATTCATACTCCAGTGGATTTTTTGATTTTGTCGGGATCCATCTATCCATAGATTAATCAATGTCTTCTGTCTTGCTTTCTTCAATTTTTTTGTCTTTTTTCATTTTTTCTGACAGACTCAAAAAGACTAAAAAATTACAATACTCACAGAAAGACTTAAAAGACTCAACCTAAACTTAGACTCACAAATAAACGCGTTGACAAACTTGACAAAACAAAATTGACAAACCAAAATTTGACGACCAAATTCTAGGACTTCCTAACTTGCTCTGATACCAAATGATGCGGGCAAAAGATATAGGGAAGCCTATATCTCTCGAACGCAAAGGAGAGGACGGACTTCTACGAACGAAAACGACTAAAGACGAGAAAAGAGACGAACAAACTCTTACATTTCAAATAAAACTAAAAAAAAGAAGAAATTACAACGACGACGATTTGCAAACTTAAAATTAAAGTCGACACCCTAAAGTTGTTGCACTTAGAGAAGAAGGATACAGATGGAGTGGCACTTGCGGAAAGACGAAAGAGATTAGAAGCCCGAGAAGAAAGGGTGGAAAGAGCCCGCAGGATTTCCAAGCAACCCGCAGGTTAACAGATTTTTTTCCAAAAATCAAATATCACATTCACCATCCAAAACATTACATAACCCCTCATATTTATAGGTATGAAAGGGGAATACAAAAGGACACATTACATAAATTTAACACATATATCAAAGCATTAAATACATAGAAAACTCCCCCCCAAGCTCACGGTTAAACACCCAAACCAGGAACCAAGGAGACAGCCACGGGAGACGAGGGGAACCGCACTGACCGAGAGCCACGGCCACGGGAAACGAGGGACGGTCACGGAAGAAGGAGCTCAGCCGTGAGATCCCAAGAGGCAAACACAAAATACTAAAAGCCATGAGGAAACCAAGGAGTCACCTCATGGAAAAAGACATTTCTTGGAATTCCAAAAGCCGGTTTGGAATTCCAAGAGACCTACATAATAAAAAATATAAAAAGCATAAAAAGTACATTTAATATAGGATAATAAATGAACTAAAATATTAACTCATAATGAGCTAACCCTTAGTTCAATAAATGAACTAAAGTCCAGCTCATAAATGAACTAAAAGTTCAGCTCAAATATGATAAACTACTAGACTCAAGGGAAGCCAAAATATGATTTATTTTGGACAAGTGTTGACCCCCCTTTGTCTACATCAGACTCCCCTTCTTGTGAAACTCATCTCCTGATGAGTTCGCTTTAGACTTCATTCGAGGAGTTGAAGACGGCGCATCTAATTCATTGATTAAATCTTCATACTTCTGCATGATCTTGTCTCGCTCTCTTAAGAATTTGTCTTGCAAGCGCTGCTTTTTCTTGAAGTACCTTTCTGTACGTATGTGCATCCATACTTGAAGCTTGTATAATTCATACTCCAGTGGATTTTTTGATTTTGTTGGGATCCATCTATCCATAGATTCATCAATGTCTTCTGCCTTGCTTTCTTCAATTTTTTTGTCTTTTTTCATTTTTTCTAACAGACTCAAAAAGACTAAAAAATTACAATACTCACAGAAAGACTTAAAAGACTCAACCTAAACTTAGACTCACAAATAAACGCGTTGACAAACTTGACAAAACAAAATTGACAAACCAAAATTTGACGACCAAATTCTAGGACTTCCTAACTTGCTCTGATACCAAATGATGCGGGCAAAAGATATAGGGGAGCCTATATCTCTCGATCGCAAAGGAGAGGACGGACTTCTACGAACGAAAACGACTAAAGACGAGAAAAGAGACGAACAAACTCTTACATTTCAAATAAAACTAAAAAAAAAGAAGAAATTACAACGACGATGATTTGCAAACTTAAAATTAAAGTCGACACCCTAAAGTTGTTGCACTTAGAGAAGAGGGATACAGATGGAGTGGCACTTGCGGAAAGACGAAAGAGATTAGAAGCCCGAGAAGAAAGGGTGGAAAGAGCCCGCAGGATTTCCAAGCAACCCGCAGGTTAACAGATTTTTTTCCAAAAATCAAATATCACATTCACCATCCAAAACATTACATAACCCCTCATATTTATAGGTATGAAAGGGGAATACAAAAGGACACATTACATAAATTTAACACATATATCAAAGCATTAAATACATAGAAAACTCCCCCCCAAGCTCACGGTTAAACACCCAAACCAGGAACCAAGGAGACAGCCACGGGAGACGAGGGGAACCGCACTGACCGAGAGCCACGGCCACGGGAAACGAGGGACGGTCACGGAAGAAGGAGCTCAGCCGTGAGATCCCAAGAGGCAAACACAAAATACTAAAAGCCATGAGGAAACCAAGGAGTCACCTCATGGAAAAAGACATTTCTTGGAATTCCAAAAGCCAGTTTGGAATTCCAAGAGACCTACATAATAAAAAATATAAAAAGCATAAAAAGTACATTTAATATAGGATAATAAATGAACTAAAATATTAACTCATAATGAGCTAACCCTTAGTTCAATAAATGAACTAAAGTCCAGCTCATAAATGAACTAAAAGTTCAGCTCAAATATGATAAACTACTAGACTCAAGGGAAGCCAAAATATGATTTATTTTGGACAAGTGTTGACCCCCCCTTTGTCTACATCAGACTCCCCTTCTTGTGAAACTCATCTCCTGATGAGTTCGCTTTAGACTTCATTCGAGGAGTTGAAGACGGCGCATCTAATTCATTGATCAAATCTTCATACTTCTGCATGATCTTGTCTCGCTCTCTTAAGAATTTGTCTTGCAAGCGCTGCTTTTTCTTGAAGTACCTTTCTGTACGTATGTGCATCCATACTTGAAGCTTGTATAATTCATACTCCAGTGGATTTTTTGATTTTGTCGGGATCCATCTATCCATAGATTCATCAATGTCTTCTGTCTTGTTTTCTTCAATTTTTTTGTCTTTTTTCATTTTTTGTGACAGACTCAAAAAGACTAAAAAATTACAATACTCACAGAAAGACTTAAAAGACTCAACCTAAACTTAGACTCACAAATAAACGCGTTGACAAACTTGACAAAACAAAATTGACAAACCAAAATTTGACGACCAAATTCTAGGACTTCCTAACTTGCCCTGATACCAAATGATGCGGGCAAAAGATATAGGGGAGCCTATATCTCTCGATCGCAAAGGAGAGGACGGACTTCTACGAACGAAAACGACTAAAGACGAGAAAAGAGACGAACAAACTCTTACATTTCAAATAAAACTAAAAAAAAAAAAGAAATTACAACGACGACGATTTGCAAACTTAAAATTAAAGTCGACACCCTAAAGTTGCTGCACTTAGAGAAGAGGGATACAGATGGAGTGGCACTTGCAGAAAGACGAAAGAGATTAGAAGCCCGAGAAGAAAGGGTGGAAAGAGCCCGCAGGATTTCTGGAGGGGATGAGAAAGAAGGGTGGAAAGAGCCCGCGGGATTTCCAAGCAACCCGCAGGTTAACAGATTTTTTTCCAAAAATCAAATATCACATTCACTATCCAAAACATTACATAACCCCTCATATTTATAGGTATGAAAGGGGAATACAAAATGACACATTACATAAATTTAACACATATATCAAAGCATTAAATACATAGAAAACTCCCCCCCCCCCCCCCAAGCTCACGGTTAAACACCCAAACCAGGAACCAAGGAGACAGCCACGGGAGACGAGGGGAACCGCACGGACCGAGAGCCACGGCCACGGGAAACGAGGGACGGTCACGGAAGAAGGAGCCCAGCCGTGAGATCCCAAGAGGCAAACACAAAATACTAAAAGTCATGAGGAAACCAAGGAGTCACCTCATGGAAAAAGACATTTCTTGGAATTCCAAAAGCCGGTTTGGAATTCCAAGAGACCTACATAATAAAAAACATAAAAAGCATAAAAAGTACATTTAATATAGGATAATAAATGAACTAAAATATTAACTCATAATGAGCTAATCCTTAGTTCAATAAATGAACTAAAGTCCAGCTCATAAATGAGCTAAAAGTTCAGCTCAAATATGATAAACTACTAGACTCAAGGGAAGTCAAAATATGATTAATTTTGGACAAGTGTTGACCCTCCCTTTGTCTACATCACTTAGGCTTCTATGCCAAATGACAACTAAGCAAGACTAAAGTAAAATTACATAAATGTTATTTGTAAATAAGTAAAATATATACTAAGGAGAGGACTCAAGGTTAAAGCTTCCTTCAGATAGCTGTTTGTCAACTAGTAATGAACTCAGATGCCTAGGTATTAACAGCATCATGACCTCAATAGGTAATTGAAGTGGAAAATAATCATATAAATCAAATACCAAACCTGGGGTCAACAAAATATAGTATATGGAAATAAATAGTCAAATTGAATAGGGGTACAAAAAATAAGCAAACATTGAAATCAACTTTATGGAGTAAATGAACCAAGGTTACAGTTTATTTTATAGAGGAATACATAATTTTGTGAAAGGGAAACACACCTCATAAGTCATATTATCTGGGTCAACATCCTCTTCTATGGTAATCTAAGCAAAAGTTGAGCTACCATTAGTTTCTTTGTCTTAATGCCTCAATGGTAAAAGAGTAAGCATGTTAGCCACAAGTATCCACGCAGAAAGAGAGTCTAGTAGATAATCCCCAATTACCTGAGTTGATGCGTTGTGGGAGGAATTTCCTCGACTGCTTGACGTAGAAGGCCCTGCACGTGTAACATCTTTGAAGAAGTTTGTCACCAAAAAAGGGGAAAAAAGTAAAAGAGTCGGCTTTATCAGAAAAAAAAAAAGATAAAAGTTTAATTTAAGCATGTATGACCACTATCTTTCACGGGCAGCCAGCCCTAAAAAAGTTCCAAGCTACTCAAAGACAAATATAATGTCAGATAAGCATATGAATTCATTTTTCTTACAATCATGAAGCAGAGATAGATTTACCAGTTCCTGATCCAGAAGTACCATTAAGGGAAGTATAAGCAAGTTGAGTCTCCAACTCCAACTCCTGCAATTCTCTAGCATAAATTTCATCCATAGCTAACTGAGACTCGGCATTTACAGTTTGAGAAGAATCCCCTTGTCTTTGTCTATCATTAGGACCTTCCCTAGGAATAGGGTTTGAAGGTCTGGCTGTATTAGTCTGAGGATATTTTTGCAGCGACTGGTAGACAGTTTCCTGCCAAAAATTATGTCAAGCTTCAAATAAATTTAGTTCGTAAGAATTGGATTATGGATTGAAACTAATCAATAAGATGCAAGTAAAAGCTCAATTTTGATAATAACATTCTAAAAGAATTTATAAAATTAAAAATCATTTAAACTAATTAAGCAAAACCTTGCAAATTGTGGAATGAAAATAAGAAAATAAGTTTAGGACATTGTCAAACAAACATAACGCTTTCTTTGACTTCTTTTCCAAGGAGTCAGCTATCATGAATAGTGAAAGTTAGACCAAGGAAAAATTCTAGGGCACAAACCTCATAAGACTCATATCATTTGAACTGAGAAATTATTTGAAGTGGTCCTAAATTATAAATATTTTTCTCAGAGGTAAGGGAAATATTCATCATCTTGTTGATTCTCCTTGAGAGCTGATGTAATAATCGAAAATTTTAAAAATGAATTTATTTAAATATGAAAATATGGATCTAGCAAACCGTACTGTAGTGCTATGCTGGCAAACAAAGCTGCACATTACAAAGTAATAATTCCCTAGCTCTACGGCATTGAAGGCTCTGTTCTAAAGTAACTATGGGATTGGCATGCAGCGCAACAACGCTGAAAAGTTTGGCGCCGCGACATTGGGCACTTAATCAGCTTTTTAATATATTTAATATAAATATCCCTCACCACCACCCCATTTCTCCCCGTCACTATTTTGCTTGCTAGGGAAGGAAGAAGAAGAAGGAGAAGAAGAGGAGAGAGAGAGAGAAGACGGAGAAGGTCCTCTAGGGCTTGATCGTCTGTCATTCCTGTTAAAAAAAATATTTTGATTATTGTAAGTGACCTCTACTCTGCATCAGTTTCCAATGATTTTGATGTTAGTATATTTCTCCCTCATAAAAGTTATAATATGATATGTTCTATTTTAGTGAACTGTTATCGCATAACTTTTAATATGCGATTGATATCGTTATTATGAATGTTTTTTTACTAAATTATATGAGAATTTCAGTGGGTAGATTAATAGTTATGATTTTTTTAAGAAAATGAATAGTATATTGTTCATCATGCATTGCGTGGATTATTGTATTTTTTACATGATATTGATGCATAGAGAAAATGATATGATTGATATATGATAAATATGACATTTGCATGTAAGGAATGTTGACTGTCAATATTATAATTAATATGAGTTGAGTCTTAAAACGTAATACTCTGTGCAAGAGGATGAGCTAATAGACTTTTCTTTAAATAAAATATTTATGGTGTAAATCCTGAAAGTTATCCTATAAGCGATTGACCGATTACATCAACAGGTAGAGACTAGAGAGTGACGACTCTTCATTCATTATTAAAAGTTACTAGTAAAAATAAACTATTAATAGAAAAAAATAAAATATATAATCAATAGATGGTAGATATGACAGATGCAAGGAAGAAAACACCGCATTAAAGCTGGATATCTTGTTTTGCTGAACTCATATGAATATGCATACATTATAGCATTTCATAATGTGATACATATTGCATACATGATATGATAGATATAGAAATGACATATGATATAAATGACAGATATGACATGACACACAAAATATATTGATTGATGACAGGATTGATTGATTGACAAGCATTTAAACTGATATAATGATGATATGAACATATGTTATATGATGGGGATATGATTAATATGTATATGAATTATATGATATAAAAGATATTGTTCCTATGGACAGTTAAAGATATAGTTAATATTTTTGTTTGATGCATTAACTTCGGTTGTAACTATAGGTTACTTGCTGGGTTATATGCTCCTTATGTGACTTTTAAATGTTTTCAGACAAGGGTAAACATCCTGTAGAATAAGGTGGTTTTGGATTACAAGCTGGAGTTTCTTTTTGCATATGTCGATCTTTATGTTTTCATTTGTTGCATATAATGACTATTGTATATATCATTTTGGACTTTAAATTAAGAGGTGAATGTTGACTATAGTAATATAATTATGTTTTTGGCTATTTATATATTTCCTAAACGTAATTGGTCAACTTTGGTTGTTGATTGAAAAATAGTTAAAAGATACAATTCTTTCAATTTAGACCTTGGACATTACAAAGTGATATCAGAACAATGATTATTGGAAGAATTGAATTGTAACCAGAGCTTTCAAATCGATTTTTGATGGGGTAGTGTATAGGAGCATTGAGTTCCATTCATGCATTCATGAACATGAGTTCCACACATGTATATATGCGGCAAAGATAATTGAGTGTGCATTATATATGTATTTGGTTAAAAGATCTGTGGAACTGAATATGTATAAGAAGATGAATCCAAAAGGAAAAGAAAATTTCGATTGAACAAGATTCAAGAGTAGTTCTATATACACTTGAGGGTGAAAAATGGTCACCGAAAAATTGGCCAAGCAATCTGAGCAAAAATTTTCTGAGCAGAAACCTCCATCATTCAAGAGAATGGTGTTAGGTCGGTTCTGACTGAACCGGCCTAGCAGAGCCCGCGGGGGGGGGGGGAAAGCCTTGTGGATCCCACTAAGCAAACCAATTAGGGAAGGAGAGAGGGTTGCTAGGATTGGGAGGGAAAATTGAATTAGGAGTTTGAAATTAGGGAATTAAGGTACTAAATAGGAGTTGTTTAGGGTTAGGGCATGCTTTGTTTTGTGGCTATTTTTTGGAGCTCATGTTCTTGGTGTCTTGGGCCCTAGATTCGTCTAGGGATTGGGAGAGAACGATCCTCTTGAATTGAGGATCAATTGTATCTTGATTTATTTCTGCCGTTAGTTTGATTTTATTCAATAAAAATCATTGTTTTGTTGTTCTTTCCATTGGATTTGTGGAGCACTTTCCTGTTTTTGTCTTTATTGATAGGATTTAATTGAAATCTTTAAGTGTTTCCTATCAAATGTGTGAAGGGAGTAGGAAAAAGATTGTGAAAGCATTTGCTCTACAATCTATCTAGTTTGGAAGAAGACATGTATGATAATGCTATAGAGTGACAGGATAATGCTTCAAATGTGATAGCTATGGGAATAAAATGATGAATCGCCCACAGCCTAGATATGGTCAAGAGTTTATTCAGAATGGTCCTGAATTTTCTGTGCAAGAGAGATCAAAGGTGCCTGATAGTTTTACTGGTATAAATTTTCAATTATGAACAATTTATGTGCAATTTTGTTTGTTGGTTTGAAACACATTGTATCGCATGATTGATTGTTTAACTTATAAGCATATATGTTAGTGAATGGATATATGATTTGATTGTCATGATTGTTGTGACCGGTGATTTATGTTGCACCGATACACCTATTTATGAAGGTGTGCTGTATCCGATACACTGATACATGGATACGCCTCCGATACTCCACCGATACGTGTCGGATACGCCAAAGCTGTATCCAATTAAAATACTATTTAATTTCAAAAGGACACGCGTGTCCGTTAAAAAACAAAAAGAAATATGAAAAAAAAAAGACGTGTCGTATTTACTTCCGCAGTTGCGAGCAAGATTCTCTTATTTCTGAGATGGATTTGAGTCTCTTGATGATATGAAAATATTAAAAATTATTAATCTTTCACTTGATGAGCCTGAATTAGAAGCTATGATATTTATTGAAGATGATCTGGAAGTTCAAAGACAAGCCAATGAAGAAGATAATTATATCATTCCTTCTATTGAATACTTGAAACTTCATGTGCTAGATAATTTATGTTTATGCTTTTGTTGTTGTACTAGAAATTAATACTTACTTATATTTTGATATTATAAGCTATAATGCTACAAATGATATTGTTGCCATTTTTTTTGTAATTTCAAATATAATGTTTTGATTGCTTTCTTAATTTTTATGTATGATTTATAAATTATAATGTCGTGTCTGCGCCGTACCCGTATCCTGTATTTTTAAGAATTGACGTGTCCCGTATCCGTATCGTATCGTATCCGTGTCGCCGTATCCGTATCGGTAATAGCCGGTGATCAATTTTGTCTGTATGAAAATATCGATGATGACGTTTTTTTAGGTATGACATTTTTTTAGGTGAGAAGATTGTAATAACTCAAAAATTTAAAAATAAATTTATTTGAAATATGAAATTTTAGATCCAACAGGCAGCACTGCGCTGCTAAGGAACCATCATTGCGGCATTGAAGACTTTGTTCTAAAGTAACTCTGGGATCGGCATGCAGCGTAGTGGTACTGGAAAGTTGGGCATCGCGATGTTGGGCACTAAATTATCTTTTTAATATGTATTTAATATAATATCTTGAAAGTTCGTTAGGGATGTTAAGCCCTTATGAACAAGTCCCGAGGCTAACCAAGAGGGGGTGAATTGGTATTTTAAAAACTTTTCAAACAAATCACGAATCTTAAATCAAAACACAATTCACCACAATAAAACCAGAGTGCGGGAATTAAATGCGCAAGTAAAAAAATAAAGAAAGAACACACCAGATTTATAGTTGTTCGGTCAAACCTTGACCTACATCCACTCCTCGGATGCACCCTCCGAGTATTGCACTAACTTGTGTCTCTCCTTTAGCCCCTACAGCTAGGCGGCGAAGCCCTTACAAAAATACTCCTTTTCACCAACCCCGGTGCGGCAGAGAATCGATTCCTTTTGCTTCCTCTTGAACCAAACAGAGAACCTAGACCAATTGCTGAAGTAGACCTCCCTAGAACCCCCCAAGGACAAGGGACGATGATCGGAGAAGACTTGGAACCTTGCCTGGAGCAACCCTTGTGAACCCTCTCACAAACTCCCCCTCACAAGCTCCTCTCTCTCTCTCTCTCTCTCTCTCTCTCTCTCTCTCTCTCTCTCTCTCTCTCTCTCTCTCTCTCTCTCTCCCTCTCCTCTTGGCTCTCTCAGATCAAGACAGCACCAAAAGATGCTTGGACTTGAGAAAACACGAGTCCTTTAAATAAGTTTTCAAGAACCGACTTTATCGTCTAGGATGATATTCCTATCGTCAAGGACGATATTCCTATCGTCATGTACGATCAGTATAAATTAAGCTCATTAAGCCCGGACGACTTAGGACGATTAGAAGATTTTTGTTCATATCGTCCAAGATAATATTATATTGTCCTGTACGATTAGTTCAAATCGAGGAATATCGTCCAAACCATCGCTCTGAATGGGAGTCTGGACGAAAACAAAATGACTTGATCGTCCAGGCCGATCACTTGATCGTCCTGGCCGATTAATTCAAAATATGCTCAAATCATCGAGAACATCGCTCTGAACATACGTTGGTCGTCCAGGAGAAATCAAGGTTTTTAAACTAATCGTCCTGGCCGATCCTGCGATCGTCCATGACGATATGATCGTATCAATCAACCTTAATTACTTTCCTTAATCTCCAGATCAATTTAGGCATAATTGTAATGCATCGTCAAGGCCGATGTCCTGGACGATAATTAAAAAATAAAGCTACTTAAATTGATATGGCGGCTAATTCTTTTTTATTTGGGCCCTATCGACTAGGACGATACAAAAATCGTCCAGGATGATATGCTTAATGACGGCTGCCTTAATCAGGATGCCCTAATTAGGGTTTCTGTTTTCGACCGATCGTCCAAGATGATTTTGGGATCATCCCGGACGATGTGAGCAAAATAAAAAAAACTCTAATTCAGACAAAAAAAATCACTAAAGTGTGTGTGTGCAGTGTTACTTAGCATCAGGCACCATAAAGATTACAATTGACTCAAGAAAGGAAAAAAATACATTACAAACTGACTCAGACCTAATCTACCCAATCTTGAGCTGGTTCAAATTACAGTCTTGATCCTGTGGATCTGAAATGTTAGCAGGCAAGACAGTTGAAGTAAAACAGAAGTGTTTGCAATCATCAAAATTCTATTTCTGAAAACAGATACGCAACATATCTCTCACCACCACCCCATTTTTCCCCCTCACTCTTTTGTGTGTCGGGGAAGGAAGGAGAAGGAGAAGGAGAAGGAGAAGATGAGGAGAGAGAAGGTCCTTTGGGCTTGATCGTTCATCAGTTCTCTTAGAAAATTATTCTGATCATTGTAAGCTACCTCTACTCTACATTTGTTTTCAATTATTTTGAGTTTGGTATATTTCTCCCTCATAAAAGTAATAAAAATCTTATATAGATCATTTTAGTAAATTTTTACTACATAACTTTTATTATGTGATTGATATCATTATTCTGAACATTTTGACTAGATTATATGAAAATTTCGCAGGTAGATTGATAGTTATGATTTTATGAAGAAAATGAATAGTATATTATTTGTCATGTATTACATAGATTATTACATCTAATACATGATATTGATTCATAGATAAAAAAATTTGATTAATACATGATAAATATGACATTTATATGCAAACAAGGAAGACTGATTGTCAATAATATAATGAAAACAGGTTGACTCTTAAAATATAATACTATATACAGCAGAGTGGGGTAGCGATTTTCTTTTAAATAAAAAGTTTGTGGTGTAATCCAGTAAGTTAGTCTGTAACCGATTGTCGATATGTCAGCGGGCGGAGAGTGACGACTCTTCATTGATTATTAAAAGTCACCAGTATAATAGAAATAAATGAAAGATGATCGATGTATGGATATATATGACAGATAGGTGGCATATATAATGATGAAAACATCACATTAAATCTAGATGTTATCCATTGCTGAACTCATAAGAATACACATACATAATAGCATTTCATGATATGATAGATATAACATACATTATATGATAGATATAGAAATGATATTTATTATAGAAATGACAAATATAACATATGACAAATAAGATAGATTGATTGATGCAGGATTGATTGATTAACATGATTGACATATAACTAGATTGATAGAATGGTGATATGAACATATGCTATATAACGGGGATATGATTAATATGCATATGATAAGACTGTATATGAATGATATGATATACAAATATTGTTCTTATTAACTGCTACATATATCATTATTGTTTATGTTTAATGTATTGATTTCAATTATAAGTATGAGTTTCTTACTGAGCTATACACTCATTATATGACTTTTACATATTTTCAAGCAAGGGTAAGAATCCTGTAAAATGAGGTAGTTCTGGGCTGCAGGCTGGAGTTTTTTTTTTTTGTAAATGTCGATCTTTATGTTTTATTTTGTAGTAATGTTGTATAATGTACTGTTGTTAGATGCATATCATGGCCATTGTATATATTATTTTAGACTTTGAATCAAAATGTAAATATTAACTATAATAATGTAATTATATTTTTTGTTGTTTATACATATCTTGAATGCAATTGATCAACTCTGATTTTTGATTGAAAAATAGTTAAAAGATGCAATTCTTCCAATTTAAATATTGAGGTGTTACAGTCGAAAGAACCCAAAGTTTGTACTTTGGGATGAAATGGATTCCATGGTCATGACATGGCTATGGAATTTCATGACACCTGGAATCAATTGGCCATATATGTTCCTTTTTAGTGTAAAAGAAATTTATAACATCATTAAATAAATATACTCAAAATTGAAGAATGTTACCCTCATTTATGAGATCAAAACAAAAATTTCAAAAACCAAATAAGATAACCTTCATATTATTGAATAATTTAATGTAATTGAGGTTTATTAGCTTGAACAAGATTTATACTAAGATCTAAAAAAGACATGTTTGATAATGCTGTGATTCTCAAGCAAGTTATAAAAAGAGAAATAATATTTGAGTTTCATGCAAGACTCAACAATGACTTCAATTAAGTTAATGTCCAAATCTTAAGTAAAGAAAATCTACTTTCTCTAAATAAGATTCTTTCAATCATATGAGCCGAAGAAGAAAGAAGGATAATAATGCTCGATGATCTGATCTTTGAAACATCTGCCATAACAACCACTAAATTTCAAAGGAACTTACCGCTACAGACTATTCCCCTAAAAAGGACAAAAGTCTTCTTTAAAATGCAATCTATGGTGTAACTATTGCAAGAAAATTCACATCAAAGAATGCTAGAAACTCCACAAAAAGCTCCTAGCTTATGAATTATGATGGAAATAAATAAAGACATAAAAAAGAGTGTTGACATGTTTTGTGGAATAAGAATTATTCAATTCAGAAGAAATTAATAAATTAAGGAACTTTCTCAAGCCTCTCAAAAAAAGGATCATATTCTTTAATTCAAAATGATATGACTTCTAACTCTTGTGTTTTTAGTGCCATAAATAATTCCCCTCAAGAGCCTATGGGAATTTTCAAGGCCTAGGAACAACAGGCACGATTTCCATTTTTTTAGTTTTTGGGCCTTAATAGTCATGTCATTGGGATTTTTACAATACAAGAATAAGACTATGTAAATCAACCATTATCCAAACCCTGCACTGTTGGGAGCTTCAACCTCTATTACACCTTATTTTTTTAATAATGCATTTCCATCAAACACAATACAGCTCTGCTTCTACTCGTTTCTTAGTGTGGCCAACCTTACAATCTTAGAACTTGGTCATTTCAAGATTATTTCAGAGTTTGAATAACATAAAACAAGACAATACCTAAACTGACTCCATTTGTGACAACAATTTTAAATCTAAAATCAACATAAAGTACTCAATGCTTCTTTCAATTATGAAACGTTCCTAATCTATTTTAGAAAATAAATTCAAGATGATAAAGTGAATTAACCTGATCCTGAAGAAGTTCTGCAAGCGTGAGATCATCATGGTCTGGGAAGAATACTTCAAAATTATCTTCCACCGAATATGGCGCAGGTGCTTGGACATAATGAATGTCCATTTGCTTCTTTCCACCTGTTTGACGTTCCACTCCCATTATAGCCACCTAAATTCAAATTTGTTAAGCTGGAAATGATAGTAACAACAGTGTAAGTATGCACGGCGACAAACAGAAACATAATAAAAAAATGTGCGCAATTCCAAACATCCATGCAGCCAGCAATAATTAATTTAAATATTCTCACTTAAATTTACCCCTTTCAGGCATAGACAGATAGAGAACTCATGATGTAAGATAAATATTGTAACTTGAGGCGCAAAGAAATCCATTGAACCAACTCAAAGTATAAACAACAAACTAAAAGTTTCAACAAAAATCATCATAGTTTGTTTTATTTTAACAAAAACCAATAGCAGCGTGAAGTTTGACTTCTATCATATACATTTTATCCTTTTGGAAATGATCTATATATACAAGAAAAAACAACCAACAATTAACAAGATGGAAGCCAGTTTGAAGCATTCTTTCTCCCTTCACGTTCTTATGGAGATAAAGAATAAGTTCTTAACCAAAAGTTGAAAAGACAATCATTTTACCCAAACAAGCAAAAAGATAAATTTTCCAAAGTCAGAATGTTTCAGCCACCTAAAGTCTATAGCTTTAAAATCTACTTAATTAGGAAAGCAGGACAGACCTGGGCATGTCACTATGATGAATATCATCATCTTTAGCAAAGGGGATTACTCTCAATTTCTTATTCTATTTGGCTTAGACTTACCCACTTATATACTAAATCAAATCCCTCAACTTCTAAAATTATAACGGATAGCTAAGCACCTAAAGTACATATTAGAAACGACAGTGACTCATATGCTAATTGCAAAAACAGGAAACACCAACCATGATTAACAATTTGTGGCTTGATGGATGTTTTCAGATATTATGGTTCTGCAAAGTTCTAATTTTTTAAAAAAACTAAAATTTCCGCAACTATATCCCATGTATAATTAAGATAAGCCCACACACAATGTTCTTTGAATACTAGCCAAAATTACAACCGCTATTGCAATCTAATCACAGCTTCGAGAGTCTTTAGGCGTTGTGGAGCCTCACCATGAACTCGTCATGTAATTTAAACGAGCCATGGTTTGGTACTCTTCACCACCCGAAGTGCGAGCCGCTGCTCAAAAACAACTCCCTTCATTAATCGCATGGGGAGAGAGAGAGAAAGAGAGAGAGAGAGAGAGAGAGAGAGAGAGAGAGAGAGAGAGAGAGAGAGAGAGAGAGAGAGAGAGAACACTGATGTTCAAGAATCACATGTATTATATTATATCATCCAATTCCTAGGACAACCGCTCGATTATCCTCCCAACCAGAAAACCCTACCTGTTGAAGCTAACGAGAAGACCGAAGCATTTTGATTCGAATTAAATCAAGTTCGACCAAGTCGTTGCCTGGAATATCTCAACGCTTTATGCAAAATTAATTGAGAGAAAAAGATCTGGATTTCAAAAGTGAAATGAAAGAAAATCAGAATACTTTCCTCTCAATACTCAAGACAATGAGGTTAGGGTAGAAAAGATGGCGAGAAATTTACCAATGGAAATGGAAGGTCGCTTCGCCAACGCTTCCAGCTCGTGTTGGCAGTCGGAGATTACGCCGACGAGTATGGCAGGAGACTGCGATTTATCTCCGATCAGAACTTCCGGTCCTTTTCGAGCCAGAAATGATTGAACATATATGAAACCTCTGGGTGGAGCCCCCATTGACTGACTACGTCTCAACGACTTCCTCTACAATAAGGCTGTCAATTTCTACACGGTTTTGCAAATGTGTCATATTGTCAATTCGATTTGACCCATGTTGGTTATCGGGTTAACCAAACCCGACACGCGAGAGAGGGACGGAAACATTCGGCTCTTAGGCGGCACGACGGCAGGCCAGCAGCTCACGGGAATCTTCGTCTATGCAGCTCGTGGGAGTAACAGCAGCTTGCGGGCATACAGTGACAGTTCGGGACGACGGCAGTGGCAGCTCGTAGATGTTTTCGGCTCTGCAGCAGAGCGGGACGGCGGTAGGCAGACAGTGACCAACAGAGCAAGCGGGACGGCTCGGACAGGTAGCGGCCGGTTGGCTGACAGGGAAGAAGCAACTGCGACGCGATCGATTTGCACGAGACGAGACTGCGAATCTGCGACGCGATGATTGACGGGACATCCATGTAATTTCGAGTTGACCTACGGGTTTCCGAGTCCATCGAATCCGACCCACATGACAAACGGGTTGACTCAAATCTAGATTTTATGAATCAGATTTCGGGCCGTGTCAATTTTGGCACCCCTATTTCGCAACTCACAAACACGGAAAAAAAAATGTTAGTATATGTTGATACAATTTTCATGTAGATTGATTTTAAATTAAAATTTTTATTTTAAGAGAACTGCAATCGTTCATCTTAAATAAAATTTAAATTTTAAAATTTCTTCCGATTATTAAATTTCTCATAAAATAAATCGCATAAATAGCTTATTTTTCTCGAGCTTTCAAGCCAATTATTTTTAGAACCGCGGGAAACTTCGGCTTTGTTTGGGACGGCTTTTTTACTGCTTTCTAAAACGGAGTTTTAGTACAAATTTTTTTATTTTTGTACTAAAACTCCGTTTTAGAAAGTAAAAAAAAGTCGTCCCAAACAAAATCTTCTTAGTGGAGCCCGCCTCATTGACTGCGAGTCAACCACTTTTTTTTTTTTAGTCAATCACTTTGTTGAGAGTAGACGGAAAAAAATATTTGAAAATTCACTAAAAATATTAATAAAATTTTGAAATTTTTATTTAAATTTAATCATTCATCTTTATTAGATTTTATTCTGATTAAATTTTAATCTTTTTTTTCCCCAAGTAAAGAGAATGTTTGTTTTTCTGTTTAAAAAAATTATTTATTTAAAAGAGAAGTGTTAAATATGACAAAAGTTCCAATCAAGAAGAAAGAGTTTTCTTTATTGTCATTATTGAAAAAGTATGACATTTATGATAGTTTTAAAATTGGAAAAGATTAAATGAGCCATAAATTATAGCAAGAGTTGTAAATAACAATTGTTTGTTTGCATATATATGTTTAATTAATGAGCTGAATAAGGAAATATATTTTAGAATATGTGTGACAAAGGTTCTTTAGTGAGATAATTTCTAGCTACTTTGTTTTTTAGACATCATCCTCATCCCTTTTAAAAAAAATTATGATTAAATGATGATTTTTGCAATCAAAGTAATTTAATTACTAGCAATTTTACATTCAACATTATAAAATACTAAGGTTGTCCCAAATAGTATAAAAGTGTTGTGCCTCGAAAAATTCGGTAAACAAATATAAAGTTTAACGTCTTAGTTTTATACTTAGATTCATTACACATACATATAAACATTTGGGGTGTAGGATTCATAAGAGACACCATAGTTTTTATGATGAAATCCCAGAAAGAGGGAAAAATTACGAGGCCTTCCCCAATTTAAATGAATCCATTTGCATTTGATTACAAATAAGGCTCTTCTTTGGAGAGAAAGGCTTGGCTCGATGCATCAAATATACATCATATAGAGTGCTTACATGATGGGAGTTAGAAGAATCAGTGTTGATATGTTTGTTTGGTTGGCAAGACCATAGTACAGGAGCGATGTAGGTCGGAAGGATGTCCAATATTGTCAGGAAGAATTTCGACGGCTGTCGATGATCGACATGATGTTTTGTCGATGATCAGTGGTTGGGAAAAGATTTAACGGTGGTCGGCAATCGGGAAAAGATCCATTGATGATCAGCAGCAAGAGTACTCCCCAAGTTCTCTCGTTCTTCTCTTCCTCTATTCTTCCTTTTTTCTCCTCTCCCTCATGTGAAGAATATGAAACTATTTATAATTTTTTTTTGTGT
Source organism: Dendrobium huoshanense (assembly GCA_016618105.1). Lineage (NCBI taxonomy): Eukaryota > Viridiplantae > Streptophyta > Magnoliopsida > Asparagales > Orchidaceae > Dendrobium > Dendrobium huoshanense. The sequence goes on from CM028347.1 coordinate 95,392,862, forward strand.
GAATGACATGGCTTGTAAATACCAAGAATATCATGGGCATGTTTGGAGTGGTCCATTGGACGACAAATATTGATCTCCTTGATCATGAAGCGTTCATCAAATATTTAGATGCCCTAGAAATGTCAGAATTGAGTGATCTTAGGCTCGTTGGATTTGTCTCATCGAGCTGCTTGATTCTAATATAAGCATATCATATTTGGGTATCATTCAGTTATCCAATTAATGCTTTAAACTCTCAAAGTATGCTTTGGACTCTTGATTTGAGCTCATTTTGGCTCATATTGGACTAATTTAGGTGTTTTTGGGTTCATTTCTTAGAGATGTTGAATTCAACTATAAGTTTGCTGAAACCAAAGGCTAGATGGTACTGAATTTAATTATAAAATTTTCCAATTTAGATGCGCAAGATTCGTATCAGATCAAGGCGATTTTTGGTTATGTATCAAATAGATTTTTTGATGAGAGAATACAACATGATGTGATTTATAAATAAAATAAAATAAAATATTATAAAACAAAAATAATTGAAGATGAAGCAAATATTCTTCATCTTTGATATGTCAAAAAAATCATCTTGATCGTACACAAATCTAGAGGCATATCCAATTTGGAAACTTTCAAAATTAAATTTGGGACCATCTAAACTCTGATTTCAACAAACTTATAGTCAAACTAAACATGTTGAAGAGGAGACGAACCCAAAGACATCAAAATTGGTCCAATTCGAGCCCAAATGGGTCCAAATCAAAGGACCGAAGCACATTTGGAAGGTTCAAAGCATAAATTGCAGGATCAAATAATATTTGGATATATCATGCTTATAATTGAATCGAGCGGGTCAATGACACGAATCCAACAAAACTAATATCGCTTAATTTTGACATAATTTGTGCACATAAATGCTTGAAAAACACTTTGTGTTTGAAGGGATCAATATCGCCCGATGGAGCACTCCGAATTTGCTACAGATTTTCTACATATATATGGGGCATGCCACTCTCAAAAATATATAAATAGACCCTTACTTCCCACATGAAAAGGGCTTAGACCTTTTGCAAGCTTGGACCCTTTGGTTGGAGATTGGAGAGAGTTTTGAGGCATCAAGGATCATAGAGTTCTGCCCAAGCACCACCGCCAACGAGCTTATGTCGACCACCACTAGAACACTACCCAACAACAAACCGTCGTCGGACCACCGCGAGCCTAGGCCATCCTACCGACCACATTCGAAGCACCTTTGGCCGTCGATCCCCGCCGCACCTCCACTCGGCCATCGACTGATGTCGAACGACCACCTGTCCGCTAACCATGGCTGTACTAGCACCCTTCTACATGTCGCGAGACCTTCACCCAGCTCTGCTGTCATCGACACACCACTCTAACCATCGTCACCCACCGACTATAGCTTCTTCGACCATCATTGCTCACCGACTACGACCCCTCCGACCATTGTTTCCCCGGACTACGGTCCCACTAACCACTGTCTCCCTTCGACTACGATCCCGCCGACCACCGTCTCGCTCTGACTACGATCCCCCCAACCACAGTTGCTCGAATAAACTCCTTCCAACCTCCTTCGCCAACCAACTACGACCCCTTCGACCACTGTTGTCTGTCGACTTCAATCCCGCCGAATATAACCCCATAACATTTGTCGCCCTCCAATTACAGCTCCTCTAATCCTCAGTCGCCCACCAACAATGGTCCCTCCGACCACTATCGCCAATGGACTACGATCCCTTGGACCATCGTCGCTCAACAATTACAGTCCCTCCGACCATCATTGCCCACCGACTACGATCCCTCTAACATATGTCGTCTGCCGACTATGGTTCCTTCGACCACTGTAACTTGCGGATTACAGTCCCTCTGATTATCATCACCTATAGACTGCGATCGCCTACCATCGGCCGCCGACTACAGTCCCTCTGAGCTCTGTCGCCCACTGATTATAGTCCTACCGACGAAACGAACAAGCCAACATCTCTCAAAAACAACTCTCATATCACTAGATTCTTCCAACTCCCATCATGTAATATGTCCATTATGATGTATATTTGCTAATCGAGCCTAGGCCTCCCCCCGAGGAAGGACCTCATTTACAATCAACAATAAACACTAGTAGAATCATTTTAACTGGGTTAGACCCCAAGGTTTTTCCCCTCTTTAGGATTTTTCATATAAAAATCTTGGTATCTTTTATTACTCTTACACCCCTCTTTCTTATATACTTATGTGTTGGATGTTCGTCCAAAGCTTGGACGCTAAACTCTATATCTTTCTACCGCCATGAATGTTCCAGGATGCAAGAATCATCATTTGGGTTTGCCTTGCAAGAGAGGATAAAGACAAAACTAAATATAAATTTCCTCAAATAACAAAGAGTATAGCGTAAGCCTTAAGCATATTGGGTGTTTTTGGCTGTTTTAATATTAGTTCAAGGTGGTACTTATCATATATTCTTCTCTAGCTTTGCTCGAGTACTTCGTTCCTCTCCTTTCAGTCGAGTTAGTTCCTCTCCTTTCAGTCGAGTGGCCTAACGGCTCCTCTCGCTTTGCTCGAGTACTATATTCGTGTGAATGTGATTAGAAGCACGCCAGCACCTAAGGGTTTGTTCCCACCGATTATGTGTTGGACTTAATGTTGTCAGTTGTAAATTACAAAGACTTTAGAGTAAATACGGAGCATGGCCGAAGAACATACATACAATGAAGAGAGAGATTTAATGCAATCTCTCTATCACCTATATATGGCAATTGAGATTAGATGGTTAAGCCTTCTAAGTTCTGTACAGCTTCAAAAACATCCTGATTTACCTCCTGCAACTCAGCCTACTATAGTTTATGACATTGGAACCAGAACTGGTTTGGACGAAAAATTATTGTTTGTGGCATTGAAATTAGCCCGTTAATACGAAGCTGCTCTTGATATGTTGGTTGAAAGTTTTGGCTATCAATTAAGAAGTTTTGGGTTCAATCTTACATATGTGATGGTTGTATGAGTTTCTCTTAGGCTTCGTTTGGGATGACTTTTTTTCTACTTCTTAAAGCAGCTTTATAGTACAATTTTTTTTTTTTTTTTGTACTAAAAAGCTTCTTTAAGAAGTAGAAAGAAAGCTGTCCCAAACAAAGTCTTAATTTGCCTAAATATCTAAAAAAAAGGAAAAAAAAAAAAGAGCATGTTAATGATCTTATGAAAGATTATTGTTTAGATAATTGGATCCACACTCAAACTTTCCAACCAAAAACACAATAAGTAGAAGAACTGAATCCCAGTCTTTCTATAAAGGGGAAATAAGATTTCCATTTTGATGGTCAAGGAAAATGACAATGCTATAAATTCAAATAACTCTGTAGAGTAGTGTAATCAACTTTACAACACAGAAGAAGAACATGATAATGAGGATTAAAAGTAAATTTAAGATATGATACAACAGAATGACTAAGAACATATATTTGAAGACAAGGCTTCTGCTTTCCTACATTTATAAAATCAAAGAAAGAAAATTTAAAACTAATAATAAAGAATTCCACTCCTGCTGCTATTGTTCAGGGGCTCGGCAACAAAAGAATAAAAAAATCATAACAAATTTTCTCTTCTATGCAAAGCATCAACTGTAATCTTTCGGCTTTCCTATTCCTATTGAAAACAAAGAATAAAATAATGTTCTGAAATCAAGCAAAAAATTTGAAGAAAGCATTCCATTCTCTTCAACCTGGTTGCAATGCAGAGGAGCTTTCACCAATCTCCATGGGAGTCCAAGCTGAAACTGTATACAAAGACTGGTCCATCCATTTAAGTGTAAGCCCGAATCCATCTCCTCCCTTATCCACAGAATAATTCTCACAGTTATACATCTTGAGAAGCAATTTGCTCTGAATAATCTCTCTCTCATTGAACCCAACACACCTGAATCCACCATCCTCCATCATCCCTCTCCACCTATCAAATCTCTCATGCCTCTCTATTCTTTCAAATCCTTCATAAGCAACTAAATTTCTGATCTTTCTTGCAAACATCTCTTCAATCTTGATCCTTGATGCGCTGTCTCCTGTAAAGCTGTAATCTAACAAATCAAACACAGCAGAGTAATACTTGAGAGCATTAGCAAACCTCTTCTCCCATCTCAGCTCATTGTGCTCTGCTTCTGTCTCTGCCATAAGAACAATGGAAGGATTGGTGCTTCGAATGAGACCCAACATAGCCATCAGCACAATATGATTCTTAGCATAAAGAGCACGGTGCAGCTGTAGAACACAGTTAACTGCTACGCATTCATTCTCCTTCACATGAAGCATCCAAAGTCTGACATCCTCGATTCTATCCACAACTGAATGGAATTCGAATGGAAGCCTAAGTGCTTGAGCCAAACCTGCAAGTCTAGTTCCCGTGTCTTGAAGCTCCTGTTTTGATTCACCAATGCCTGTAACTCTCACATGAGTTGGAGGATTAGGCATGGAGGCCAAACTATGTAATAGGCTCGGCCATTGAAGTCCCTGCTTTATATCGAAGTCTATGATATGAATACGCTCCTTTCCTTCAAAAGCTGTAAGCAACCTCTCATTCAGTGTGAAATGGATGAATCTTATGATTGGGGTCACATTGTTGAGGATTCGAAGTGCCACTGCTTCATCATTGTCATTCATTTCTGTGAGCTCTCTTGGTGGGGCGATGGAAAATATGTGCTGCCATTTCTTCGCCGCTCGAAATGCTAATGCTTCAGTGAAGTAAGCTACTAGTCGTTGGATTGATGTTCCAGTAGGAGAGGACATATCACCTAATCTTGCAAGATAGAAGTTTGCAGCTGTGTGATTGCTTGAGCTTATAGCCTGCGCACATTCGATGAGAAAACTCAAAAGCTCAAGTCCCTCATGTTCAGTTTTTGTCCTCTTGACTGAGCTTTCAAACCCTGAAACTTCGCCTGATGGATTTCCTTCTTCATTGTGTGATGAATCTTCGCTGAGATTAGGAGATAAGCCATGGGTGTCACTTGAAGAGCTGGAATCAGATTTGATGTTTGGACATCCGCTTGTGCTGAAACCAGATTTGATGTTTGGACATCCGCTTGTGCCTGCCTGAAACTGACCAGCCAAAAAAGAAGGCTTTTTTTCATCATTATAGTCTCCTTCTCCGCTGCTATTTGTTCTCTTCTTCTTCGCTCGGTCGATGTCTGGATCTTCAAATGAGCCACATTGATGAAACTTTTTAAAGCTCCTTTTTCTGTTCCACAAATCTCGTCCGATCTCTCGTCTACTCTCCCAAGAAGCTGTTTGGGCTATGATGGCTGAGGAAGAAATTGTTACAGGTCTTGGTCGGAAAGAACACGATCCCCTGCTTTCAGCTGGTCTTTCTAAAGAGAGGGAGACCATGGCGGCTTCCTTCCTTGTAAAACTGCAAGGGAGATCAAGTCTTTGCGTGCCCATCTTCTCCTGGAACTACACGGAAGTGCAAATGAATTGATGCCTCTGCAACAGAAGCGCCGAAGAGCACACCAGCCAATACCCTCAATAATTTGTTGTATTCTATCTAATTCTACACTTTACTCTTAACAAATGTATAAACCTCCAACAAACCGACTCCCCTTCCCTTTCCTATATTTCTATTTATGTAAATCCTTGAGCATGAAGGACTAGAGATGAAATGAAAAAAGGAGAGTATATGCCAAAAATTTCAGAAAACCAAACTTTGAAGAACTACTGAGAAAGAATGTATTTCATTAAAAAAATCCGCTTTCCTTTAAAAACCAAGAAGAAAAACCTTGAAGAAAACTTGTATGAATATATCTTGAGAAAACCAGAAGCGAAACCTTGAAAAAAGCTGTATGAAATAATCAAAGAATAAAAGAAGAAGAAGAAAAAATCATCCTATAGAATCGAAAATGGAGTTAAGGGTTACCAATTTGACCTGCGTTCATCAAGCACCGTGCCCTGCACGATCCATGGTAAAGCTGTGAAGGAATCTCCATGGATTTCAGAAAACATGAAAACGCTGTGACTGAAAATGAAAATCGATCTCTGTAACCTCTCCATAGTTAAAAATCATCCAAAGAAAAAACACAAACGTAGAAGAAGCACTTGAGCTAAGTCAAGCTTAGACCCTACATCCTAATCTATAAACAATTAATTTTTAAGAAATGAAACTGAGAGTATGTAACTGATGTGTTCTGCTTTGCTTCTGCTGCTGCTCTCTCAGAACTCTTCTTCTTCCTTCCGAATTCGGACAGCGAGACATCGAATCCACCAAAGCATGGGAAAACGTACTGTCGGATTTGTGGGAGCGCCCCGTGGTGTCCTTGAATGGATGTAGACCGTCGGATTATGATCAAACCATCCGATTGATGCATAACTAACCGTTAGAGGTTTGATGGCCCACATTTGGTCAATGTTACCGTTGGAGTGCGGTAGAAAAACCATAACGGTAACAATACCTTTAGCCGAGCCTTTCCGTTCGCCGTGACGGAGAGATATTTTGGTGAACGGCTTCTTGTTGGATAAGCAGGTGTTTGTGTGAAGCGTCTAGGACTTGTTCGTTAGTTTACGTGACTGCTGTTTGGCTCTTACATTTGATTTATAACGTAAAATCAATCGAGACAGTCTCCATGTATATACTGAGACCGTATAAATATTGATTGAATTATTGACTATATTTAGAGGAACCTATTCTATAAAGGGGCATATTAATCATCAAATGGAAGAAATATCAATTATTTAAAATTTAAATATAAATAACTGCATCAAATTAAATAATGCATTTACTAAATGCATCAAATTATTTGACATAATTAGACAACGCCAAATAATATGGCATAGAATGAGATTCTACTCAAGCCCAATAGAGAGAAGAAGGGGGAGAGAGACCACAGGGGCGGAACTAGTCCTAATTTTTATGGGGGGGCAAACTTATAAGGCATAAATGTCGGGGGCCTAAGGAGGCAGCGTCTTTGGAACAAATTTTGTTTTGAAGGATATTTTTGAAATTTAATGATGAATTATCTTTACTATTTGATGGGGGCAATTACCTAAAGACCATAGTAATTTAAAATTTTAAGGGGGGTAATTGCCTAAAAATCATTGTAATAAAGACTAAAAAATGAAAGAAGATGAATAAATTACCTAAAAAATCATATAATCAATTGTTTGTTTAATTTTTATGGGGGGGCAAACTTATAAGGCATAAATGTCGGGGGCCTAAGGAGGCAGCGTCTTTGGAACAAATTTTGTTTTGAAGGATATTTTTGAAATTTAATGATGAATTATCTTTACTATTTGATGGGGGCAATTACCTAAAGACCATAGTAATTTAAAATTTTAAGGGGGGTAATTGCCTAAAAATCATTGTAATAAAGACTAAAAAATGAAAGAAGATGAATAAATTACCTAAAAAATCATATAATCAATTGTTTGTTTAATTTTTATGGGGGGGCAAACTTATAAGGCATAAATGTCGGGGGCCTAAGGAGGCAACGTCTTTGGAACAAATTTTGTTTTGAAGGATATTTTTGAAATTTAATGATGAATTATCTTTACTATTTGATGGGGGCAATTACCTAAAGACCATAGTAATTTAAAATTTTAAGGGGGGTAATTGCCTAAAAATCATTGTAATAAAGACTAAAAAATGAAAGAAGATGAATAAATTACCTAAAAAATCATATAATCAATTGTTTGTTTAGTTTTTGAGGGAGGGCAATTATCCCCCCCCCCCCCCCCCCCCCCCCCCCCCCCCGCGGACCACAAGGTGGTTCCGCCCTAGAGAGAGAGAGAGATGATAGCGAGAGAGAGTTAAATATTTAAACTATTATTGTAACTGAATTTTAGATATTTAATTATTATTTTAAATGATTTTTAATATTTATTTATTTCATCCAATTTTTCTTTCTAAAACTTTATTTTTAAAATATTTAATTATATTACATAAATTTGAATGTTTAAATATAATTATGCTACCTTATGTTTAAATATAATATTTATAATATTTTTTATTTAATTATAATATAATTATTCATACTCCAAAATTATTTTGTTATCAAATTAATGACTTAAAAATATATAGAAAGTTATTAAAAAAAAATCTAAGTAAAATAAATAAATAAAATACTTTTTTAGAAATGGTGAATACAATTTTTAGAAAACACTTAAAATAAACTTTTTTCGGCATAAAAATAAAACTATGTCAAATCAATTGGTATCATTTTTTTAAATTATGTTTAGTTTGTATTTTCTTAATAATTTTATCTTAAAAAATAAGATTTTTTTTTTTAAAAAAAAAACTAAGTAATTTTAAATTCTTATGATTATTTTTTAAAAATAAATTTCAATCTATATTTAAAACATTAAATTAATATTATTTTATTTCAGAATATCAATAGAAAAAATAAAATATAAAAATAATGTCTCTCCCTTTTTCCCGCTTCCAATTAAGGTCTGTCTCTTCTGTCATCAACACAATATATTATATTTGAAATACTTTGAAGTTACCTGAATGAGTATAAAATAAATTTTGATTTTATTTATTTTTTGTTTGATTTTAAGTAAATTGATACAGTGTAAATTTAAAAAAGGTGTTGGTTGACAATAACCGATGGTAACCTGGGATATCTTCAAATATTTATACTACGATCCTTCCGACCTCCGTCACCCGCCAAATATGATTCTTCCGATCTACATCGCTCGTCGACTATGGGTTTGCCATCCCAAATAAACATATCAACATTGATTCTTCCAACTTCTACCACACAATGCATTTTATATGATGTATATTTGTTACTTCGAGCCAAGGCCTTCTTCCTAAGGATGGGCCTCATTTGTAATCAATTGCAAGCATTAGTGGATTCATTCAAACTGGGCCAGGCCCCATGGTTTTTCCCCCTTTTTAGGGGTTTTCACGTAAAAACTCTGGTGTCTCTTATGAATGCTACATCCTCATCTCTTTGATCTGCTTGTGTTCTGGATCTTCGTACAATGCTAAGACATTAATCTTTATATTTCTCTACCGCTGCGAATTTTCCAGGACGCAACAATTATTATTATTATTTTTGGCAAAAAGAGATGGACTCTAATAATATTTACTTTAAAAAGTAAAGTAAAAATTTTGAACCTCAATTAAATTAAAATTCATAATTAATCATATTTATATATTAAATTTTTAAGTGTAAATATCATTTGTCATGTAGTTGCAAAAAAAAAAAAAAAAGATTCAAATTAAAACAAGCAAATTCAAGTCAAGTTAACTCGATCTACTCAGTCAAGAGAAGCTGTCTTGATGAATCTCTCGGATTTGATTGAAATATTGTGAGCATTAAAGCTTGATTCAAATCAAGCAATAAGATTTAATTCAAAGACAAAAATGAGATTTAAAAAAGAACTCCATATAGATTGACAAAAAATAGTATATGGGATTTAGATGTTTGTGCTAAAATATTGATTCTATATTAATTTACAAATGAAGATCTAAATTAATAATAAGCTTCATAGTACAATTGCATGAAAAATATATAGATTTGTTGCGGACGAGAATATATGCGGCAGTAGAGAAAAATATAGCATCTTAGCAATGTATTTATATCCGACACACTAACAAATAGTTGAGAGAGATAAATACCAGCAACTTTTTTACATGGAAGATCCAAAACGGGAAAAATCACGAGGCTTGGCCCAAATGAGAAAATTCCTCTAAGGATGGATTACAAAGTTTGATTCGCCCATCTACTTGGAGACACTGTAATTACAATAGATTGAATAATTAGATAGAAATTTGGCCATGATTGATGGACAGACGGAAGTAAGGCAATGATTGAGAAGTAGCAAATCAGGGTTTGTTTGGGTCAGCTTTTTGTTGCTTTTGTTTTGAAACAACAACTATAATTTTTTTTAACTCTTACTTTTTCATAGTTTTCTAGAAATTTATGTAATTATTTTTTTTTTTTGGCAACAATTAAAATACAGTAGTCATTCCCAAATGGACCATCAATTTGTATTGTTTTCTTCTTAATTTGTTGATTTTGATGCTTTTGTTGGAAGTTTCTTTAAAGTGTTTCCATTTGAAAGCTTTATCTATGGATTGTTGTGATGTTTTAGCAATGGGAGTTCGATTGGATCCCCTCCTTTTAAGTTGAGTAGTTTTCTTTGCTTAATTTTATTTTTTATTCGTTTTAGTCATGTGTCTATGGATTTGCTACATCTTGGGAGGATAAGGTAATCTTTAGGTTTTGTCTGTGACAATTTTTTTTCTCCTTTATAATGTAATTTTTATGTAATTTTTTTAAATAATAAAAAATAATGGTCAAAAGTTGTTCCAACAAGGCTTAGTTTGATTGGGCTTTTGTTCAAAATGAGGCCTTAGTTGTTTCAGTAATTTTTTTCCCTTTTGTATTTAGAAATGAAGAAAAAAAAAAATTTTCCCGTTGTTTGGATGGGATGCTTTTATAGAGATGCTTGTTAGGAAACTTTATTTTTTCTACTATTTTGAGAAGCTTTTTGATATTTGTTTCCCCGTTAGAAAACTCTATTCCCTTAATCATTGTTTCAAAAACTAAGAAAAGGAAGAATCAAGCCTGAGTTGTGACAAGAATGAAGGTTTTAATACCATACTTTGTGTAATGGAGTTAAGCGTATACTGTTGTTTCAATGAATTTCTCATTATGTGCTTACTCAAATCTAAATGCAGATATTCACTATTTGGTTAAGGTTTCGTTTGTGATAACTTTTTTTAATGTTTTTTACAATAATTTTTAGTAAAAATATATTAAAAATAGTGAAAAATATGATTGTCAAAAGCTGTCACAAAGGAACTTTTATTTGGTCCGGTCACCTGACGTAGCTCTACGTTCGGACGCCAGTAAAATAGTACCACGTGTTCTCACTATTTACCGTGCGGCCCGATAACCACGACCCAGAACGGAGCCAAGATTGCTATGTTCGCGTATTGCTAGGTATTGCTCGGTATTGGTCGATTTTGCACGGCAATAACACGAAATACCATTATGTGAAGACCAATACCAAGCAATACCGAAAAAATCTCGGTATTGCTCGGTATTGGTCTTCACATAGCGATATTTTTCATTATTGCCAAGCAATACCTAGCAATATCGAGCAATACCTAGAGCAATACCGAGCAATACGCAAACATAGCAATCCCGGGTCAAGTCGTCTGGCCGCACGGTAAAAAGTAATAGCACGTGACGACATGTTATTGATGTCCGAACGTAGAGCTACGTCAAGTTACCTGACCTAATAAATGTCCGTCACAAAGGAAGCCTTATATATTGTATCAGCTTTTCTTTTATCGGAGCCTTCTCAATTTGTCATCTATAGAATAACAATTTGGGTTATTATTCCTTTCTGAAGTGTTTCCGAAAGTTCTCCATTTCGTTTGTTTTAGCAGATTTGTGCCTGCGGCATCTCCTCCTTCAATTTCATGGGCTAAATTTGGCGGCCCTTCCAAGAAAAATGCCCAAATTTCTTCTCCACTTAAATGGTAAATTAGCGGGAAACATCATTTGTTAATGGAAGCTGGTCTAACAGTAGCTGGCTCACATAAAGGCCTAGCCCATTGCTTATTTTCGATTTTTGATCACATGTTAATAATTGCACGTATACTTTCACCAATCAAATTTAAACTTTATTTGAGGAACAATTAATAGGTCCGGTGACCGGACATAGCTCTACGTTCGGTCACCACTGAGATCGTGCCACGTGCTCTTACTCTTTACCGCGCGGCCCGACGACTTGACCCGGACCGGAACCCTGGAATGCTATATTCGCGTATTGCTAGGTATTACTCGGTATTTTCTCGGTATTGCTCGGTATAGATAGGTATTGCTTGACAATAACGATAAATACCGCTCTGTGAAGACCAATACCGAGCAATACCGAGCAATATCGAATTTTTCTAGAAAAACTCAGTATTGCTCAGTATTACTCAGTATTGCTCGGTATTTGTCTTCACATAAGTATTTCTCGTTATTGCCGAGCAAAATTGACAAATACCTTGCAATACCGAGCAATACCGGGTTGTCATGGATTTAAAAAATGCATGTGCGACATACCCACTATTCGCCGGGTCGGGTCCGCGGTTTTGTGCCTGCTATGTGGCGCGATCTCAGTGCCGACCAACGTAGCTCTACATCCGATGAGACAATCTTTTTATTACTTTCTAAAATAACTTTCTAATACTAAATTTTTTAATTTAAAATTTTTTTTATAAATAAAGATTATTTTAGAAACAATAAAAAATTTATCTCAAACGAAATCTTAGTATAATCAAATAGTTTTAAATTATTAATTTATAAGTATGAATATATATATATATATTAAAAAACCTACAAAAATATAATAAATATCACATGTAAAATATATTACATAGTCGTTTAAGCATCCGAAGTGCCTCACATGCAAATGTTTTAATGGTTAAGTATATCTGCTAATAATATCTAAAGCAATATTTATTATAAAAAAATTAGCTTAATTATGATAATAATATCATGATTAGTAGGCCTAATTAAACACAGAAGGATGTATATGTATTGACTGAATGTATTGGGATCCAATATAACATCTTCCACAACACGCAAAGCTAGCTTTGGAATCCATTAATGTGTTTATTTATCATTAATTCAACGTCCATTGGCCTCTTAATGAGTGCTAAAAATGTGGTTAATGAGAGCCTTTGGTTTTGTGATGCATATGAAATCATCGATTAGTATTGGTAATGCCACTTTAAATAAATAATTAATAACGTGTAGGAGAGGAAATATATATAGTTAATTAAAGTTTATTATGTCACAAAAATACAAAATGATTTTGATTATTTTCATCATTGTTAATGCATTTCCTTCTTCATATTTATGCTAATATTATTGTGGATTTCAAATAAGAATTTATGGATTTAGGAAATTATTTTGTAGAGGTTTTACCTTTATATTATAGTATTCTAATGTATTTATGTAGCTATTATCTAAATATTTATATTTATTTATTCATATTTTATTAAGAATTTCACTTAATCAAGTGCAAATCTCCATACATTAAATGAGATAAAAAAATTTAGATATTAATTTTAAAATCATTTAAAATTGTGATTACAAAAAATTTAGATTCAAACTGAATGTTTTAATGAGGCAAATTCATCGATATAAAAAATGATCCAGTCTAAGTTCAAATGAGAACACATAAAATACTAGAAGTGTAGTTGAATATTGCTTGATATTAATTAGATGATTGAATGATCTTTGAATTTTGATTCTGCATACAGATAGTCAATTCAATTATCTCAAACAACAACAACAATAACAACAAAAACATCAAGCCTTTGTTCCATCACGTGGGGTCTGTTACATGAATCAGTTTTCTCCATTGTGCCGTTTTAAAAGTCAAATTCTCATTTAAATCTAATATAGAAAGATCATTTCTAAAATTTTCTAACCAAGTCTTTTGAGGTCTACCTCTAACTGTCTTAATATAAGTCAAATCTAATACATCTACTTTTCTAACAGGGTCCTCGGGGAGGCCATCGTTTTATGTGACTAAACCATCTATGACGCACGCCTCTCTCTAATCTTATCTTCTATTGGAGATACTCCAACTTTTTCTCGTATATGCTTATTTCATAACTTATTTCTAAGAGTAAAACCACTCATCCACCTGAGCATCCTCATCTCTACAACACTTACTGTACTATTATGCTTCTTTAATTAAATCATCTCAAAGAGGGAAAAAAAAAAGAGATGAAATTAAAAAAAAATATTAAGCATTAGGATATCCAAAAATCAATCATCATCTTTAAAATAGATTATAGCAAATTTTATGAACAATCAACTTCTTTGATGGAGAAAAATAAAACCTTAAGATAGGGTGAAATATTTTTTCACCTCTATACTAATTTGTCAAGACAAAGACAATTAAACCTCATCAATGAAGAGAGCTGATACCTACATAAGGGAAATGAGTAGATATGAGTTTTTTTTTTTTTTTTTTTTCATAACTCTGTCTATGTAAGATAATTTACTACTATTGGTTGAGAAGAAATGAATTCCAGGAGGAATATATACATTGTGCATCAAGTTCAACATTCGTTATTCCTACTGAGAATGGTCAATGATGCATCATCTGTAAGGGGTAGACATTGGTGAATCTCTTTTAAGAGAAAAAATTGAAGCCTACGAAAATCAAATTACAAGGTGAGAGTTTTCTCTACAACTATGTCTATAAAAGATAGTTATTAACTCAGAATATAGTCACATTGGAGCATACAAAACATAATGCAATCTACCTACACAAGTACGTGTTTAATCTCTACTAAAGGGAAGTAGTCAGAGTTTACAAAGGGGTAGTTGTGGGTTGTGAGTTTACACTTTTGAAATCTGATAGAATCATTACTATTTAAATAATTTTTACTTTAATGAATGCACCAACTGCATAAAATGGTGAGATTATGATTGAAAAGAGGTAACCTAAGGAATAATGCATAATCGTTATCAAATGATCATTACTATCAGACTATTATCATTTGATTGATATCTCCCAATAGTCTTTACCTTTTGGTAACCAACACCAGCATTTACTATCAACCGACTGTCCTATCCTAACACCAACATTCGCTACCAGCCAATCGTCATTACCTTTGCTAACTGTCTGTTGATTGCTACCACTCGTGTTGAATTGCGTCGATAATAATGATTGTTGAACCGCCTTCATGAACCACCGACTACTAGTTATGTCTATCATTCATAACATTATCACTTCTAATCACACAAGAAATTAAGTCGTTAATCCATATATTATGATGTATTTCTCGGTATTAGAAATCCCAATATCTAATTTTTTAAATTCCTTTTAAGGATTTCATAATTTATTAAATATTTTGACGTAAATCTTACAATTAATTAATTGGATTTAAAGTGAGAGGGAATTTCCATTATTTAGCACTATGATTAAGACACTGAAGTCAATTGTCTCGTGCTCAATTGCCAAAAGTTGAGGATCGAACACGCTTATTATGGTTCATTTTGATCTCGCCATAATGATCATTTTTTTAATAAAAAATTTCTGTCATGATTAATTTGAAAATTATTTAATTTGTTTTAACTTAAATATAACTATACGTAATAACCAAAAATCACTTTAATCTGAAACGGATTTTGATGCAAATAAGAATTAAAAATGTTCAAATTTAAAGTTGGTATCATCCAAACTTCGATTTCAGTAAACTTATTGTCAAATCGAAAGTCTTAAGAAGAGGAATCCAATGACACAAAAATCGGTCCAATCCAAACCCAAATAGACCTAAATCAAGGAACCGAAGTATATTTAAAAACTTCAAAGTATTAATTGAATAACCAAAAGATCTCCAAATATTGCATGCAACATGCTTCTAGTCGAATCGAGCGGCTCGAGGAGACAAATCCAACAAGCCCAAAATCAGTTAATACCGGTATTATTAAGGTACTTAAATGTTAAAAAAAATCTTCATGATTAAGGAAATTAATATGATCCAAGAAATAATTTAAACATTATTTTTAGCTGTGGAGTCTAACGAGAAATAAGCAATTAGGGGTGTCAATATTTGACACGACACGAAAACCCGACCCAGAAAATCTGGGTTGGACCTGACCCGATTTCAAAACGGGTCGGGTTCGGGTTCCAGAAATCGTTCCGTTTGAAAAATGGTTCTAGTTGACCCGACGAGTTGCCGGGTCAACCCGCGAACCCGTTTAAAATCAACTGCCCGCACTGCCTGCGATGCTGCCGTGCCTGCTCGCGACGCTACGCAGCCTGCCCGCAAAGCACCAGCGCTCGCCTGCGCGTACCAGCGCTTGCTTGCTTGTACACGCGCTGGCCGGCGCGCACTGTGGCCCCCCGCTACCGCCCACTCGCCGCACCCGCCGCTCGCTTGAGCACGCCCGTGCGCTCACCTGCGCGCTAGCTCAAGCTCCCCAGCACGCCCTCTCACGCTCGCCAGCGCGCCCCGCTCGCGCACTGGTTTCGGGTCAACCCGTGTCGGATCGGGTCAACCCTGGCAACCCGCTGGGTCGGGTCCGGGTTCAGATATCCGACACATTTGCCTACCCGGGCCGGGTAAGGGTCGACCTGTTTGAACCCGGGTCAATTCCGGGTTCGACCTGAACTCGATCCGTGACCCGAAATTGACACCCTTAAAGCAATTACCCACGGTCCCACTCATTTGACGTGGCAGCGTCCCCACTTCAACCGCCAATGGCTGCGTAAGTTCAAAACCCGCCGCCATGTATAATCTAATAGTTTGTAATAATTATAATTTAGTGGGCGATGGAGGGCCAGATTTCGGCCGAACGGTTTTTTCCAAGCCAGGCTTTGGTCTAATCAATATAGTAGTAGCATGGGCCCGGATTATCAATCCTTTTCTCGCCCAAATTCGTGTAAAAGCTTTCTGAAGGGAAAATTTCCTTCCAATGTCATTTATGTATGCAAAGTCAAAAGAATTATATTTATAGCATTTTCTAACAATGAACAATAAATTTAAAATTATGAAAATAATGAAAAAAATCAAATATGCTATTTTAATCAATTAAATAAAAATTTATTGCTAATAAAATATGAATATTTTAATTATTTTAAAACTAAAATATTAATATTATAACTTAATGCAAATAATATAATAATATAAAATATTTTAATATTAACAAAAACTAATGCTCATCCTATGGAGCAATTATTAGGTCCTTTCACTGGATGTAGAGGAAGGTTCGGTTTTAGGCAAAAATAGGTCAAAAAGTGCAAATACCGAGTTTTTTGAAAAACTTTTGAAAAACTCGGTATTTTTTCAAAAAACTCGGTATTTGCACTTTTTTAGGCAAAACCGAACTTTCTTCTAGCTCCTTGCACCGGACCAAATAAAAATCCCATCCTATGAGAATAGATGTGACCATGGCATGCATTATTTTGGTTGGACTCACCAATGGCATGCTTGACTTTCAAAGCGTAATTTTAAAATTTTTATTATTCAAAACTATTAATTAAAGTATAAAATTTGGTGAGGTTGCAAATTAATAATTTGCATTTTGTACCTTACATAGGCCCCACCGATTTGGTGGTAGAATGGCTCCACCTCACATTGAGGCTTCGTTTGAAAAGACTTTTTTTTTTTTTTTTTTAAGTAGAGTTTTAGTATAAAAATCAACTTTTTTTTGTGTCTTTTTAAAGCGCTTTATGATACAATAATTTATAATTCAAAAAATTATTATACTAAAACATAATTTAAAAACGGTAAGAATGCTATCTCAAACAATGTCTGTGACCACTTTTTTTTTCTTCTTAAAATAAATTTCTAATTTAAAAATTAAAATTTTTATGCTAAAAAAATGTTTTAAGAAGCATTAAATAAAGCTGTCCCAAATGAAATCTAAATTTATTATTGTTGCGTCCAGGAATATTCGCGACAGTAGAGTAAAATAAAGTTTAGCGTCTTAGCATTTACAAAGATCCAGCACGCAAGCAGAAAGAGAGAGATGAAGACACCCAATCTTTTTTACGTGGAAAACCCGAAGAGGGAAAAACCACGGGGCATCGCCCAGGTGAAAAAGATTTCACTAAAACTGAGTGAATTATAAGGGTTGACCCGTCCGTTGATTTAGAGGTGGTCAGATTACAGAAATTTCAAGAGCTAATCAAAGGACCGATGACGGTCGGACGAAAATACGACGGCTTTAGTGCAAAAGTTTGGCTGACAAGGAACGATCCGCTGAAGGTCTGATAGTGAATGGTAGCAGGGCGGTGGTCCGGCGGTGGCCGGGCTGAAGTCCAACGGTAGTCGGCGACCGGGCGGTGGTCCGACAAAGGTCGAACAGAGGTCCGGTGGCAGCCGGGCGGTGGTCCGACAAAGGTCGGGCTGAAGTCCGGTAGCGGTCAGCGACCGGGCGGTGGTCCGGCTGTGGTCGGTAATCGGGCAGTAGGTCAGGGTTAAGTCCGACGGCGGTCAGTGGCCGGGCAGTGGTCCGACGGAGGTCGGAAGCCGAGCGGTGGTCTGACGTAGGTTGTGCTGAAGTTCGGCGGCAGTCGGCGACCGGGTGGTGGCCCGGCGGCGGTCGGCAGCCGGGCGGTAGTCCGACGTATGTCGGGCTAAAGTCCGGTGGCGGTCGACGGCCAGGCGGTGGTTTGACGAAGGTCGGGCTAATGTCCGGCGGCGGTCGGTAGCCAGGCAGTGGTCTGACGTAGGTCGGGCTGAAGTCTGGCGGCGGTCGACGGTCGGGCGGTGATCTGATGGGTCGGCAGCCGGGCGGTGGTCCGATGTAGGTCGGGCTAAAGTCCGGTTGCAGTCGGCAGCCAGTCTGTGGTCCGACGGCGGTCGGAAGCTGAGCGGTGGAACGACGTAGGTCAGGCTGAAGTCCGGCGGCGGTTGGCGGCCGGGCAGTGGTCCGGCGGTGGTCGACATCCGGGTGGTAGTCCGACGACGGTCGGTAGCCGGGCGATAGTTCAACGTAGGTCGGGCTAAAGTCTGGCGGTGATAATTTTTATTTTTTTATTAAGTCCGGAACATCGAAAATCTTTTTGCTTGACTCAAAAAGTTGTCCAAATCGAATTTTTTGGGACAAGTTTTACAAATAAACGTATATGTGTAATTTATATAATTAATTTAATTAATGGAAATATATATAAACATCTACGTAACAATATATATATATATATAACAGAAATATATTATTTTATTATGTAAATATAATTTTAAAATACTTTCTCTCCTTAGGAAGAGGCGGGCTACTGTAGCCGCCTTATACTTTCTCTCCTTAGGAAGAGGCGGGCTACTGTAGCCGCCTTAATGAGGCAGTGATAATTTTTAATAGATTTCCCTTTTTAAACCATTTAAAAAGGAAAATATTTATTTTTCTTTGCCAAAAAAAAAATCGAAAATATTTTTAAAAATCATTTAAAAATTCAGAATCTTTTCTTGAATGGAAATAATTAATTTCCTGCATATTTATTTTATTTTTAAATGAATTGTTCTTAATTTTTTTCCTATTTGATTTTTTCAATAATAGGAAATTATTTAATTTTTGTGTATTAAAAAATTCTGAAAATTAATTAAAAATTCAAAAATTTTGCCCTCAAACCTCCTTCGAAAAAACTATAAATACCCTCCGCAGGAGCTAAGGAGAAGGCACCACCTGTCTTTAGCCGGTTCAAAATTCTCCTATGAAGTTAGGAGAAGTTGGACTGGCTAAAATAAAAAAATTTTGGGCGGCGGCGATCAAGACTTGGTACTCTTACGCAGGCTCCAGTTCACTCTCATTGGGAGAAAAACTGTCATGCAAGAGTTTAAATACCGGAGGCGGCGATCAAGGCCCGATACTCTTACGCAGCCTCCAATTTACTCCCATTGGGGGAAAAATTATCCGGCAAGAGTTTAAATACAGGCGGCGACGATCAAGGCCCGGTACTCTTATGCAGGCTACAATTCACTCCCATCGGGGAAAAACTGTCCGACAAGAGTTTAAATATCGGCGGCGGCGATCAAGGCCTGATACTCTTACGCAGACTACAGTTCACTCCCATTGGGGGAAAAATTGTCCGGCAAGAGTTTAAATACCGGAGGCAGCGATCAAGGCCCGTTACTCTTACGCAGGCTCCAGTTCACTCCCATTAGGGGAAAAACTGTCTGACAAGAGTTTAAATACTGGCGGAGGCGATCAAGACCATGTGGTTGCAGTTTTTTCTTATTGGGAGACGAATGTCATCTGTTAGAGCCGAAGGTGCTTCGAATGGTATACAAAAATGTAGTCATGACACATCTAATTGGATGGGAGCTTCAAAGAACCAAGAGGATCTTCCAGGCATATTCTTTTTTCCTTATTCTCATTTTCTTATCCTCGTCGTATTAATCCTTGAGCATTATTCATTCATTTATGTATGCCCCTCCAGGCGACAGGTCGCTAGATGCGTTAGATGTTATTCCTTCTACCCATAAAGTGATTGAGCCGGCGCAAGCTCCTTGAACTGCCCAATGACTTAGTGATGGATGCTCCTAAAGAGTCTAATCGACCACAATATCCTCCAAGTGAATTTATCACCATGTACGAGATGACGTTGCGGGAGGCGGTCGGGTAGAAGTCTAACAAAATTCCCGTGATGGGCAGAAGTCCATTAATGGGAGGAAGTTCAATATCGGGCATAAGTCTAATAAAGGTATATCGATGGGAAGTAGATTATATGTTAATAGAATCTATCAAAGATATATGACCTATCTAGAGTTATATATCAGATTCCTTGCTCGATGACATTATCCCATATAGAAGAGGTCGAGAGAATCTACCAAAGATGTAAGACCTATCCGGGGTTGTATATCAGAGTCCTGATCGATAAATTTAACCCATATGGAAGATGTCGAGAGAATCCACCAAGGATGTAAGACCTATCCGAGGTTGTATGTCAGAGCTTTTACTCGATGATGTTAACCCGTGTGGAAGAGGTCGAGAGAATCCACCAAGGATGTAAGACCTATTCGAGGTTGTATGTCAGAGCTTTTGCTCGATGACGTTAACCTGTGTGGACGAGGTCAGGAGAATTTACCAAGGATGTAAGACCTATCCGAGGTTATATGTTAGAGCTTTTACTAGATGACGTTAACCCGTGTGGAAGAGGTCGAGAGAATCCACCAAGGATGTAAGACCTATCCGAGGCTGTATGTCAGAGCTTTTGCTCGATGATGTTAACCTGTATGGAAGAGGTCAGGAGAATCCACCAAATATGTAAGACCTATCCGAGGTTATATGTCGGAACCTTTGCTCGACGACATTAATCTGTGTGGAAGTGGTCAAATCGAATCCCCATGGCATCGAGAGGGGGAGAACGCCAAGTGTATCCCAAATCAAAGGTAAAAAATGATCTATGTTTAGACTGTTACTGCTTTTTTGAGGTCAAGATTAAGAGCTTGCCCAAGGAGTAGAAGTCCAGAAATGGACTGTATAAAGATTGTAATTGAATGGAAGTATCCTTGCTATCGCTAGAATTTTCTAAAATATCACCTTGATATTGAAAGCGCTAGAAGATCTTTATTACTATGGTTGGAGTCAAAGTTGCCCCCCCCCCCCCCCCCCCCCCCCCCCCCCCCCCCCAATTTACATATGATTCTTATGAAATTGATGCAGCAATAATTGATGTTAAGAAGTTGACTTGAATGACCTTCTGAGGTTAGAGCAATAATTGCACCCCAGTCGGGAATCATGTTCCCACAGAAGGCGTCAAACTGTTGCGTCAAGGAATATTCGCGACGGTAGAGAAAAATAAAGTTTAGCGTCTTAACATTTACGAAGATCCAGCACGCAAGCAGAAAGAGAGAGATGAAGACACCCGATCTTTTTTACGTGGAAAACCCGAAAATGGAAAAACCACGGGGCCTCGCCTAGGTGAAAAGATTCCACTAAGATTGAGTGAATTACAAGGGTTGACCCGTCCCTTGATTTAGAGGTGGTCAGATTACAGTAATTTGAAGAGCTAGTCAAAGGACCGATGACGGTCGAACGAAAATCCGACTGCTTTAGTGCAGAAGTTTGGTTGACAAGGAACGATCCGATGAAGGTCAAACAATGATTGGCAGCCGGGCGGTGGTTTGGCGATGGCCGGGCTGAAGTCTATCGGTGGTTCGGCGATCGAGATGTGGTCCGACGAAGTTCGAGCAGAAGCCTGGTAGCGGCCGGGCGGTGGTCCAATGAAGGTCGGGCTGAAGCCCGGCGGCGGTCAGTGACCGGGCGGTGGTCTGATGGAGGTCAGAAGCCGAGCGGTGGTCCGACGTAGGTTGTGCTGAAGTCCGTCGGCAGTCGGCGGCCGAGCGGTGGTCGGCAGCCGAGCAGTAGTACGACGTATGTCGGACTAAAGTTCGGCGGCGGTGGACGACCAGGCGGTGGTCCGACGGCGGTCGGCAGCTGGGTGGTGGTCCTGCGGCGGTCGGCAGCCGGGCAGTGGTCCGACGTAGGTCGGGCTGAAGTCCGGCGGCAGTTGGCCGCCGGGCAGTGGTTCGATGGAGGTCGGTAGTCGGGCGGTGGTCCGACGTAGGCCGGGCTGATGTCCGGCGACAGTCGGCAGCCAGGCGGTGGTCCGACGGCTGTCGGAAACTGAGCGGTCGTCCGACGTAGGTCGGGCTGAAGTCCGGCTGCGGTCGACGGCCGGCAGTGGTCCGACGGCGGTCAGCATCGTGCGGTAGTCGGACGGTAGTCGGGAGCCGGGCGGTAGTCCGACGTAGGTTGGGCTAAAGTCCGGCTGTGGTCGGCGGCCAGGCGATGGTGCTAGAGCTGTTGAAGCTTTAGAGCTCTCTCAAATCTCTAGCCCCGGTCTCCCTCATGCAGAGTAGGGGTCTATTTATAGATTTTCATGAGTGGCACACCCCATAAATCTAGAAAAGATCCGGGGCAGGTTAAGAGTGCTCCATCAGATGGTTCGTATTGACTCCCCCGATCGTAGAGAGTTTTTCAACTGTTTATGTGCCTTAACAATGTCTGAATTCAGAGATCTTAGGCTCGTTGGATTCGTCTCGTCGAGACGCTCGATTTGATTATAAGCATGCCATATTTAGATATCATTTCATCATCCAAATAATACTTAGACCCTTCCAAACATGGTCCGGGCCCCGATTCAGACCCATTGGTGCTCGGGTTGTACCAATTTTGGTGTTGTTTGGTTCGCCTCTTTGAGATGCTCAATTTGACAATAAGTTTGTTGAAGTTTGAATTCATATGATCACAAATTTAATTTTGAAAATTTCAAACTTGAATATGCCTCGAGATTCGTGCTTGATCAAGGCAATTTTTGTCGACATATCAATTATAAATCTAAGACATTTACATTACATTAATTTTAATACAAATTTAACAATTTTTAAATTGATATGATTTATATTAGAATATTTTGTTGTAAAAAAATTTAACATACATTTGAATTTATTTATTTAATCATTTTAAATAAAATAAAATAATTTATTAACTTTGAGATTTATTATAATTAAAAAGTGAATAAAATTATTAAGGATTTTTTTTTTCTTCTAAAATACAAAATCTGAACGTTCAGACGACACCAAATTGGACCGCTAATGTGCCCAATCCCGAACTCGTTGAAAAACTCCGTCGACGGGCGCAGTCCCACTTTGACTTCAACGTCTAAATTATTGTGATAATAACGAAAATGCCCCTTCTTTAGATTCAAAGTGCTCCCTCTCAAAGCGAGCTATTTAAGTGAATAATTGCTACGTAATCTCTAATAAATCTGATTAATTAGCGTTAACATTTGAGCAGAATTTTCAATAAAATCTGCATCCCAATAAATGAGTAAAAATTTGGCAATTGGCGGAATGTACCAATGGACGGCCCTGATGAAGCGAGAACTGTTTTCGTTGACTGAAATAATTGAAATAATTTAATAATAAGATGAAATTAGCTGGAAAAGCGTAATCTTCACCGTTACGATTGTCGTTCTTCCCGTTTTCTAAAGTGATTATATAATTAGATAAAAAACGGACCGTTGACTACAACTACAGATCGGTGTACGAATATGGAATGAAAAAGACGACGGAAAGGCCAGTCGGATCATGGCCGGCCTCCGCTAATTTGTAGATTTTAATATATATTTTTTACATAACTATAATTAATTTTAAAGCTAAATTAGGTTAATTAATTTTTTTAAAATGAAAATTAGGTTAAATAAAGTATGATAAAGATATACAAT
Source organism: Dendrobium huoshanense (assembly GCA_016618105.1). Classification (NCBI taxonomy): domain Eukaryota; kingdom Viridiplantae; phylum Streptophyta; class Magnoliopsida; order Asparagales; family Orchidaceae; genus Dendrobium; species Dendrobium huoshanense. The sequence goes on from CM028347.1 coordinate 95,416,543, forward strand.
GAATATTCTTTTTTTAATATATTAGAAAATGAAAAAAATTATTCTGTGCGGACGCCGAATAGTGTAAGGAAAAATACTCCACGTCACCCTTTCGCTCGGTATTGCGGCTTGGTAACGCGGACGTGGCTGCACCTGATTGACCTACGAACGTTGACGCCTTTTTCATTCTCTTACATCTTTTTTAGTCAGTATTCATAAATTTTTATATATATATAAAGTGCAATCCTACTCGACATATTGTACATTCTTTATATATAAATGGTATATGTATAAATTGACATGATGATCATGGTATTACAATGTTAAAATATGGATTAGCTTCTCACCTTGAAAATCAAAACATGCATCTAATGTTTATAGTTGGAATCTATAGTTTTCTTTATTGTTGTGAACTGGAATATTTGTGAAGAAAGAGATATTAAGTTTAGCGACATAGTTTTGTATGAAAATTCAGCACACAAATAAATAAAAGAATAAGGTGCATCATGTCTAGGATACACCAAGATTTTTATATGGGAAGTCTTGAAATGGGAAAAAACTAAGTGGCCTAGCATAGTTTGAATGAATCCACTAGTATTGATGAGTGATTACAAATGATGTCCCTCTTTAGAGGAGGTTGTTGGCTCAATATAGGAAATACACCTTGCATGGAGAGCATTATATGGTAGCACTTAAGAGAGTGTTGACCTATTTATTTTATCAGTAGGATCATAGTCGATGGGCGACAATGGTCAGAATGACTGTAGTCAATGGACGATAATGATCAGAATGACCGTAGTTGGCGAGCGATGGTGGTCGAAATGACGGTAGTTTGCAGGTGAGGGTGGTCATAAGGATTGTATTTGGCATGCGATAGTGGTCAGAAGGACCATAGTTAGCAGGCGATGGTGGTCGGAATGACCATAATCGGCGGGCGACGGTGGTAGAAAGGACCATACTCGGCGGGCAACAGTGGTCAAAAGGATCGTGGTTGGCAGATGACGGTGGTCGGAAGGATCTTAGTCGGCATGCGATGGTATTAGGGACGAGATTCAACATCCGTAGTATCCAATAAGTGTTTTGGCAATAGTTGAAGAACGAGCAAAAATTCCGGTTCCAATTAATGGTCGGAAGAACTCCGGTGGTAGCTGCGTTGGATGGAGACTGGAGAGTGTAAGAGAGCTCTCAAGCTTTCTCTGCTCTTCCTCCCCAATAATGTGAAGAATTGAGAACAATTTATAAATTTTTAGGAGTGTCATGACTAGTAAATATGGAGAAGATAAAGAGTATGTTGGGGTGTTTCATCAGATAATAATTATTAGCTCCCTTGACCATAGAATATTTATTGAGCATTTAAGTGCTTTAATGACATCAAAATTGAGTGATCATGGGCTCTTTGGATTCATCTCATCGAGCCGCTCGATTCGAATATAAGCAGTCATATTTGCATATCAATTGGTCATCGAATATATTGCATGAAGATTTGTGTCTGATCAAGATGATTTTTAATAACATATCACTTCTTATAATATATTTTCTTATGATATATTGCATCAAGATTTGTCTGATCAAGACGATTTTCATCATTATCAAGTATATTTTCTTTAATTGTGTTTTCTTGCATAACTCTATCTTATTGCCTTATATATATATATATATACATTCTGATATCAACATATTATTCAATTCAATAAAGAACATTGGGTCCAACTTTTCTATCACAAATCACAGCAAAATTATTGTGTGCCTCTTTTTTACTTTTAAATTGATTTCCCAATAATTACGGATTGTTTTTTCTTTTGGAAAAATCTAATTTTGAAGTCATATTTTTACAATTTTTTCTCTCAAATCAAATTACGTACCTTTCACTTATTTTATATTATATTGTAAAGTTTTTATTATTTTTTTAATCTTTCCATCTATTTCTCCCTCTTTTAATATATGTGCTTACTTTCTCTCATTATTTTTCTTTTTCAACGTAAGTCTCTATTTCTCTTTGCTTACACACTAAGCTTCATCAATCCTATTCTTTTTTATCAAATCGACATGCAATATAATTCACTTTTCTTCCATATAAAAAGCACTTTTTCAAAACTGCAAATCAAATTTAATTTCAAATATTTTTCTAAGCATATTATAATATTTTCTAAGATAATATAAAATATTTGTCTTCTTATGATATAAATTAATATTTTGTAAATTCTGCTATTCATAATTGCTTGATGTCATGGGTGAATTCATTTCCCATTATGGGTGTAAGTAAGGAGTAGACTCGTGAGTCAGCTCAGGTTCGACTTGATAAATAGCTTGTGAGCAGAGCTCGATGAGCTAACAAGTAAAATTTGAGCCAACTCCGACTCGATCTGTAACAATAGGAAAAATGCTAATTATCGACGGATTTTTCCAGCAGACTTCCCGTAAAATATTTTTTCATCGAATTTCCGGCGGCTTTCCGATAGATTTCCGGCATATTGTGATGAAATATTTCCAATTGATTTTATGGCAGATTTTCCAAGAGCATTTACGACCGATTTAAAAAATTTCTGAAAAAATCATATATTTGTAATTAAAAAAAAATTATTAACTAATTAACTATTTGAAATAAACTAATAATATTAACTAGTTTAAATTGTCCATTTGAATATTTAACTAAACAGATTAACTAATAAAGTAAATTAAATTAATTAAATAAGTCATATTTATTTTAAATTAATTTTTATTTTTAATATTCTATGGAGGGAGTAGGGTTTGAACCCTCATGCAGTCGCAGGCTGATGAGCGGGCACGGGTGGGCTGGTCGGTTGGAGACGAGCGGGTTGGCACAGCAGGGGTTCTGCCCGGGCTGGCAAGGGCGGGTGCTAGCGGGTAGCATGTTGGTTGACAGGACAAGAGTATGCTGTCGTTTGAGTACGTAGATTTTTTAAAATTTTTGCCTCAATTTTTTTTCAGCATAAATTTCAGCTGAAAGTTTTTCTGGCAGATTTTCTCACTAGTATTTGTTTTAGGGTTTAGATTTATAGCTGAATAATTTTTCGTCGGAAAGCAAAATTTGCTTGAAAACCTTCAATTTCCCTGAAAAAATCCTCCAAAAATACATGATTTTCCTGTAATGTGTTAGCTAACGAGCCAACTTGTTTAAAAATTATTAATATATAATATTTGAAAATTATATATCATTTTTTTATATTAACTACTTATTTATTATTCTTCTTATAATTTCTTTTTCTTTTTACTATTTTATTATAACAGTTGCTTAAATCATAATTTTTTTATCTCCTTCACAATAAATAAGTCAACTCATGAGTAAGTCTTAACTCTTGAATAAAGCTTGAGCTCGAACTCAAAACTCCATTAAAATAATCTATATTATAATATTTGGAAATATTATTTTATATGAGAGAGATTATTTTTTATCATATTTTTTTTTTAATTTAATATTTTATGTATTATCTTTTAATATAATTTAAGTTAAATAAATACATTTAAGAATAATTAATAATTTATAACAAATTTATTTAATAGTTTAACTGATAATTTAATATTTTGATTATATTAAAAATAATATATGACACGTGAAATTATATATATAAATTCGATAAAAATAAATTTATTTTAATGCAAAACAGAACAATGTACCATAATAGCAATTTTTATTCGATAACCATGCAAAAAAATTCTAGCATAAACTTGCCAATATTTTCTTTCTTATTCTCAGATTATGCACGCAAATACTTTTTTACAAAATATATAGGAAATTTGGAAGTCTTCAGAGGCAGCTCTTCCATATATTGCAGACTTGCAGAACGCATCTTCCCCAACTACTCTGTACACCTACCCACCGGCCATCGCCGGCGAGCTCCTACCTTCCCAGTACTAACGCTTCTCATCCTATCTCTCCAGCAACAAAAAGAATAAAGAAAAATCTACAACCATGGCAGGTGCCGCTAAACCTCACCAAAAACGCATGATCAACCTCACAACTCTCACCCTCGTCGCCATGCTCTGCTCCGCTTCCTACCTCGCCGGAGTTTGGCAACAAAACGGAAAAACCTCCGCCTCCATCGCCTGCGACAACGCCCCCTTAACCAACTCCCAAGTTACATCCCCTCATCTCGACTTCACCGCCCACCACGCCGCCGACGACTCAGCCGCACTTTCGCAGCCGACTCACTACTACCCGCCTTGCTCCGCCGACTTGTCGGAGTACACGCCTTGCGAAGACGTGCGGCGTTCGCTCAAGTTCCAGCGCGACCGCCTTATTTACAGGGAACGTCATTGCCCTGAAAAAGGCGAGATTTTGAAGTGTTTGATTCCGGCGCCGAAGGGATACAGGACTCCGTTTCCTTGGCCGGCGAGTAGAGAACTTGCTTGGTTTGCGAACGTTCCGCACAAGGAGCTTACTGTTGAGAAGGCGGTGCAGAACTGGATACATGTTGAGGGCGAAAAGTTTCGATTCCCTGGTGGGGGAACTATGTTCCCTAACGGTGCCGATGCTTATATTGATGATATCGACCGGCTTATTTCGCTTAGCGATGGCTTGATTCGGACTGCCATTGATACAGGATGCGGGGTAAGCTGCTTTCCCTGTTAATTCCTTCTGCTAGAAGATGGGATTTTGGTGTTAAAAGACTAATTTTGGGACTTTTAATTAATGATATGCCATAGGTGGCGAGCTGGGGAGCTTTTCTTTTATCCCGGAATATCTTAGCCGCATCTTTCGCGCCGAGGGATTCTCACGAAGCGCAGGTGCAGTTCGCTCTCGAGCGCGGTGTGCCGGCATTGATCGGAGTTCTGGCTTCAAATCGCCTTCCTTACCCCGCCCGCGCCTTCGACATGGCGCACTGCTCGCGGTGTCTTATCCCCTGGCATCAATATGGTACTGGAATCAACTATTAAAATTTGCCCCTTTTTTGTTTTGTTTTGTTTTTTCTTTTCATCTCTGCTCTGAAAGTTTGTAGAATTGGTTAGTACTGAACTGGTTGATCATGCAATTGAGCAGATGGGCTTTACTTGATAGAAATCGATAGAATACTCCGGCCAGGTGGGTACTGGATTCTATCCGGCCCGCCCATCAACTGGAAGCGGCACTGGAAGGGATGGCAGCGAACTCAAGAAGACCTGAACGAAGAGCAAAATTCCATTGAATCTGTCGCCCGTAGCCTTTGCTGGAATAAGATAAAGGAGAAGGACGACATCGCAATCTGGCAAAAGCCCGCCAACCATATACACTGCAAAGTCAACCGCAAGATCATTAAAACTCCACCTTTTTGCTCTACCCCCAATCCAGACTCCGCCTGGTACACAAAGATGGAACCTTGCATCACTCCTCTCCCTGATGTCACCGGTACCAATGAAATCGCCGGCGGCGAGCTCAAGAAATGGCCCGAGAGGCTCACGGCCGTGCCGCCTAGGATCGAAAGCGGCAGCGTTAATGGCGTTAATGCCGATAGCTTCCTGCAGGACACTGAACTGTGGAGAAAGAGGATCGGGCATTATAAGATGGTGATCCCTCAGCTTGGACAACAGGGGAGATATCGCAACGTGCTCGACATGAACGCGAAGCTCGGTGGCTTCGCGGCAGCTCTCATTGAAGAACCGCTATGGGTGATGAATGTTGTTCCGACGGCGGCGAACGCCGGCGCCGACGCTCTAGGCGTCGTTTATGAGAGAGGATTGATTGGAACATACCAAGACTGGTTAGTTTTTGCTCTTAACTCCGAATTTGTTCTGATAAAAATGAAAAATTGACAAGAATTATAATCCGTTCTTTCGTTATTGCAGGTGCGAGGCGATGTCAACGTATCCAAGGACCTACGATCTTCTCCATGCCGATTCTCTGTTTACACTCTACAAAGAGAGGTAATTCTAGAATGATTAATCCCTATGCAACAGCGATATTGAGCATTACAGATAGAAAAATCAAATTTTGCGCTCATAAAAATAAAATCAAGGCTAAAATTTCCGATGATCCGAGCCTTCTATCTGTTGAATTTCAGGTGCGAGATGGAGAATATACTACTGGAGATGGATAGGATTCTGAGGCCTGAAGGGACGGTGATCATAAGAGATGACGTGGATTTAGTGGTTAGGATTAAGAGCATCACTGATGGGATGAGATGGAAAAGCCAGATAGTAGACCACGAAGATGGACCCCTCCAGAGAGAGAAGCTTCTCTTGGCTGTTAAGACCTACTGGACTATAGACGACAAGAGCGAAGAGGAATCTTCCTGAAAAAAGGAAGAAAGATAAAAAAGATTAGCCTGTTTTGTTTATTGTTTTATTTTAATTAGTTTAATATTAATCAGTTATAATATTGGTAATTTGTGTCATTTTAATGTAATTAGGCCATAGCCTTTATATGGATACTACACAATTAATTCATAGTCATTTTAATGTACATTCATAAATTTAATCTATTTGATCATATAAAATATGTATTTCTAAATTTATTATATATGATTATATGACATTAATTTAAATGTTTCTTTGAGCTTTATAAAAAAAAAATTCAGTTCAAAAAATTGTGATAAAAAGTTGCTATAGAAAATAATAAAAAAATTATCCCAAATGAAATCTTAAAGTAATCATATGCTTTGATCAGCAAATAGCAATATATAAATATTTTTCACTTCATTTAAATATTATTTATATCATTACAAATAAAATAGTAATCAATTATTATTCACTTCATTTCTTCGTTTTTTTCATATGATCTTTCTAAATTTTAAACTTTTGATCAATTTCGATTTGATTTCAAATTGCGTGTCTACTAGAAATGGAAACCAACCCATTAGGCTAGTTCTAAATATTTTAAGATTAATAATTTATGATATAAGAAATGAATCACATTAGTGAGAGTCGCCATAGATTGTTTGATCACATTAAACGAAGGCCTTCCGATGACCCAGTTAGGAAAGTTAAGGTGTTAGATTTGACTTATATTAAGAAAGATAGAGATAGATCTAAAAAGACTTGGTTAGAAAATATTAGAAATGACATTTTTTATTAGATTTAAATGAGAATCTGACTTTTAACATGACAAAATGATGAAAAAGGATTCATGTAACTGACCCCACGTAGTGGGGCAAAAGCTTGATGATGATGATGATGATGATGTTGTTGTGGTATAAGAAATTAATCAAATTGATCAATTATTGAGATAATTTTGCAAAGCTCTAATAAAGATGAATGACTTGACTACCCTAAAAATTAAGATGCAATAATACATATATGCATAATCTACATTAGCCTAATGGTTAGATATTTTGGTTATATTAGTTTTGTATGGAATTTGAAATTGTCGATCATTGGGTGGTACTATTGTCTTCAACCTCAAGCAGAGGGGCCTCCCTCTACATGGGTTTAGAGGTTTTGCCCTCAAAAAAAAATTTTTTCCCCCCAAACAATCAGATTTTTTTTCATTCCAAAACATGATTTTAGTACTCAATTTTCATATCATATAAATTCATATCATAATAATAATAGACTATATTTCTTATTTCTTTTTTTTTTTTCATTGAATTGAAAATTCAATTTGTAATTCTGAATTATTGAATTTCTTTCATTTCTTCAATTACTATAAGATAATAGATTCTTTACTTTTACTTTCTATTTATAATTCTAAGATTGAAGATCAATATGAATATATGATGTGTTATATACTCGAGTACTGAGACACTGTAGTCTCTGATTAAAGACAAAAACCAAAGCTTTGTGGCGCCGTAAGCGCAACGCCATGACATTGCACGATGGCTTACAGACAGAGAGTGAAGCATTGCGACATTCTAAGACTGACCCCACAATGTTGTGAGTCTACCGGGACAATTTTTTTTCTTGTTTTTCATACATAACATGAAGGGTAGCATCCATTGGCGTAATTTAGTGTGTCTTTTTTGTCTATTCTAAAATGTGAACGGAGAGTGAAGTGTAGAGTGACAATGCGAGAGTGGTAGATAACAAGATATGTACAATTTCTCCCACTACATAATGAATTTCTTGATGTTATATTGCTCCGTGATTTTTTTTCAAGTTTCAGATTTTGCCAAGTTAAATCCCGATGTTCATTTCCATTATTTTCTTATTTATTTTGTTGTGTGCTTTACTTCCCCAACACGTTTTCCAATCACATGGTCTTAAATTTGAGGCCACCAGAAGTTTGCAATTTAGACTTTCTTTTGGGATGGCTTTCTTTTTTTAGTACAAAAATAAAAATTTTGTACTAAAAAGCTCTGCTTTAAGAAGCATTAAGAAAGCCGTCCCAAAAGTTGCCATAATTTACTTCAATTTTTAAAAAGTTAAAAAAAAAAAACTTGTAATGATGATGCATCCATCATTCTTGAATATTTTAGGCAAATTAAAAAAATAAAATAAAATTAATAGTCCTATATCCTCAAGAGACAAAAACGGCCATAAGAATAGTTGCACCATACATTCATAATAAATTGGCTCTATTTAAAGGCCTATTACACGTTTTAAAGCAATTTTTGTGTGTATAGTACATTTACAGAGTGGAGATCATGTTCTTGGCAACATCCATTTTATACTTGTTTGGTGATGCACAACTGGAATGCTTAGTTTTCTCTTCGATCGACCCCCTCTTTCTTCTGTAATAGATCTGTTGCCTCTCTAATAAGAAAAAAAAAAAAAACTTTTTTAGATAATTAATATAAATGTTGCACTTGAATAGTATGAAGAATCTGCACGCAAGATCTCAAAAAAAGAATTGGTAAGGCTTAGGATTGAAAGGAACCGCTGGCCCTCCCTATGACACTAATAAAGGTAAAATAGCTATAAGGAGAGGATTAATTATTCTGTGCGGTCACTGACGCTGTTCTTAGACCAATCAGAATATGTCACGTCACCCCTTCGCTCAGTACCGCGGCTCGGTACTGGTCGGTACCGCTGACGTGGTGTAATATGGTTAGTCTCTGGACGGTGTTCTGCTTTCAGTCTCTGCACAAAATAATATTTGTAAGGAGACGGTCCCTCTTCTGAGAGAAATTATTATGCGCGGAGTCCAGACGGAAAACCGTCCAAATATGTGAGAGTATACTTATCGTACACAGTATTCACGCACTATATGTAGAAGTTTACTGATTTGAATACAAAAATTCCTGCATCAAGAAAGTTAGAGCAAAGCAAGTAGTGAAGAAGAAATGATCATAGAGAAATGTTTCATATCTTCCATAGTTTCATCTACAGTGAACAAGTGGTTTTAAAATGAGGAAGATGACAGGCCGTTAATGAGCAACAGTTGCGATTGATCATGGAGCAGAGCATCAGACGGCTGAGCAAAAGAACCTTTTCGAAAAAGCTGCAGGTGCCGAACCAAATACTGGATAGATAAACCACCTGATCACAATTACGTACTAATCAAGTAGAACTTATCATTTATCACTATATACAGTCATAATACAGACGATTCTACCTGTCCGAACTCTTATAAAATAATTTCTCCTTTTCTAGATCCAATATCCTAATTCAAAATAACTCAAACTTTAAAGAAAAAAAATACTTTTTATCTCTCTGTGGTCACTGTAGGAATTATGAACCTTTCCCTTATCTACTATGTATTATATATTAATGCATGGCTTAACTAATAAAGCGAGCTACGAGACACTTAATTGAGCAGACAAAGTATATTAAGGAAGGCATATAAATAATTTATTGTATGGGCGGGCCAGCTATGCAATCAGTAGAGCGCAGCTCATAAGAAAGCGAGTGGCAGAGTAGCAGCAGACCTATTATTATATTTGGCATGACAGAAGCAGTTTAACTACTCGATCTATAATGGAACCTAAAATACAAACATTATTGTGATTGAATTGGAATAAGATTGCCGGTTTTTAAAGGAAACTTTAAAGACGAAAAAGATTGGTGTCTTTTTGGAAAACGTTGGACCCAAAGGTAGGGCTGCAAAGAGCCGAGTCGAGCCGAGTATGTGATTGTTTATGTTTGTGTTCATTTAATATCAACTTGTTTAAGTTTGGTTTATGTTTGTTCGAGATTTAGCGTTTGTGTTCATGTTTGGTTCATTTAAATTAAGGAGTGTTCATGTTTGGTTCATGCTCAGTTCATGTTCGTTCGTTTAGTGTTTATCGAGCTTGTTCTCGAACATATTTAACATATTTTTTTAACTATCAAACAAACACGGTCATGAACATATCTATGAACAAACACATTTATAATAAAAGTAATTGTTTATGTAACAAAGGTAATGATTATTTATATTTCTTAATTCTATAGTCAAATATTAATTATTTTTATCGAGCTTATTGACGAGTTCAAAATCGAACATTAATCGAGCTTCTTATCGAGCTTAATGTCGAGCTTGTTCACGAACTTCAAATGATGTTGTTCGCGAACATAAATGAGCCGAACGCATTAGTGTTCAAGTTCGTTTATTTAAGAATCAAGTATTTAAAATATTGTTAAAGTTTGTTTGTTTAGTTAATTAAACGATCGCAAACGAGCTTTAATCGAACAGAACAACGAGTAGCTCGCCAAATGTTTGGTTCGCTTGCAGCCCTAACCAAAGGAGCCTTTAAAAGTTGAAAAATTATTCTGTGAGGATACTGAATGTCATCTAGAGATTAATTAGAATGCATCACATTACTCCTTCGTTGTGTACCGCAGCTCGATACTACTCGGAGACCAATCAGAATACCGCTAACGTGGCTGCACCTGATTCGTCTCCGGACTTAAAGCTACGTCTGGCCTCCACACAAAATAATTGTGCCAAAGCAAGTTTGACAAAAAAATTTGTTGTTTGTGCGATAATCTGCTCCACTTTCAGTAATTATATGAACAAAATCTTAGTCAATCATAATGGATCTGCTCGTATTTGATTCGTTAGTTATGATGGAACAATCATTCTGCTTTTTTAGCTGTAGGCGTTGAGGGAAGAGGAAGCAATTAATTGAAAAACTGAAGAAAAAAGTTATGACGGATTTTTTTTTTTTTTTTGGCAAACTTACTTTGGCACTTACTAAGAATGCAAGGAAATATTTTTATTCAGTTATTAAAGGCTCCTTTGGGTCCAACGTTCTCCAAAAATGCATCAATCTTTTTCGTGATTATATTTTCCTTGAAAAACTGGCTATCTTATTCCAATTCAATCAAAATAATGTTTGTATTTTAGCTGCTATTATAGATCGAGTAGTTAAACTGCTTCAGCCATGCCAAATATAATAATAGGTCTCCTGAATGGGGTCTGCTGCCACTCTGGATTCTTTGTTGAGTTTTACCAACAATCTGTCATCCTCTGATATCCAAAGTGGAACAGGAAGCAATCCGATCATCCTTGTCCAGAAAATTGCCAACCACAGTAGCAAAACAACCCAGCCAAAAAAATCTGAAGTAAAACCGAGCCGAAGAACATATATAATAGAAGTTGCAACATAAAACAAATTTCAGGTCAATAGAAATCCCACGCATAAGAAGAGCATCTGCAGTCTTAAGGCCACCCAATACCGCCATCCAACAATAGGAGGAAAAACGTAAAGCAAAACATTTGTGCCAAACAAAGTATTGCCAATGAACATGAATATCATACCTATAATAAAATTCATGAAAATCTTTGTAACTTCCGCTAATATCATTACCCCCAGAGCAAGCAAGCAGAACAAGAGCCAACATAAGGAATCACATTTAGAGACTGAAGAAGAGAATTAGAGATTCTAGTAGGCAAATCCCAACCATGATTCATAAGAATAACAGAAATCGTAGCATTGGAGGGGAAGATAATAAGAATAGTTAACAGCTCATTGTGCTCCTTCAGCGTTTTGTTGCTAGTCGATCCAATGATCCCAGTAGAGAGAAATAGGTGAGTTATGTGTGATTTTAAAATGAAAAAATTATTTAGCAAAAGAGGCATCCTTACACAGTTTTTCCCAAAAGGAAGTGGCATAGGTGTTTAGAAAATTTCATTTAAGAGCTAATTAATAATGATGAAAGTAAAACCTCACCTCGTAAGTGCTTAATTAGGTGGTTAACTTAATTAGATGCGGACATCCGACGGTGGATGTTAATCAAAGGAAGAGATGAAGATTGACAACCAAGATCCCTCCATTTTTATCATAGTTTATTAATTATATTTTTTATTTAATTATGCATTTTTCATTTTTATCCTTTCTTAAGGATCTTGTCTTATGTAAGCCCAAGGGACAAAGTTATCTTTTAGTTTCTTTTAAGGCCTATATATAGAGGCCCTTGCTCTTGTATTAGACAATGATAGATTTTTAAGAAAAGAAATTTGTTTTGCACTTTTGTTCTTTGGGAGGATGTTAGTGGGAATCCCTATGGAGGGAATTATGGTTTCCACCAGCCGTAGGATGGGCTCGTGGCTTGAAGTCCCTTGGTGAAGGGCAACATATCACCCATCAGTCTTCGGAAGAGTCCAAGGCTCGCAGTTCTATCTCTTTTTTCCTTGTTTTGTCCTTATTTTCCTAAACCACCACCTCCTCAAGCCCTCCACCAAGGCGTCGATCCTCTCACCCTCATCACCTCCACACCATCGGCCTACACCAGCCACTCCCTTCCTCCCCTTCCCCTTGGTCAAAATTCACCATGGCTCCACCCAAACGCTAGCCAACTCCTTCCCTAGCCCCACTTCCCTTATAAAAAAAAAATCCCTCTTTTCTTATTTAAGTTGCCATTAACTTGGAAATATTTTAAATTCAAATTAATCTAATTTGAATTTCAAATCCAACCTCATTAGTTACCTTGTTTTTGGAAATCTATTTCATTCAATTAATTAATCAATTCTAAAATTGATTGATTAATAAATCCCTTGATTCCAATTTCATTTCACCATCATTACTTTCCTAAATTAACTCATATCTTATTTGGAAAGTTTTCAATTTAAATTCAAATGAATATGAATTTTAAATTCTTTCCTAAATAATATAAATCTATTTTAGGAAATCCTTCAATCATATTAAAATAGAAATTATTTCAAATTTAACTCTCCAATCTCCCATTAAAGCATGGATCCAAATACATTGTATGTGGACACCTTTTCTTCTCCCTCTTTATTAGGTCGGCCACGCTCTCTCCCCTATTTTAATTATTTCCTTCCTTGTTAAGGAATTCAATTAGGGGAATAATTAACCACTTATTTATCCTTCCTTCCATCTTATTTGAATTTCAAAATTTAAATCCCTTGATTAGAGGAAATTTGAAATTTAATTTCATATTTTTAATCTTATTATCTTCCTCCACCCCCTCCGTTCTACATCATAACTCCTATATATATTTGAGATCTTTTTTTATTGTAAAAATTGATTTTAGATTTGTAGATTTATGATTAAATTTTCTCATATTCTTAACAAATAATTATGTTCTCTCTCGACTATAGACAATAAATAAAATAGCAATTTCATCATTATCTCCATAATATTTAGGGTGACATCAAGAAGAACCCATGATTAAAATTTGTTTTTCTTAGAAGAATACAAAATTTAACTATTTTGTATACCTCCAATAATTGCAATAGCCCGAATTCTTAGAAAAAAAAAAATCTTTTTTCTATTTGATATATAAACTTATGCATTTCACAATCATATTTTGCTCACTCTCAAAACTCAAAAGAAGGTTGTAATCGCCTCTGAACTAATATTCTTATATAATATTTTCAAGTGAAGTATTCAATCTTTATATAGTTTTGAATATATGTGGATCTCCAAATTATATACATTAGTGTTTTGTATTTGCAATATTTGATGAATTATATGTATCGAAGAAAGCTCCATCAATCAGAATAAAATTATATTCAATCAATTAGGAATAAAAGATGTTTATGGATGATCAGAATCTAGGGATTATTCTCCTTTCCCTTGACATGTATTTTGCTTTCAACATTCTCAATGAGATCAGTATAATAGACTTCACAAGACAATCTTTGAAATTTATGAAAAATACTCCACAATTAATAATGTACATAAACATAATTTGAGAGTAAATGGAATATAGATGATTAAAAATATATCATGAATACTTTTCATAAATGGTATGGAGGATTAAATATGATTTATTTAATTCTAAGGTGTACAAATCCCCATAGTTAATTATGTACTTAGTGTAATATCCAAAGATCTTGATCAAAGATGTCAAACTTATATACTTGATTAAATACAGAAGGTTCTAGTCTTCTAGATAAAAATCCTAATAAAAAGAAGTTTAGGCCAACATAGTTAGTGAAATGAGAGATGCTTTTAAGGGGGTCGAATAGCTTGGGCATACATGTGTCAATACAATTATTAAAATTTTAGTGCATTTTCTCTTACTAAGCACGGATGATAGTTGATCATTTGGAACCAACATGAAATAGATGATTGAGAGTGTACCAGATTCTTATAATCTAATCGAAGAAAAATAAAACATGAAATCGCCATATAGTGTACACAATGACTAGTCATGATAAAAAAACTTAAAATAAATGACGAGTGAAAGAGTGCAAAGCTCCTCACCATAAAAAAAAAACAATAAGAGTCATATTTACAAAAAAGAAAGTCTAATTATGATCGACATCAACCGAGCAAAGGAGATCTATTGTTGTTATTGCTGTAATTGTTATGATGTTGAAAGATTGCAACAAACACAAAAGGTGAGGGCATTTATGATTTTATGAAAGCAATATTTGAAAAAATACTTTAAGACAGCTATATGTTTTGGCTTCCCCCACACCTAATTTTAAAAGAAATTATGATAATTAACTAATATTTTTTTGCAAGAAAATAGTATACTTTGTGTAGTCAATTGATTGTCTCTTGCTCTAATCTTTTGCATTGCTCGCTTTATTTGTTAAGACCTATATTAATTATAATGCATATAAAGTAGCTAAGGATATGGTTCATAATTCCTCAGTGGGCACACCTTCCTATATCATAGATTATTTGGAAAAATAAAATTAATTAATTATGGTTGTGTAAAATGTGTCAAATTAATTAGTTTTATGGATTCCTATTTAAAAATAAAATGTTTTTGCACAAGTGAAAAAATATTATTAACCTGATATTTGAGGAAAATATTTTATATTTGGGAAGTTAATTTTATCTTTATAAACTTTAATAATCAATAAATTCTTATATCATGAAAAAAATGATGCCTACATGTAAACATCTATATTTAAATAAGATATATATCTTATATATATAATTTAGGTTGAAAATATTAAGGATTCATTTCAAACAGATTTTGATCAATATTTTTTCATTGGTTTCAAGAAATTTTTATAATGGAAAGATGTTTTAGAAAGTAATCTCAAATGAAGACATAGGCTTAGTTTGGGATGGCTTTCTTACTACTTTTAAAGTAGCTTTCTATAAAATATTAAAACTTTTGTACTAAAAAGCTGTTGTAAGAAAGTTATCCCAAACAAAATCTTAATCTAATGTTTAAAAATGGAGAAGATTCTTGAAAATTTTAATAATATTAATTAGCTAATCGTAGCTTATTTGGTTCATTTTATTTCTTGAGTGTTAAAAAATTCAACAAAAAAGATTGAGATCAAAATATTATATTTTAAGTTAAAATTTGCTATGTTGAAGTCCAAATTCATTATACAGAAAAAGTAAAAATTGGGGAAAAGTTTGATTGGTTTAGCTAATTTGAAGGGATCGAAGATGAACAGAGAAGAACAATGAAAAAAAAAAAAAGAAGAGAAAGTGAGATATTGTTCTTCCTATTTTTGAAAGAGGAGCTACATTTATTAAGGTTTTCGTTCCAAGTAATTGGATATCATGAAGAATAGGACACCTCTTATAAGAATTTACAATGCATATTCATGATGGCTTCTTGCTCAAAGAGGAACTCTCTTGCACTTCTATGAGAAACTTTGGTCAAATTTAGATTACAAGTATTGCATGGACAAAGGTGAATTATCTCTTTTGTTATGGATATAGAGATATCCTTGATGTCTAGATTTAGGCTTGTTTTTTTTTTTTCTGCTTTCAAAAGATTTTTGAACTAAAAAATAGCTTTACAAAACATCAAAGTGTCAATGCTCTCTTGATCAAAGAATAGATTATTCTTTGTTCAAGCACATTAGCACTCATCGAGAGGCTAATGGACGTTCAATTAATAATAAATAAATAGCAAATTAATGGATCCCAAAGCAAATAACAGTTCATTTTATATAAGATCAAAATAATAACACAATTATATTTCGTTTGACTTTGATATATATCATGTTAAGAGTTATTAGAATTATTATATTAATATATTACTATGATCATATGTATTTAATATTTATTAGAAATATATGGCATTTATTAGTGTATTATATCTTCATTATTGAGGATTAAATTGGCTATGATGTATATTATGTTAGAGTTATAAGAATTATCATATTGCCATATTAATATCATTACTTACATATGCTTAATATTTATTAGTTATATCTCACTATTAAATATATTCTTCTTTATTTTTATTTTACTTATTGTTCTTTTTTCTTGCCTTTACAATGTATCATCATACTAGCTTTAGCTTTATTTCTCTCTTTTTTTCATTATCATCCTATTTTCACCTTTCTTTGAATTAGCAAATCCAACCAATCTTCTCCCCTCATATTTTTGACCATTTCCTCAAATAAAATTTGTACTACAACATAAACTAAATTAAGCTTAAAATATAATAAATTAAGTTCAATTTTTTAGTTGAATTTCTGCTAAAATGGGACCAAATACAATTAACTAATATTAAAAAAATAATACAATAATCTCTCTCATTAATTTCTGTAATTTATTTTTTATGATGTAAAAAATTAATTGCAAATTAAATTCTATAAAGATAAAATTTAAAATCTTTTCCTCAAATACCTTCATTAATATTTTTACTTGGGTAAAAAAAGCTTTATTTAGAAATAAGGGTATGCGAAAATAATTAATTTGAAATTTATTTTACCATATTAACTATCAAATTTAAATTTTCCAAATCATAAATGATATAATAAGGAGAGGGGACCTCTTCTAATTCCAATCTTCTCATTCAATGAAAGCAAAAACTCCTCTTTTTTTTTCCCCTCTCAGTCCTATATGTGTAAGAATTATGAACCTTTCCCTTAGCTACTGTGGATGATAATTAATATAGGGCTTAACAAATAAAGCAAAAGCTATGCAAAAGATTAGAGCTAGAGAAAATCAATTGACTATACAAATTCTTACATATTTAGGAGCCATTACTATTAGAGCTTATGTTGTAGTCCAAATTTTATATGAGGAGAGTGTAAAAAAAAACGAGGGGAGAAGATTGGTTGGATATGCTAATTCAAAGAAAGGTGAAAATAGGAGAATAATGGAAAAAAAAAAAAGAAGATAAATAAAGGTATTGTTTTTCCTATTTTTAGAATGGGAGCACTCAACAAAATAGCAAGTCTCAAGAGATTGACGTTAGCCAAATCATTACCGATTGAAAGTGACATAATCATCTCAAGAGTTTGAGAAAGAGATGAAGTCAATATGTTGTACATCAATTGAGACTAAGACAATATTCTAGCTTGAGAGAGTCGGCGTATAACTGTATATAGACAAAGATAATTGTTTAAAACCAATAATTAGTATGAAAATCAAAGACAATGAAGCTTTCAAAAACATCCATCCTTTGAAGTAGGGCATTGATGACGATGAAGTATTGAATTAGTTGGGCGAGTTAGTGCAAACATCAAGAAGGAAGATACCAGGTGACATAGATATCAAGCAATTTGATAGAGATAACATACAAGTTAAGATTAGGAAAAATAGACTATATCTAATGCAAAGCAAGAGATGTGATTGGTAAGTGATGTAGATTGCTTGATGTCGGGCAAGTCATGGGTGCAGTGGCGAAGCCATAAATTTTTCTGGTGGAGGCACATATTAGATTTTTTGCCAAGAACCAAAATTGTGCATCCAAGAAAAAAATCAATGTAACCTAAGAAAGATAAGACCAATAAGATCAAGTAACGTTGCCTATGACTAGAGGGGTATAATATACCATGTAAGAAAATATAAGGGCATATCCAACCGAAAATCCCATTTTCCACTGCAAAATGCAGCAAAACTACAAAATACGGTAATTCTTCTCCAATCGAACTCCATTTTGCAGGCTTCTTCGTCTATTAGTCATCTTTCTCCTCTTTCGCGTGCTTCTTATGCAAATTCGTTCCGTTGACATAGAAAAATTTAGCCGATGAAAAATAGTGCAATGCCAATATTGGCGTCGCACTGTTCACCCTCACCTGAATAATATTTTTTTTAGCGATCGAATGGAGCAAATCAACGACGCCAAATGAGTATTAGGCGTTCGGCTGGAGACGCTATAAAAGACTTGTATATTTACTGTCATAAAGCTAAAGCTAGTATGATGATGCGTTATAAAGGCAAGAAAAAGGAAAAATAAGTAAAATACAAATAAAGAAGAAAATATTTAATAGGGTGATAGAACTAATAAATATTAAGCATATGTACGTAATGATATTAATATGACAATATAATAATTCTTATAACTCTAACATAATATACATCATAGCCAAATTAATCCTGAATAATGAAGATATGTTACACTAATAAATGCCATAGATTTTTAATAAATATTAAATACATATGATCATATTAATATAATAATTCTAATAACTCTTAACACAATATATATCAAAGTCAAAAGTAAATTAATTGTGTTATTATTTAGTTATATATCAATAATTTGCTTAATTGTCATATAAGCTCATGATTAACTAGCCTAGCTAACTATAACCCAAAGGATGTATTGACTTATCATAATGGGATCCTATAACTTACCATAACACTCAAAGTTAGCTTTAGGATCTATTAATTTGCTATTTATTTATTATTAATTCAACATCCATTAGCCTCTCGATGGAGAAATTTTTCTGTGCGGTCATCGGATCGTCCGGACGTAAATCAGAGCACGCCATGTCACCCGGTACAGAACAAAAAAGTGATATGACATGCTCTTATTTGCCTCTGAATGCCGTCAGATGACAACAAATAATAATTTTTCCTCTCAATAAGTGTTGGGAATGTGCTTGAACAAAGAAGAATCTATATTTGATCAAGAGAGAATTGACACTTCGAAAAAAAAAAGGTTACGTCCATGAAACACTTGATAGTATGTAGCAATCAGTCAGCAAAATAAACAAGTAATTATCTCTGAAAAAATCGGAATGCTTGGCCAAACTCAAATGAAGATTTGCAGGAATTGAAGACAAGATAACAATTCGTACGTAGACAACATGTAGGTGCTTCTATAATGGTCTGAAATCTTTTTCAACATTCAAATAAGACATATGCATGCCATGCAAGCATAGATGGACACAGCTAATGGTGACAGAGATATCACTACACTTGCAGCATATATCCAAGAAGTATCAATTGAGGTGGGACTAAGGCTTCGATTGGGACGGCTTTTTTTCTACTTTGTAAAATTAATTTTTAGTATAATTTTTTTTTGAAATCAGGGAAAAACATCAAGCCGAAATCTTGACATCAAAGATATCTCTATATCTATAACAATAGAGATAATGTTATATGTGGAATCTGATTTTGTTGATCAATCTGATTGTTTTGTTGTCTTGGACCTCAAAATTTGTCATATTTACTGGGGGGTGAGGGGTTTACCCCGTGCTTAGGTTCAGATGTATCCAAGCGCCCCGGCGTTGTGTACCTGAGCGCCCCGCACTACAAAAAAATCCGTAATTACCTGCGGACAGAATACGCCGGAACAACAAAATTTCGACGAAAAGAGAACGTTTACATCGAATTTCCGGCGGAATTTCATACGCCGGTTTTGCAACGTTTCCGACGTAAATAATACGCCGGAACCATTTCCAACGCATAACCAGCGGAAAAGTGGGTGTCATTTACGTCAATTTAAATTAGCTTATTCTAACGTTAAATATGCTAAAATTATCGGCGTATAATTCCGCCAGAAATGCAGGCGGAACAAACATCGCTAAATACGTTGAAACATAAACGACGAAGGTAAAAGACGCAGTATCCACCAAAAATACCGTCGTAACCAAGACGCTGGAAATGATTACGGAATTCGTCGTATCATCATTTCCAGCGGATTAACCTGTAGCAAAAAAAAATTTACTTTCCCAGACAGCAATCAGATTTCCACACATGCAAATAATTACAAATATTTCAAGCACAGATTTCAAATATTTCCAGCACTAATTAGCAAAAACTACTCAACAATACAGATTTTCACAACACAGATTTTAACAACTTCAGCAAATACTCAAAAATATAAACATAAACATTACAAATTCTTCATTAACATCAACAAATATTCAAAAACATCACAAATTGTTCATTAACATAATAAAATTCACCAAATATTCAGAAAATGATAAAAGCTCATATGAAACTGAAAAAACTAAACAACTATTATGAATTCGTCGACTCATCCTTAGTTTGAGCTATCTATTTTCCACTCAACTGCTCTTTCATTTTGTGCATTTTATTCAACAACTGATTGTGTTGCTCTTGCATATGCATATGTATCTATGCCTACAACTATATTTGTCAAACAACTTGTGATTTCCTTACTTGTTCTAGCTCCTCTTGAAGGGCAGTTATTTGTTGAATATGTAAGGACTCATGTGAACTTGCTGCGAAGCTGGATCCAGTAGATGTCATCCCCCATATGCCCGGGCTTGCAAACCTAAACCATAAACCCTGCCATGTTGCAATCCTCCTATGGCTTGCGACCAGATGCGGTCATAATACTCTACAGAGCTGCCAGAAGAACCCTCACCTACTGCGGCCTGACTCTCTAGAAGTCGTGTATACTCCTTCTGTATATTGTTCAGATTGTATTCCAGTTGCACCATGAACTAATTTATCAAGATTTGGTCTGATATTTTCATCCTCAGCTATATTATTGCTTGTAGATAGATCGCATTGAGAATCAAAATGTGGCTCGTACTCACCCTCTACGATACAGATCAACAATTACATCATTTAATCTTAGGTGCACTAGATTTTTATGTTTAGAACATGGACATCGAAACATTCCATCTGATATGAAGCTGGGTAGTTATTTTGTTGTCTGAATGAAAATGTTCACCCCGTTAATGAATTCATCTGTTAATGTCTTTCGTCCTTGCGCCAATCGATTATACATCCAACTTCTTTGATTTCTAATATCCATAACATATATATAATATGGAGAAGATAATTAATGAATTATAATAATTTTGTGACAATGGTCATATAAAGATTATTGAAAGACGTAAGTCGAGCAATGAATGTTAGAAAATATAAGTAAGGATATGACAATAGTTGGCAACTTGACAACTTGACTACGATCCTTCCGCCCGTCTACTCTGCTTCTATCCTCAAATGCTTAACTATGTTTTTCCTATAATTATCGTCGTTTTATGTGCCCAAATATGAGGCTCCAAACATCAAGTCACATAATAAAATATTTTCTTCAACGTTATAAATATTTTGGAATATCTAAAATGTTTTTTTCTCTAATCTTATCTTCTAATGGAGCTACTCCAACCTTATCACATATATGGTCATTTTAGAACTATCTATAAGGGTAAAGCCACTCATCCACATGAGTATCCTCATCTATGCAACACTATGAACAATAGATCTAAAACATGTAATCTTATTAATGAGTTGCACGCCCAAAGTCACAATCCCCTTAATTACTAGGTCTAGTACTTCATCTCTCTCTCTAGTCATATCAACATGAATAATATCATCATAAAAAGGCATACACCAAGGCACATCCTCTTGCAAATGTCTAATGAAAAAATACAAGAAAAAATAAAATCTTACAATAGAAAAAATCGACGACTGAGGCGGCGAACGTTGACAAATTAGGTTGAATGGTCTTTACAGCGGTGCAGCTACTCCAACCTTATCACGCATAAAATAATCTCCTTACCATTCTATGCAAATTTATACTAAAAAATCAACGAAAAAATAAGAAACTTAAAGTGGATTTTCTCGAAAATTGCAGAGTTTCGTCGGCGATGGTGGCGATGAGCGTCGGTGAACTCTCATGGAAGTCCGGAAGGCTTGGCAGTGGCGAGCTTTGGTGGGGCGATACTGGGGCGACGGAGGCGAGCAGATACCCAAACTAAACGGCATAATGAAACAATAAGCCAGACGGGCTCGGGTTTGGAATAGGGTTTTCGCCGATGGATTTTCAAGAGAATAAGATGCCGGAAGTCTTTCCGTTGTTTTTTACAACGGTAATTGTTCGTTGTGTTTAAAATGATCGGCGTCTAATCCGTCATTCAATACGCAAAAAATTTCTGACGTAAAATGCGCCGCATTATACAATATGCTTACATATTACAACGTATAAACCTACGTCAGAAAGGTATCGGTGCCATTTGTGTCGGTAATGCCACCATAATATTTCTGTCACATACGACGCTGGTAAAAATGCCGTAGTTACCGGCGTATATAGATCCGCCAAAAGCTCCAACGGTAATCCCGTGTTTTCCTGTAGTATAGGTTATGCGTATCGGAGCATATTGGCATTGTGTTCTTGAGCGTCACAACGCTAAACCACAGAGAGTAGAGTACCTCAGATATATATGACGCTACAGCGGTTCAAGACAGAGGCTTGAGCCACAACCCTTCAAACTAGCGCCGCAGCACTGCGATACAGACTGTACGATTTTTTCTCGTTTTATGAAAGATTTTGTCCCTTGGAGTTATTTTAGTTGGCTTTCTCTTGTATGTTGAGTTAGGGAAAGAGTGATAATGATGCATGTGAGAAGAGAAATAAGGAGAGAGTATGAGAAAATAGAGATATGTACTTATTTTTAACAATTTTCATTGTGGATTTTTTGGTGTGATGTAACTCAGTTATTTTTTCTTTATTTTGAGTTTTTCTATATTAAATCCTAGTGTCATTTATTTTTCTGCAGCTTTTATTTTCTTGTTTGTTTCGTCATTGTGGTGTTTACTCCTTATCTTTCCTAACCGATAATTCACCTTTGTCCATGCAATACTTGTAATCTGAATTTGACCAAAGTTTCTCAAAAAGTGCAAGAGAGTTCCTCTTTGTGCAAGAAGCAATCATGAATATGCATTGTAAATTCTTATAAGAGGTGTCCTATTCTTCATAATATCTAATTTCTTGAAACGAAAACCTCAATAAATGTAGCTCCTCTTTCAAAAATAGGAAGAACAATATCTCACTTAACTTTTTTTTTTTTTCTTTGTTCTTCCCTATTCATCTCCGATACCTTCAAATTAGCTAAACAATTCAAACTTCTCCCCAATTTTGACTCTTTCTGTATATTGAATTTGGACTTTAACATAGCAAACTTTAACTTAAAATATAATATTTTGATCTCAATCATTTTTGTTGAATTTTTTCATGAAACAACCCTCAACACTAAAGAAATAAAATGGACCAAATAAGCCACGATTAGCTAACATTATTAAATTTTGCAAGAATCTTTTCTATTTTTTAAAAATTAGATTAAGGTTGTGTTTGTGACAGCTTTCTTATGGCTTATTAAATCAACTTTTCAATACAAAATTTTTATTTTTTTTACTATAAAGTTGTTTTAAGAAGCAGTAAAAAAGCCGTCCCAAATGAAGCTTAAGACTTTGTTTGGGACAGCTTTCTTATTGCTTCTTAAAGCAGATTTCTCACATAAAAATTAATTTTTTTTTTTACAAAAAAAACTGCTTTAATAAGTAATAAGAAAGCTATCCCTAATGAAGCATAAGTTTTCATTTGAGACTTCTTTCTAAAACAACAATCTAATATAAAAATTTCTTGAAATCAAAGAAAACATATTGATCAAAAGTTGTTTGAAATGAATCCTTAATATTTTCAACCTAAATTATGTAAGATATCTTATTTAAATATAGATGTTTACTCTTAGGAACTTTTTTTTTAATGATATAAGAATTTATTGATTATTATATAAGAATTTATTGATTATTAAAGTTTATAAAGATAAAATTAACTTCCCAACCTCAAATATCAGGTCAATAATATTTTTTTACTTGTGCAAAAATATTTTATTTTGAAATAGGAATCCATAAAACTAATTAATTTGACACATTTTACACAACCATAATTAATTAATTTTATTTTGCCAAATAATCTATGATATAGGAAGGTGGTGTGCCCACTGAGGAATTATGAACCATCCTTAGCTACCATGCATTATAATTAATATAGGTCTTAACAAATAAAGCTAGCTATGCAAAAGATTAGAGTAAGAGACAATCCATTGACTACACAAAGTATATTATTTTCTTGCAAAAAATATTAGTTCATTACCATAATTTCTTTTAAAAGTAGGTGTGGGGGAAGCCAAAACATAATAGTTGTCTAAAATTGTTCTTTGAGCTATTGCTTTCATAAAATACTAAATCTCCTCTCCTTTTGAGTCTATTATAATCTTTTGACATCATGACAATCACAACAATAACAACAATAGATCTCCTTTGATAATATTTATCGATCATAACCAGCCTTTTTTCTTTGTAAAGATGACTCTTATTGTTTTATTTTTGTGAGGAGCTTTGCACTCTTTCACTCGCCATTTACTGTAAACTTTTCTATCTTGACTAGCCATTGTGTACACTATATGGCGATTTCCTTTTCTTAGGATTTTTATCTAGAACCTTGTGTATTGAATCAAGTATACAAGTTTAACATCTTTGATCGAGATCTTTAGATATTTCACTAAGTACATAATTAATTATGATGATTTGTACACATTATAATTAAATAAATCATATTTAATCCTCCATACCATTCATGAAAAAGTATTCATGATATATTTTTAATCATCTATATTCCTTTTACTCTCAAATTAATTTTATGTACATTATTAATTGTGTAGTAATTTTCTTAAATGTCAAAGATTGCCTTGTGAAGTCTATTATAGTGATCTCATTGGGAATGTTGAAAGAAAAATACATGTCAAGGGAAAGGAGAATAATCCCTAGATTGTGATAAACATCTATTATTCCTAATTGATTGAATATAACTTTATTTTGATTGATGGAGCTTTCTTCGATACATATAATATTAGGATATTAAACATTTGTATTTTCATTATTTACTGCTTTACCATTATACTCTCTTTATATAGCTTGTAATACTGTACACATCAGATCATTCAATACAATTTCCATTCAATTCTATCTTTCCCGCTCTCTCTGCCTGCTTCGTTCTCTCCTCACCTTCATCAGCTACATCGCTTCATGGTATCAAGAGCCGCCACCGTGGATCAAGAATCCACTAGTTCCAACCCTCCCTCCTCCGCCGCTCCCATGGCGTCCACCACCACCGCTTACACTATTCCCGCCAACCTCAAATTCCTCGTCTCTAACATCAAGAACCTCATCCCCTATCCCCTCACCGCCGATAACTACCCTATTTGGTGCACACATATTCTACAACAATTTATTGCGAATGATTACGCCGGTCATCTCACCGGTCAAGCTGCTCCTCCGGCGGACACTTCTTCTGTCGAACACAAGCTCTGGCACACGGCGGACAGCAATCTACTTTCAGCTCTCTTCTCCACTATCTCTCAATCCATTCTTCCCTACATCATTACTTCCACCACCACGCACGAGGCTTGGTTGATTCTCGAGTGTCGGCTACAACCCACAAGCCGATCTCGTGTGATCCAGTTAAAGAATGAATTATACCATGTCCAACTTAAAGATCTGACCATTCAAATATACCTTACCAACATCAAGACCATTGTGGACAACATCTCCGCTTCGGGATCCAAGATCGACCCTGAAGACACGATCATTCATATTCTCAACGGTCTCCCGTCTTCCTACAATTCTTTCAAGACCTCAATTCGCACTTCTCAACTGCCGCTGGATCTGGACACCTTTTATGCCTTACTCTGCAATGAAGAAATCCACTTACAACAAGAATCGCTCAAAGAACAGTCTTCCGGCTTGGCCAACACCGTCCTCTACGCGGCTTCATCAAACCAGTACAAAGGCAGAAATCCGAAAAAATTCACAAAAGGCAGACCGGCTTCAGTCTCATCTGCCACTCCAGCGAATACTTACAACTCCAATTCGCCCTCAGCTGCTTCCAGGCCTCTGTGTCAAATTTGTGGGAAAACCGGACACGTTGCATTAAATTGTTGGCACAGATGCAACTTCAAGTACGCCCCGAACGTCACTCGTCCTCCGCGAGCACTTCTTGCCAATTCTTCCCCGTCGAACAATCAAGATTGGGTACTGGACACCGGCGCCTCTGCACATTTAACGCCGGACGGCAACAATCTACAGCAATCTAATCCATACCACGGTCAGGACTCTGTCTCCATAGAAAACGGTACTCCTATCTCGATTCAAAACTTTGGCCAAGGCCTTCTTCATCTCCCGGACACACCACGTAAGCTACGTCTTCGTAATTTTCTTCATGTCCCCTCTTTAACACACAACTTACTCTCTGTTTCAAAGCTAACTGCCGACAATAATATTTCTATATGCTTTGATTCTCATGGGTTTGACATCAAGGATCTGCAGGATCGAGGCTCGCTTCTTCGTGGGCGTCTTCATGATGGACATTACCAAATTTCGCCTCTCCCGAACCCGCCTCACACAGCTCTCTCGGTCAGAACACATAATTCCTACCTCTGGCACTCATGGCTGGGTCACCCGAACCTCAAGCTCATGCCGCATCTAGCTCAACTCATTCCAGATCTTCGCAAGATGTCCCACTCTTTTACATGCACATCTTGTAATATGGCCAAAAGCCAAAAACAACATTTTAATAAAAGTTTTTCCTCTACTTCTTCTCCTTTCTCTTTAATTCATAGCGATGTCTGGGGTCCTGCTCCAGTAAATTCGACCGACGGTTATCGTTTTTATATTATGTTTATAGATGATTTTACTCGTTATTCATGGCTTTATTTCATGCATACCAAGCAAGAATCTCTATCCAAATTCAAAATTCTATGCAATTATCTTAAAACTCATTTTAATCAAACTCCTAAGATTCTCAGGTCAGATGGCGGTGGCGAATACAATAGCGATGAGTTCAACCGATTCCTCCAGGACAACGGCATTACTCATCAGTTCAGCTGTCCTCACACTCCGGAGCAGAACGGTCTCGCCGAACGCAAGCACAGGCACCTTCTCGAGCTTGCTCGCACCCTTCTTCACGCTGCCAGCATTCCTCACAAATATTGGGTCGATGCTATCTCCAACGCTCACTATCTCATAAACCGTCTACCTTCCACTTCCCTCTCCTTTCAATCCCCGCATCAACGTCTTCATGGTAAACCTCCCACCTACACTCATTTACGTACCTTCGGATGCCTATGTTTCCCGTGGCTCCGATCCTACACATCACACAAACTTGAACCAAGATCTCAAGAATGTGTTCTCCTTGGGTACTCTTCACAGCATAAGGGCTATAAATGCCTCCTTGCCAATGGGAAAATTATAATCTCTCGTCATGTAGTTTTCTACGAGACATTCTTTCCCTTCAACAAAACTGCTACGTCTGCTTCCCATACCCTGACTGCCCCGGCCAATCACACTTCCCCATTTCTTCTAACTCCTACTTCTGCTATCACCACCTCATCAAAACCAGATTCTTCAAATACTCCTCCCGCCTATACACATCCTCCTGCGCCTCCAATTCGACATCACACTCAAAATTCCCCTGTTATCCATCCCATCCTTTCGAACACTTCTTCCACCAATACCGCTCCGCAACCCAACAACCAACTTCAGCCTACTCATCATATGTTAACCCGACTTAAAGCGGGTATTTCTAAACCAAAACAACTTCTTAATTTGTTTACTCATACACCAAATTCCGATACTCCTCTTACCTACAAACAAGCTGCCAAACACACTCATTGGAAAAACGCTATGATGGACGAATTTAAGGCCCTGCAGAAGCTCGAAACCTGGACTCTCGTCCCAGCTCAACCAAATAAGCCAACTCTCGGGTGCAAATGGACATATAAGACAAAGCTCCAACCAGATGGACAGATTTCTCGATATAAAGCATGGCTGGTAGCTCTTGGATATAATCAACGGCACGGCATCAACTACATGGAAACATTTAGTCCCGTCGCAAAAATGCCCACAATCCGGCTGCTTCTCACACTTGCTGTTAATCGGCAATGGCCAGTTCTACAACTAGACATCTCGAATGCCTTCCTCCACGGCGACCTTCCGGACAAAATCTACATGCAGCAACCGCCGGGTTTCATCGATCCGCTTCATCCTAACTGGGTTTGCAAACTGCACAAATCACTATATGGACTTAAACAGGCCCCGCGCCAATGGTTCAACAAACTTACAACCTTTCTTCAAACACAGGGATTTGCCTTTAGCCGATCTGATCCATCTTTATTAATCTGTCATCGCAAAAATTTTACAATCTTTATATTAATCTATGTTGATGACATTTTGGTGACAGGCAATGATCACACAGCAATTCAGCAACTCTTGTCGCAACTTCAACAACACTTTGCTCTCAAACAGTTGGGCGAAATATCTCTCTTCCTCGGCATACGAGTCCTTCGCACCTCCTCCGGCTACTTCCTTACTCAACAACATTACGCCTCCAAACTGATTCAAGAAGCCGGATTCCAAGATTTCAAGACTGCACCAACACCTTCGTCTTCGTCCGCAAAGAAAACTCAACCTGACCTCACTCCGTTTCACGATCCACCTCTATATTGCCGCCTAGCCGGCGCACTTCAGTATCTCTCTATTACCAGACCCGATATCGCCTTTGCAACTAACACCATATGTCAACACATGCAGGTACCTTCCAATCATGACTTTCAAAATCTCAAACGCATCCTTCGGTACATCAAAGGTACCATCTCCTTCGGCCTTCCAATCCAGCGAGGATCACTTGAACTTCGCTCCTATACGGATGCAGATTGGGCATCGGATTCCACAGATCGAAAATCAATCTCCGGCTCCTGCACCTTTCTCGGCCCGACACTTGTCTCATGGTCCGTCAAAAAGCAAGTGACGGTCGCCAAGTCCTCAACCGAGGCAGAATACAGATCGCTCTCTGCAACTACGTCTGATGTGATCTGGCTACATCGCCTTCCAGCCGAGCTACTCCTTCCGCAAACGTCGCCAACAATCATAAATTGCGACAACACATCGGCTATGGCTCTCGCTAAGAACCCGGTATTTCACGCCCGCACAAAGCATATTGAGATCGACTATCACTTCATTCGGGAACACATCAGCTCAGGCAACATTCAGCTCGTTCATATCCCCACCAAAGATCAAATTGCGGACGTATTAACAAAATCCTTCTCCACAGCTCGCTTCAACGAATAACGCAGCAAACTAATTAACCATCCGTTCCTCCGATGATTAGTTTGAGGGCAGATATTAGAAAATTAAACATTTGTATTTTCAATATTTACTGCTTTACCATTATACTCTCTTTATATAGCTTGTAATACTGTACACATCAGATCATTCAATACAATTTCCATTCAATTCTATCTTTCCCGCTCTCTCTGCCTGCTTCGTTCTCTCCTCACCTCCATCGGCTACATCGCTTCATATAACACATCAAATATCACAAATACAAAAAATAAATATATATTATTTCTTTTGAATATTGAGGGTGAGAAAAATATGATTGTGAAATGCATAATTATACTTATGAAATAGAAAAAAAAATTTAAGAATTCGGACAACTGCAATTATTGGAGGTGGACAAAATAGTTAAATTATTTATTCTGCTAAGAAAAAACGAGATTTAACCATGGGCTCTTTTTTATTCCACCCTGAATATTAGAGAGATAATGATGAAATTACGGTTTTATTTGTTGTCTATAGCTAAGAGAGAACATAATTATTTGGTAAAGAATATGAGAAAAATTAATCATATATCTACAAATCTCAAATCAAATTTCACAATAAAAAATCTGAATGATAAAGGATACGACTTATCTGATACGTGAATTGAACCTTTTTGATTCGTTGGCTTGCCTCTCCACTTCTTCTGTACAACAATCATTATTTCTTTGAGCAGAATAATCACAGCAGCTGGTGGATCTGTTGCCTTAGGAATCCCAACCATTCACTACTTACTAACTCTGCCATCTTCTTCTACTTAAGCATACACTGTAGCTAAAGATGAGAAATGGCAGACAATTTTACAATATGAAATTCTTGCTTCTTTCTCTCTAACTTTCCATGCATGTCACATCTCATTTTTATCTGTTGGTAGAGAGCTTAGGCTACCAATTAAGAGGCTTGGATTCAAGTTTTTGTGTATACGATGTATATGAATTTGACTTAATTAACATGAATATCCAAAAAATAAAAATAAAAATAAAAAAGCCCTCACGAGGTGAGGTTTTTCTTTCATCGTTATTAGTTAGCTCTAAAAATAAAAGCTTCAAAACAATTTGAACTTAATACCAACAACAGTCCTAAAATGGAAAAACTGAAAATCGATATAAAAAAGAAAAACAAAAACCTTCAGAAGTAAATAAATGGCGTCGCCCGGGTTCGAACCGGAGACCTTCAGTGTGTTAGACTGACGTGATAACCAACTACACCACGACACCAGATCTGTCAGATTTTGAATAATGATTCTATTTAGATAGCATACTTAGTCCCATTGGCTTTAGGTTTTTTTTTTTTTTTTAATATTAGGCCTTGGTCTTCAATCCCTCTTGTCAATGTTGTTTTTAATCCTCTTTGTCTAATTTTCTATGATCGTTTTGTTTTTAAGCATTAGTTTTTTATTTCTTTTTTGGCCATATCACACATGTATCATTTTTATCCTCTTTATTTTTTTTTACATGCTAATAAAATTGGGATTTTGCCCTTAATTTTCCAAAAAAAAAAAAAAAAATGATTATTATTATTTTTATTCGATATTTTATTTAGATGGTTTTTTTTTGGAACTTTTGAATCAATTGAGGCAAACTCACATACGTAAACTTTGAATCTAAAATTTCTGATATGAGATAAATTATAAAGTATGAAGGTTTTGTTTGGGACAATTTTCTTACTGTTTCTTAAAGTAATTTTTAAGTATCAAAATTAGTACTATAAAGTTGCTTTAAGAGGCAGTAGACAGTAAGAAAAACGTTTCAAATGAAATCTTAATCATGCATTGAACTCAATCTTCATCTGAGCTCGAGATTGAAATTTTGTATTCTTAAATCCATAATTAAATCAAATTCTTCAGTTCAATTTTATTTGGTTTATCATAATGATAATTTGATTTTAATTTTAGATTTAGTTATTAATTTCATTTGATTTTCTAATCTAATCGAATCACGTACACCTTTAATTATTAGTTTATTTCTTGTCATAATAATCTCAATATTCTTATTCATTTTAAGTTGGAAGAGGAAGGGAGGTTTCACATTTAGGAAACAGGGTAATGTAGGCTACATAGATGTCATAATTATTTGAACAAAAGTTGAACTTAGATTTTATTTTTGAAGATCTACAAATTCTAAGGCACTTGGTTCATACAAAGCCGGCTTAGTTTAGGGCAACTTGGTAAAGACAAAACAATAAAGATGATAAATTTGTCAAGCCTCTCATGAGCTCGCCAAGACTAACAAGAATTCGCTAGATTGTAATGTACTTATTAAAACTATTGTGAACTTTCCAAGATCACAATGAACTCTTCAACACATTCTTAGATTAAATTCAGAGTTTTCTCAAAAAAGGTATAAACTATCTTTATATAATGAGGTGATTTAGGCTTCGTTTGGGACGGCTTTCTTGTTGCTTCTTAAAACAGCTTTATAGTTCAACAATTAAAATTTTTGTACTAAAAAACAGCTTTAAGAAGCAACAAAAAGCCGTCCCAAACGAAGTCTTACTCTAATCAAGATAGCTACTTCAACCAATAAGCTAATGGCTCAATTTGTTTAGGGTTTTTTTTAGTTAAAATAATCAGTACAAACACAAGTGAAAATAGGCCATACAACATGTATATTATAGCAAGCAACCATAAAGCCTTATTATTATTTTTTCTTATTTATATATGCATATTCAAATCATTTTAAAATTTTATAAAATTTATTACTATACTAATTTATATGAATGGATGGGGTTATTGTCATTGTTCTGGGCTAGTGGGCTGGTTTTGGTTGCTGTGTTGGGCCGTGCTTTCTTTGGTGGTGCAGAATGGGTTGCTGAGTTGGGCTTATTGTGAGTATGCTGGCTCTGCCTATCGTTGCTCTCCATTTGGATTTTTTTTTTAGTTTTTAGCTTCTTGCCTGCCTATCAATTTGTGCAATCATTTTATAATTTAGATAGGGATAATTTTCTCATTAGATTTCTTTCTTTTTTTGGATGTCTCTCTTGAACTTTTATTACGTCCTCTGACCGGACGTAGCTCTACGTTCGGTCAGAGGATTGTTACTCGGTTTTTGCTCGGTATTTGGTCGGTATTGCTAGGTGTTATTTGGTAATAACGAGGAATACCACTCTGTGAAGACCAATACCGAGTAATATCGAGCAATACCAAGCAAGACCGAGTAATCCCAAAAAATACCGAGTTTTTTTAGGAAAAACTCGGTATTTTTTGGGATTACTCGGTATTGCTCGGTATTACTCGATATTTTGTCTTCAATGAGCGGTATTCCTCGTTATTGTTGGTATTGCTCGGTATTTCTCGTTTTATGCCTGCGATCTTAGTGCTGGCCGAACGTAGCTCTACGTACGTTCACCGGACCAAATAAAAGTTCATCTCTTTGAGTATTTAGCAAGTTTTTGAATCTTTTAAGGATTTTGTACTATTTTTCTTGATGACATAAAATTCCCCCTAAAACAAAACTAATTTATATGATAAGCCTCAACGGAGTAGCCATTGATTGAAAAAATAATAATAAATCAAGAAGAAAAAGATTTTATTCCCAACAAAAATAGCTTTTGATGGGGATGATGATAATAAGTAAAGCCATGTTTTATTTTTATTTTCTTCTCTTTTTTTTTTCTTTATGATATAAATATCATCCAACATAAAAATAGAGGCTATTTGGTTCAAAAAAATTTAACACATATTCCCCCTTTTTTTTTCTAGAATTTGCTTTGAAAATTCATTTTTAAAGAAGATCATTCAGTTAAAAAAGCAGCTCCCACTATAGGAGTGATTGAATTGCACCATAAAGAAGGAGATAACACAATTTGGAGTT
The DNA here is from genome assembly GCA_016618105.1 of Dendrobium huoshanense. Lineage (NCBI taxonomy): Eukaryota > Viridiplantae > Streptophyta > Magnoliopsida > Asparagales > Orchidaceae > Dendrobium > Dendrobium huoshanense. The sequence goes on from CM028347.1 coordinate 95,449,673, forward strand.
AAGGAAACCATAAAGTGAAACAATCAGCAATTATTTCAGTGATTACTACTAACTCAACAGCTACAATATTACTACAATAAGGACTGCAATGTACAAATACAAATCTCACAACTTTCACGAGTAAAAAAAACATACCTGTAGCATCTCCCTGTTAAGCTGAGGTTTCGTTTGGGACAGCTTTTTTATTGCTTCTTAAAGCTGTTTTTTAATACAAAAAATTTAATTTTATATTAAAAAATTGCTTTAAGAAGCAGTAAGAAAGCCGTCCCACACGAAACCTGAGTCTAATTTTTGAATTAAAAAAAGGACTATGCAGCTTAGTTTTATTTCTCAGCACCGATAATACAATACATACCATCCGAAGAAATCAATGGGACTAATCACAACTATGTACAACCAAAAAAAATTCAAAAAGCTAGTAAAAAAGACAGTTGAAATATTTTATTTTGTTCAAAGAGACACACCTCGTTCTTGTTGGTTCTTCAATTCCCGCAACTCCATTTTGAGGTGGGCACACAGCTTATATAGTGACACCATTTGCAATGATCATTACCATTCACCCCTCGAAACAACATCACCAAACTAACAGTAAACCTGCAAAAAAATAATAATGAGTAACAAAGATGAAATGATTTGGGACAACTTTTCAACTGATTTTTAATAAAAAAAAAAAATTTGAAAAAAAATTATTAGAAAGTTGCTTTAAAAAGTCAGTAAGAAAGCTGTCCCAAACGAAGACTCAATCAACTCTTATTACCAGACTGTAGGCTCGGATGAGTTAAAAAGTTTATTAGTCATGTTTCCAGTCCAAAAGTTTTAGTTGAAACGCACTGAGCTAAGCCGATTGTGTTTACAAGCCTGGGTTTAGTAATTCTGAATTCTATCAGATCTGATCGAGTTATGGAGAAGATTGTTTTCATTATTAAGAAAGGTTTGTCACTTAGAAAGTATTAAATATTTCGTTTAGTTTTAAGACCAATTTGTTAACCGAATAAAAGCAGCCAATGTTGCTACACTTCCACTGTTTGTCACTTTCTCTGTCGTCCTGATCTACACCATACACCTCTAATCTCAACTCTAATCCTAGCCATTAGTTTATTACAATACCTGCAGCTGCAGCTTTTACTTTTCCCTAGTAAAGAAAGGAGAAGAAATATTCTGCTTGCTCTAACCTTTCTTCTTCCAGTTACTGTTCTGTTCTTATTCTCTTGTTATGCAGAAAGTTTACCTGCAGCTTGCTGGTCAAAGGGGCCTCAACATGGTATCAAAGTTTCCTAAGATAACCCCTCATTCAGAGGAACTCAAGGATCATGATTGATCAAATAAACTGCAGTATTCACTACCTCTGCCCATAACTTCTTGGGTAGACCAGCATGAAATCTCATGCTCCTGGCACTCTCAGTGATAGTTCTATTCATGCAATCTGTAACACCGTTCTGCTATGGTGTTCTTGGAATAGTGAGCTCATGCCGGATCCCATTCAAACCACAATACTATTTGAACTTCTTGTCAGGATACTTGCCAACGTTATCTGATCTGAGTCACTTAAGCTTCAAACATGTCTCAAGCTCAAACATGACCTTCCGGCCACTTCTTAAAACATCAAATACATCTGACTTGTCTTTTAAGAAGTACACCTATACTTTCATATTGTGATCATCAATAAATATAACAAAATACAAAGATCCTGCTATAAAAGAAATTGGAGCAGGATCCTATACATCAGTATGCACTAACTCCAACTTCTTTAACTTGACCTTTGAACCAGTATTTGAAAAGCTCACCCAATGTTGATTGCCATATACACAATCTTCACAAAAATTTAAATCTATAGATTTTTAACCATGAAGCTTTTCTCTAATAAGAAGTGAATGCATATCTTTCTTATCCATATGACCAAACCTTTGATGCCAAAATCCTCCATCAACATCTAAATCTGCTACTCCTATAGACTTTGCTCTTCTATTGATAACATATAAAGTGCCTTCAATATTACCACGAGCTATAACCATAGCCCCTTTAGTCACCTTCCCCGTATCTCCTATGAATGATGCCACATGGGCTAAGTTTGCAAATGACTCATAGAAACTAAACTCCTCTTTAGATAAGGAACGTGTCTAACATTCTTGAGTTTCCAAATTAACTCATATGGCATTCTAATATCAACATCTCCTTGTCCAACAATATTGCAGGGCTTGTTTTCCTTGAGATACACTTTATTCAAATCACCTTTAGTATAGTTTTTGAATGCCTCATTGTTAGGACTTGTATGAAAAAAAAACACCTGAATCTATCGCTCAAGATTCAAAATTGTCCAAAGATAAAATCAAAGAATTTGACTGACATTCTTCTATAGATATATTTGCATAATGATTTTGATCTTGATCTCCATCACTGCCCTTCTTTGAAACTTTACAGTCATTCTTCAAGTGACATTTCTTCCCAAAGCTCCATCACACAACTTTCCCTCTACCAAAAGTAGACTTTCCTCTTTTGGATTTAGATCTCCCTCTGCTAGGATTTCTCTCTAAAATCCTTCCTTTTACTTCAACATTTAGAGTAGAATTTGAAGATTCACCCTCCTATGAAGCACTAACCCCATAATGCCCTTAAAGTTCAGCTTTGAACTTCCTGAAGAGTTACTCACAATAATAACAAGCTCATCCCAGCTTTCTAGCAATGAAGATAACAACAACATTGTCCTCACCTCATCATTAAAATTGATGCCAACTGAACACAATTGACTCATCACAGTGTTTATATTATTCAAGTGCTATGCCATTAGAGTGTTGTTCAATATCTTCATATTGAATAACTTCTTCATCAGGAACACTTTGTTTGAGGCCAATGGCTTCTCATACATCTTAGTCAATGTGGCAATAAGATTAATTGTAGACTTCTCATTTACAATGTTGATTGTAACATATGAGAAAAGTGAAAGTCGCATCGAACCTTGTGCAGTCCGGTCAAGAATGTCCCATTCCTTCATAGTCATAGAATTTGACTTCTTGGTGATTCCTTCCAATGGTAAATATAACTTCTTTTGACACACAAATCTTCAATTTGCATCCTCCAGAACGCGAAGTCCGAACCATTGAAATTTTCAATCTTGTACATTGCTTCGTCCGCCATTACTCCCACTCAATCTAAAGAGCCTCGCTCTGAAATTAGTTGTTGGGGATGAGAAGTAAACACCACAATGATGAAATAAGCAAAAAAGTAGAAACAACAGAAAGTAAAGGACACCGGGATTAAACGTGAAAACCCCCAAATTAGGAAAAAAATAACAGAGCCATACCAGACTAAGAAATCCACTATGAAAATTGGGAGAAATAAGTACATATCTCTCCTCTCACTCACTCTCTCCTTGATTCTCTTTTCACATGCACCGTTCTCAATGTCTAACACTCTCAAAATACATGAGAAAGCCAAGTAACTCCAAAGGGACGCAACCCTTCAGAAAAATGAGAAAGAAGAATGTCAAGTCATTCTCGTAGCGCTGCGACGACAGTTTTAAGCGCTGCGGCGTTTGAACCTCTGTCTTGATCGCAACGCCGTATCTATGCCGATGCAACGTTGTGCTCTCTTTAAACCCTGAGATACTCGGGAATACAACACCGGGATGCTTGGGTACGTAGTGCCGGGGCACTATAGGGGGAAAATTTTTTTGGGTGCAAGCAGGGGGGTAAACCCCCGCACCCCCCAAGCGAGCACAAGAAACTTGAGATCCGAGGCGACAGAACAATCCGATTGATCAACAAAATCAGATTCCACACATAACAAAGTGGACTATCATTTAATTTGTAATTGTATCAAGTACAAGGACGTTATTGTTCATCATCTTGCGTCCAAAGATTAGATTGCTGATATATTTATGATGGTTCTCTCTACGCCTCGTTTTTAGCACTACGTGATAAGCTTACGGTCTCTACAATACCACCAGTTTGCAGGGGCATGTTAATTGAATAAATGATCCCATTGCTGCTCGACTTCCATTGTTTGCAACTCTCTCTGTTGTCTTGATCTACACCATACACCTCTAATCTCAACTATAATCCTAGCCGTTAGTTTATTACAATAGCTATAGCTGTGATGATTTGGTTTCTTCTCTACTAGCATAAACAGCTTTTATTGTTCCCTAGTAAAGAAAGGAGCAGAAATATTCTACTTGCTCTAACCTTTCTTTTTGTTACTGTTATGTTCTTATTCTCTTGTTATGCAGAAAGTTTACTTGCAGCTTGCTGGACGCTCATCCAAGTAACATCAACTAGGGTTATATTGTTTATATTAGCTATTAAATTCTATTGAAGCATTATATGTGTAGAGAAACTATATATATATATATATATATATATGTAGAGAAACTATATGCCATCCTTATCTCTCTATTGAAAGTCTCAAACCTATTATTTTCAAATTCACCAAAAAGATCACTATGAAAGTTAACACAATTAACCAGTTAACATTTTATTTAGAGTTAATATGCTACAGTGGTATATCATACTTCTTGAAGACTATGATGGTATAATAATAAAATTGTAAAATTTGAATATAGACAATTAAAAATTCTTAAGATGAAATTTGTGGATGAAATGCTAAGCTAGACAGCAAAGAGCTCACCCAGATATCAGCAAAAGCAGTGCGATCACACACAAGACATATTGATAAGCCTTGTGCTTTGATTTAACCAGGCTTTCAGCGGGCAGATTGTGGCGTTCCACCCAACCAAACTGAGGTCGGAGCAACAAAACAAATCCTAGAAGAAAACCAGTTACGAATCCTCCAATATGAGCAAAATTGTCAACATGCGGAAGTATTCCAATAGCTAAGTTGATCGCTATGATAAGCAACAGTGTCAGTAGTGATGCTGCCTACAAAGAAAAGTACCTTAGTGAACCCTGAAATTCAATTAAACTGAGCTAATATAATTTTAAAAGCAGAAGACGCATTTTTTTACTTTGTTACTATAGATTGTCCAGTTTGTGATGAGCTCTGAAAGAATTGCTCCAAGAAGCCCAAATAAAGCCCCTGAAGCACCAACAGAAATACTGTTTCTGATAAATAGCGATGACAGGATACTTCCTCCAAACCCAGATAGAAGGTATATTATGCTTATCCGCACTGTAAAAACAACAAGATGTTCCAGCTTAAGACTAACCAAAAAGCGTAATGACGTTTAAATTTTAGTTTCTAATAATTTCAAGATGGAAAGGTGAGATTGAGTTGAAGAGAGAGGACAACAACCCCAAACATTTAATATTTTGGCTACCATCAGCTAAGGCTTCGTTTGAGACGGTTTTTTTACTACTTCTTTTAGCAGATTTTTAATATAAAATTTTTAATTTTTTACTAAAAAACAGCTTTAAGAAGCAATAAAAAAATCGTCCCAAACGAAACATAAGTTTCAGTTTATGGAGCAAAAGGTGACAAATAAAATCAACATGGGCTCTATCATCAAGAAACACAATTACATTCAACTAAAAATAGAGGAGTAATAAGCTTACCAAAACCAAATTGCTGCTCAAGGCGAATCCCTATAAAAACAAGACTGAGCATATTGGCCAACAAGTGGATAACACCAGCATGCAACCAAATGCATGTGATGAGCCTCCATCCTTCATGTTGATTAACAACCTTGTCCCATACAAGAGCTCCCAACTTCTCCAATCTAAAATAGAAAAAGAATTAAGTTAAGATCTGCCTTTAACACTTTTTTTTTTTTTTTTGCCTTTAACACAAATTATATATATTTTTTTTGTTTAGGGTTTAGGGTTTAGGGTTACAGTGTAAACCTACTATCATTAAGCCATCCAAACATAACTAAGATGTTATCATGAGAAAAAATAGCATTCATTTGGTTGAGCTTCTCTTTTTCATAAAAGATCTTGAGAAGCTGCCCTCTTAAAAGAACTTGTAAGAATTCATCTAACATGAAAAAAAACAAAGCTATACCAAAGTTCAATATTTCTTTATATATAAGAAAAATTCATGAGGGTAATAAAACATGTACCCTTCAAAATAATCACAACTTAAAAAACAAATTACTCAGCATTTGTTTTTCTATGTTGGATTTGGATTGTGTTTAAGCAATATCTCGACCTTATAAGCAAAATTAACTACTTGCGAGAGCAACCAAATACCATTCATCTCAATTGGTCCTGAATAGCATTGTTTAACCCATCAATATAGTGATCTACAAGCTATAGTATGATCTCTTTTTGATTGTTCGATGCGCTAAGTTAATCAAACGCCTTGACGTACGTGCTCACGAAACGAGAACCCTGTGAACATCTTTGGTACTGAAGATTCAATAGTTGTTCTTAGTTCGATGAAACAAATTATCCACAGAAGTTATTGCTTCATCTTGAGCCAAGTCTTGACATTCCTCCAACCCTCACAACCGGGGGATTGGGTAAGTTGATTCCAACAAGCATCCACTCTACACTCGAACTTGCAAGCCACATACTTAACTTGCTTCTCCAGAGAAATATCAAAATATTTGGAGAAAACTTTCACCTCCTCCCAATCAAGATGGTCCTCAATGTGTAGGTGATTGTAAAGTAAGGAATCTTAATTTTAACATTGAACTCATTGTTGATTCGACCGTGTAGAGTCCAACATTGTGGGATGACTCTAGAAAAGTTGTTTCACCATCTAAATGATATGGAGTAGTAGTCCAAAGATGACAGAATAGCTCATCTTCAGATCCATGAAGCCTTGCTCATGTCGATTGGATTGAAAGGGAAGCCACAAATCCTAATTAGATGTAGGGTATCGCCCTTTACTGGTATCTGTGCCTTTACTGGTATTTGTGCAAATCTACTAGTATGGTTGCTGGGTTAGGGACCTTGGCATTCCTAAATTCTTGGAACTCACGTTGCACCTCCTTAACAATGTGTTGAAAGTCGTTGCTGAGAGTATCCGAAAATAATAGAGTTTTGATAATTCAATGAGATTCATTTACATCCACAGCCACATATAAAGATAATTATACATAAGTCCAAAGACCAAAGAAAGATACAAAAATTTGATACTAGTTGTTGCGGGCTAGAATATACGCGGCGATAGAGTTAGAATACTACGTCTTAGCGTTACACCTCTGTTTAAAATTGCGCAATGAGAGGCGCGCCTTTGCGCAATTCCTCCCAAAAACGCCTCATAGCCTACGCAATTCTGGTCTTGCAAGAGGCGTACGCCTCACAGGGGCTGAGGCGCGCCTCAGAGGCGCAATTGCGCAATTCCTTGTGAGGCGTACGCAATTCTGGGTAGGGTCCACTCACTTAAAATGAGGTCTTTTTATCTCTTTCACCCGTCTCCTTCAGCCAAACCCGATTTCTCTTAAAATGAGCGAAACTGGAGTACATATAGCCAAGTGCAAACAAAGAGAAGAAATCGGCTATCAACACTCAGAATGAACTCTCTGGTATATATTATGCACAACAAGAGGTTGAGAGAGAGGAGGTTGAGGAATAAGGGGTTGAAGGATGATGAGGACCCATTAGTGTGTGATGATGTGTCGTCTGATAATGAGTGGTTCATAGATGATGAGACAGATTTGCCATTATCAGACTTACAGTTAGAAGATCTAAGTGTGGATGTCTTGAGGGGCGAAGCAGATCAAGTTGGCACATCCACTAGTACTGCAGTTAGCACATCCACTAGCTCTGCAGCACAACACTCAAGTAAAGTTATTCCACAACTTCTTATATGCTATTACATTACATTTATGTCAAGTGAGCAATGAACATGAATACATGATAATGATCTTTTATCTTAATGAACAGGGAAGAGAAAAGTGAGTTATGTTGAAGATGAAGATGACATGGCATTCATAGATACAATTGGAGAAGAAGATTCACTTGAAACCCATTTAGTGATGGGATATAATTGCATTTTATATGTTTTTTTGTACTTTGGGAGTTTTGTTGAACTAATATTTTATGATTTTCAACTTTGGGACATGATTTTGTTGCATCTACTTTCTTCCTTTCAAGTATTTCATATATCATTTAGATGTTTTTATTGTAAGATACAATATTGCCATTATTATCCTGCAAAAACCCTTAATTTTTCATTTACGCAATTCTGTCTCCGTGAGGCTTACGCCTCAGACCGCCTCGAGGCTTACGCCTCGCCTCACGGACGAAAACCGCCTCGAGGCGCAGTTACGCAATTTTAAACTTGCGTTGCACGAATATCCAGCTCACATACAGAGAACACAGGACTTCTTAAGTGGAAAACCCTTAAAAGGGGAAAAACCACGAGGCCTAGCCCAGTTGAAAAGATTTTACTAGAACTTGAGTTGGTTACAATTTGTTGACTCGCCTCTGAGGGCGATCAGATTACAAGTAACAATTGTACAATAAAAGTCCGGGTGATCTGGCAGAACTCCGGGCCTTAGATGATGATCAGGCAGAACTCCGGGCTTTATATGATGGTCTGGCAGAACTCCAGGTCTTAGGTGAAGGTCTGGCAAAGGTGAGAGTCTTCGACGGTGGCCTGGAAAAGATGAGAGTCTTTGACACTGGCCTGGCAAAGATGAGAGCTTCAGGTGAAGGTCTAGCGGAATGTAGGGCGTCCGGCGAAAGCAAGGGCCTCAGGTGGTGGTCCGACGAAGGTGAGGACTTCAGGTGGTGGTCCGACGAAGGCGAGGGCCTCAGGTGATGGTTTGACGAAGGCGAGGGCCTCAGGTGGTGGTCCGGCGAAGGCGAGGGCCTCAGGTGGTGGTCCGGCGAAGGCGAGGGCCTCAGGTGGTGGTCCGGCGAAGGCGAGGGCCTCAGATGGTGGTCCGGCGAAGGCGAGGGCCTCAGGTGGTGGCCCGGCGAAGGTGAGGGCCAACTGTCGAGAGTGGACCGGCGGTGATCCGGCGAAACTCCGGCGGTGGTCCGGCGAGACTCTGGCGGTGGTCGAGGAGGCTAGGAAGCAAAAGCGATATCCGATCTCTCTCGTTTTTCCTTAGGCTCATGGGTCCCTTTTTCAAGAGGAGAGGGGGCTCTATTTATAGATTTTGGGAATGGCATGACCCGTAAATAGGTGGAGGATCATGGGTAAGTTGGGAGTGGTTGGATGGACAGTCAATCTTGAATCCCTTGATCATAAACCGTTCGATGGATGTTTGAATATCGTAGTGATGTCGGAATTCAGTGATCTTGTGCTCATTGGATTCGTCTCGTCGAGCCGCTCGATTTGACTATAAGTTTGTTATGTTTGGTAATCCAAATTGTGGTTTGAACCTTCCAACAACGCTTCGGATCCTTGATTTGAACCTATTTGGACTCGGATTGGGTCGAATTTGGCGTCGTTGGGTTCGTATTTTCGAGACGCTCGGTTTGACTGTAAGTTTGCTGAAATCAGAGTTCAGATGCTCCTAATTTTAATTTTGGAAGTTTCCAACTTGATTTTGCTTTGAGATTCGTGCCCGATCAAGATAATTTTCGGATGATACATCACCAGTATTTACCATCAAATATTTTTCTAACTTTTATTTCACTAGTATTCTTCCCTTAATCACTCTTTCTCTATATCTCTATCACTTATTACCTCTCCAAAATTATTTCCCTGCCAAATTTGAGTACATTTCCCCCACCTTCTATATGCGTCAGAGAGAGATGAAAGCCAACCACCAGCTATATTCAACCACTTTGCCAATCACTAGCCCCTATGACACACATTTATTTCCTCTTAAGAAGGTCACCCGCTTCCAACAGTCACCTCAAACCCTTCAATGGTGATTGTTAATTGCCCAACAAAGAAATTCTTTTGTTTGATACCAATCAAGATAACTACCAATCTTCAATCACTCAATTGGCCACTTCTCCGACCTCTGAATCTACACTAGGCTTAATTAAATAGAATAATGAGTTATGTCATTCAATACCATGCAATTATCTCTCCATATATAATGGTTAGGTTGATGATGGTAGATAACATAATTATAGACGTTTCATGGGAGGTGTTAAGTAAAAAAATTGTAGGAGTTAAGTGGAGACTAGTAGATAACATAAGTAATACATCTCGACAAATAGATCTCACTAGGGGGCTGGTAATCATTTATCTTATTCACCATTAAATTAAATAAAATAGTGAAAGAATTGTGCTAAAAGAGTTTAAAATCAATATCGACAAATTAAAAAGTACTAAGGGTAGACCAAAAGGAAATGATGATAAAAGTTGTGTAAAATGATTTGTAGATAATGGAATTAACAACCCTTGATCAATCAATGAGAGTGAATAAATGAAGATTCAAAAAGTTGGACTAAGATTAATGATGATGATAAATATAATAATGTGAAGTTTCACCTTACCACTGAAAGACGACAAGCATTACCCGTGTATCACATGGTCAACAAAGCACATGAAAGAAAAAGGTAACATCTTTGGGTGGGTTTAGAACTCCATATTAAGGAATGATAACATGTTAAGTTCAAGCGGGATGACTTAAATTCAGAATTGAAGATTTCAATTTTGACTTGAGCTTAAATGCGAGTTAAGTAAAAAAATTAATGATTCTAAGTTGATTTTTGAGTTAATTCAAGGAAAACCAATTAATTTATTAATTTTTTTTCCAAATTTAGATTATACACATATATTAGTATTTAATATTTATCTATTGAGTTACATATAATAAATGTATGCAAACATTTGTATACATGTGTTAGGACACCGAGAGATTATTCTGTGTGGACACCAGACGGGAGAACCGTTCGGTGCCGCTTGGTGCCGAGCTCGGTACCGAGCGCGGTTGATGGGGACATCGACAAGAGATTTCGATGCGTTTATCAGAGACGACACAGGAGATCGATAGCCATGATGGAGAGTCTTTACTTTTGATGCTTATTTGTATTAGCATTTTATCTATTACACATTTCTATTTCAATTTTTCATTTTTGTCCTTATGGGTAGTTGGTCGCTATTGTAGCCCAAGGGGCATTTTAGTCTTTTGTATTAGTTGTTATTTGGAAGCCTATATATATGGCTCTCTTATCTTGTATGAGGGATTATTGTTGGATGAATGAAAATTTTGTTTTATGATCTCTTAGTGAGTTCTTGAGTGAAATCCCAAGATCTCTTAGTGAGTTATTGAGGAAGAGAATTTTGCTTGGTTCCCTCTCTCTTTCTTTTCTTCTCACATTTCTCCTCTCACGGTTTTTCCCACCTCCCCCTCCATCCCGCCGCTCCAAACCGACCCCCAGCCTCCCAGCTCCCCCGCCGGCTCACCCCCTATCGCCGCCCAGAACTTCCCTTCTCTGCCGCAGGAATTCCCCCTCCTCTAGATCTCCCTATTCGAATTTTCACCTCTCTTAATTGCTTTCCTAATTACGCTTTATCAATTTTGAAAAGTTAATTAAGGAGTTACACCTATTTGAAATTCAAATTATTTTTCCCACTCATTCTCATTTAAAATTGGGAGTTACTTAAAATTAATTCAATTCTGAAATTAATTCAGATTTGATTAGATTTAATTAATTTCTTGTGGTCCCCACTTGCTTAATACACAAGCCCTCTCACCTCTATATGGCCGGCCACCCCATACACTATTAAACCTCTCCCTCCTAGCCTAAATTCAAATTTGAAAATCTGAATTTAGAAGTAAAACCTTCAGATTTTTGGAAATCTGAACTTAAATTCAGATTTTGTTTATTTCTACCTAGCCCCACTCCCTTAGCCCACAGCCAACCCTCACCCTCTCAAATCACCACCCCACCTCCTCTCTTCCTCTCTCTTTCCGTTCATCCATTAAATTCAATTATGCATGGTGGATCCTGAAGTTGATAGCGAATTCGTACTCGACGCCTACGGAGACATCCACATCGTTCGATCACCCTTCTTCGACGTCGGGTTTGGTTTCGACGACACCATTGAAGATTACTTGAACCGGATCCTTCCCCATTTCATGGACATCCTCGACGATCAATTTTCATACTACGAGTGGATCATCAACGGTCATCCTCCCATGCCACCTCCACCTTCGACTACCTTCCCAACAGCGACGTTCCTCGGCACTTCCGTCCTAGTGGCTACCTCATTTTTAGCGTGGACGATCTTCCTCCGTTCAGCCTAGATTCGTAGGAAAGAGAGTGGAGCTTCAAGGTGAACAACTCCTTATTAACTTTTGAATTTGTGTGTTAAGCTCTTACATTACTTCGCTTTTGTATTGAACTAAATTGTCTTGGTTAATCCTCATACAACTCTTTGCCTAAACAAGTGGAATTCTGAGAATTCCTGTAACTAACTTGGAATTGATGCATAATTTTATAAAAGGTTAAACTTTAGTAAATTCTCTTTATAATCTTGTGTAACTCCTACTTTGTATCACATCAGCGGTACACTTTTGGGGTGACGTGGCACATTGTTATTGGTCTCTGGACGAGGTCCGGACTCCACACAAAATAAATTTTCCACATCTACAAAGAGTCATCCCAGAGTCAAAACAAATCAAATTCAAGTTGATTAAGTTCAACATAATTTCAAATAAGTTTTGATTTACATGCATAATTATCATCACTACCAAAGACTAGACGAAGCTAACAACCTTTTAGAATGAAAAAAAGTGAGCCAAATTTCAATAATAACTACAAACCTCTCAAACAAACACAAGTCAAATCCAGATGGAGATTAAAACATGAAAGAAACAATCTGCATCTACATCCATATGGAGATTAAAACATGAACGTCTTCCACTTGATGGTAATTTTTAAGGTAAAAACCAAAAAACCCTGATATTTACTTGACTGAAAATAAAGGAATCAACAAAGGTAAGGTAACTAAACAGAGCTGGCTCTCCGAAATCTGAAAGCAGCGTCACATTAGATATCAGCCTTCCGTCATCGCAAAAACGAATTTAAAAGCTAAACAATCTCTGAGGAAAATATCGAAAGAGGCAAAACAACTCGAATCACAATTAATACAAAAAACGTGATTCAAAAAATCAGACCGAAGCACCCCAAGGAGGAAAATGATAAGGACAGAAGTACTATCTGCTCCAACTCAAAACCAAAACCATGGCGCCTTTCTCCACCAGATCTATTAGATTCCAACATTCATCCCATTGAAAAAAAAAAAAAAAACATAAACAACAAATTAGACATAATTACGTGGATGACGAAGGTCCAAAGAGTGGATTCTGTCGCAGCGGCTGAAAAGATATTCGATGAAGAAATTTCGCAACGCAGGAGCCGTATGGATTGTAAAGTCCAGGGCAGTTGTTTATAAACATGACCACCACGAAGATCAACACATTCGCCGCCACGAACACCTGCACGATCCACGCCGTCCATTCCCTCCCCACACTCGAATCTGACTCGTCATGGAATGGCGATGGAACCGCAGCCGCTTGAGCGCCATGAACTTTTCCGTTCATCGGCAGGCCAGCGCGTTCGATGTCGAGATTGGACATCAGTGTAGTGCCAGAAGTGGAGAGAGAGGAGAAGAGAGAGAAGAGTGAGAGGAAGATGATGGAGAAGAAGCTCCAGAGGCTTCGAAGTGGTAGTAGCTGAGTGGAAGCCGAAGGTTGTTACCAGAAAGTGGAAATCGTACTTTATCTAGTCGTGGTTGTACCGACTGACCGCGTTCGATCTCCACCGCCAACGGAATTGATTATTTTGGTATTTAGAATATTATGCAGGAGTTGATTAATTTTAAAGGGAATTCAAGTTGTTTAGGTTGGGCTGTCGCATGTGCTCTGCTGGGTTTTCTTCCACTTTTCTATTTGGTTAGGGCGGCTTCAATCTTTTCTTGCCGGTTTGCCTCCACCCTTCTCTTCTCTTCTCGTCTCTTCTCTTCTAACTTTGGAGATGTTTGATATAGGATTAGATTCAATTTTACTAAATCCTGTAAATCCGAATTTAGTAAAACCTGGGTTCTTAAATCCTAAATTGTGTTTGATATGACAATTTTTAAATCCTGTTAAATCCAGAAACATGTTTGACAACAAATAACATAATTTAAAACGGTTGGAGATTTAAAATTGAATTAACTAATTATTTTAAAATAACTAATTATTTAAATAATATTCATACTAATAATTTAATTACTATTTTATTAGTTTTAATTATAATTTTTATTATTAATTATCTCATTAATCATTTAAGAATTCTACTGCTCATTAATTATTTAACTATTATTTACATTATTAATTATATGTTTAATAGTGTATAAGATAATTATACTAATTTATAATTATTAATTATATTACTAACTATTTTATTAAGTTAAATTAGATAATTAATTTATACACTAATTCTACTATTAATTATTTAATTAATTTACTTAATTATTAATATTTTAAATTATATTAATTAAGTTAACCGGTAATGGCTGAGGTGTATAGGGTTTGCTTTTAATCTTCTCTTGTTCGTCTTGATGTTCGGCTTCGTTGCTTCGCAGGAGGTGTTGAGATTGCACGAGTCGCTTCTTCGGCTCCTTCGTTGCTGTTCGACTTCGCTACTTCGTTGCTGTTCAACTTTGCTCCTTCGACGACATTCCCTTCCTGTCGAATCGGACATTACAACATTTTAATCTGAAGCAACGACGAGAGCTCGCTCGCTCGCTGTGAAGGTAACTTTCTCCCTTTCGCGCGCTTCTTCGTCCAAATCCCGTAAATCCGAGTAGAAACAAGATTTGGATTTACAAGGATTTATGGCGTAAATCCGCAAATCCTAGATTTATGGATTTGCCGGATTTACAACGCCATTTTTTGCATTTGGCTAGATTTACCGTAAATCCTACTTAAAATGGGAAATAAATCCGATATCAAACACCCCCTTCATATATTCTCTTTTATTTCTCTTACCATGGAGCCTTTTATCGGGTCACCTTTTCTTTTGAGACTTAGGTTGTAAGTGGGCCGAGCGAGTTCTTCATTTCAAACTTAATGAGAACAAGCTAATTCGCTCTAAAATTGGCTTGATTAAATTTGAGCTCTAAAGTTTGATTTATCACCTGTTTTAAATTAAATCCCAAAAGGGATCCATGATCACTCAATTGAGGACTGATCTTGTCGCGGCTTCTTCTTCTTCTTCAAATACCATTGGACTCATTAATGCTTTCACCAGCAAGCTTCCGACTTCCTCACCATAGTTGATGCATCCTTCAAAGAGCTCCTATCACAATTTTCTTTCAATGTTTCTCTAGCAATCTTAAGCTCATGAGTCAAGCTTGAGCCTAGCAACATGCAATGAGCAGAGTTCAAGCTTAATATATGAACATAAGTTCAAGCCTTCCATTAGGATGACGAGCAGACTTAAAATTAATTAGATTTGTTTACACCCTTATTTAGGACATTTTCTTCCTCTATTTTAAACCCCAATCGTATAATATTTCCTAGCCACAACGCTCCACTACTACATCTTTCAATTTGCTATCCTCTCCTATGATCTAAATAGGTCAATCGATTTGCACATCTCAAATGTGTCCAGCTTATCTCTATCATTTGTCTCTTCCATTGAGGAAAATGTTTACCTTAACTAAAGATCAGGTAGTTAAGGTAGTCAAGGATTAAAGTTTGGTTTTGGTCAATCATGTGGTTGGTCATTAACCATTCTATGATAATCTTGTTTAAGCTATTTGGAAGCTTTGGAACCTCAAAGGCAACTTTGACTTACTCTCCCTTGCAGATGGTGTCTTTTTACCTAAGTTCAACTGTATAGAACATAGGGGCATGCTTTGTTATGTTGCGCATTGGATTCTAAATGGTCTTCCCTTTACTTTCAATATATGATCTCTATATTTTAACCTCATACATAGGATTTTAAAGAGATACTCATTTGGCTAAGCTGTCGAGTCAACTTCTACTTTGCTAGAACTAAATGATACCTCTAAAATTGTATACCACTAATTATATTTATTTTGCAGGGAACTCAAACTCTAGGGTGTCAAACATCAGAAACAAAATGAAATTAGGAGTTGACATTCTCTTATACATGTTTCTAGTATTTTACATTAAGTTCATCACCTTGTATTGATGACGATTTGATGTCTTCACACAACTTGGGTTATTGACTTTAGAGGCAAGTACACACCACTCACCATAGGTTAGGCCCCACTCAAAACATAGAACCTAACAAGCATATGAGTCTAGCAAGTGTAGTGATTGAGCATATTGAACTTGTCACACAAGATATAAGCAGGTAGCTCAAACTCTTACCTAGTCAACCGCTAGTCTTTATTGGCGTTAAGCATGTCATATCCTTTTGTGATTCTACATATAGTCTAGGAGCTACATTCCATGATAGACAACCTAGACATAGATTCATTATACACTTAGGTACTTAATTCTTATATTCAATTTATGTAACAACCCTAAATATAAAAATATATTTTGAAATGCAATGTTTAAATTGGAGCACTACGACACTGTGATTATAAGCGTTGAGGCACTGCCCTTTGAGCACAGTGGCTGTAGAAATTGTCGCTGCAATAGTGAAGCTTCTATTTCTATAGTAATTCTTGATTCAACATACAGTACTACGGTGTCAAGCCACTAATATATATATATATATATATATATATATATATATATATATATATATATATATATATATATATATATATATATATATATATATCATCACCCCTCACCCTCCTTCATTCTCTTTGCTTGCCTAGGAAGAAACTGAAGGGGGGAGAGAGGAAGAGAATGAAGAAAGAGAGAGAGAGAGAGGAGACATAAAGATCTTCATGGCATTTTTATTCATCATTTTTTTATAAAAATTATTCTATTTATAGTAAGTAACTGTACTCTTATTTTTATTTTCAATGATTTTGATTTATATGAATTTTATCTCTTCTAAATCTTTCCAAAAATATAGTATCTCCTAATTTTGTAAGTTTTATTGTGTAACTTTTGATATGTTACAAAGTTAATCATTCTAAATAATATGATATGATTTTATTAAATTTTCACGAGTTAAAAATGTGCATATAAATATTTTTTAATGAAATGAGTAGAAAAAATGTATACTAAAAATGAGTTGAAAGTGATGTACTATGATTTGATATGGTTGATATGATCGATATGTATTGAAATATGATAATGATATGACTTAAAAGATGTACTGAGCTAATTTGACTTAAAGGATGAATTGATTGATATCAGATATATGAAACTGTCATTCTCACGTAATAACTTTGAGATTCATTGATTCACTGACGGGAGTCATAAGAAACTAGAGATTAATTGGGAGACATAAGTAGTTAGGATGATTGATTCACATAATTTAAGGTGAGTTATAAGGAGTACACTCACTGAGAGTTATAAGGGACGACTGATTGTGAGTCATAAGTACATGAGTAAGCTTAAGATACCCTTAATTGAATATCTTATATAAAGATATTAATTACTTATATTAATTACTGAATATATATATTGATATCGTATGGATATTAATATCGAGACACTGATTTCTATTATTAATTACTATTATGGAATACATATACTAATAATATTATTATAATTAATAAACTAAGGAGAATGATTGAATGATATGGTTGAATAAAACTAATTCAATCATAAAGAAAGAAAGATTGATTAATTTATACAGGTTATCAATATATATAGTGTATATTGAATCATAGATTTTCTTATATGATTTATAGCAAACTAATTCTCTTTTTCATTGTATTGATTTCAGTGATAAAATTTTAGTTATTGGCTGGGCTTTTATAGTCATTATGTGGTTTTACATGATTTCAGGTAAAGGTAAGAAGCTTTCAGCTTGAGGCTAGGTAGTTATATTAATATAATTTTCTTTTGGTTCCTCTAGTTTATGTGTATTCTTGTATAGTCTTTGGGGCTACTATACATATGATTTTGTGACTCTAGATGCAGCACGTGAATATTGATTATATTAATATGAATTATATTTTTTCCACTATTTATATTTCTTTAATGAAATTAATCAACTCTAGATATCAAATTGATCTGATTGTTAAATGAAAGATAAAAGAAATAGAATAATTTGAAAAGAAAATAAAGGGAAAGGAAAAAAAATCTTTTACTTTGGATCTTGGGGCATGATAGTTTAGGACATATCCATCTCATCTTCCTTAAAAATAACACACCCTGCATTATTACACTCAACTAGGTAAATTGACAGGTATTCATGATCCAAGAAGGATATAAGTTTAGGCTTCTATCTTCTTAAGAACATTGATAATATAGTAATGCCTTCTTGTTCATTATTTTGTTAACTTTGTTGAAAAGTGCAAAGCAATTTGTGATTATATTTTCTTTGGAAAATTTTGATTTTTAGAATTTTAGGAAGCCTAATACATCACTATGAACTATATATCAACTCGGCAGGAGAAAATATCATTATCTACTGGGTTCATATTACAAAATTATAAATTTTGTCATTGTCTAATGGAAATTAATCAAAATATACAACTCAGCAATTCATTGTATGAAATCTTTTATCATTCTCCATATTTTGCTTATTATATTTATTTTATTTTATAGTTAAGTCATATGATGACTATATGTAGCACATTTAGGACTCCCCTTCCCCTTTAAGGTTGGTCTAAATCTCGAAAAGAGAGAGAGTGTCAGACACCTCTTGTATGGTCTCTACTAAGACTTATCTTACTAGGTCTTTCGCCTTTATTAGTGTGAGACTATCACCAATAATATGACTTTTTTCCATAACTTACGAATTAGTATAGCAAGTGTCTAGACCATTTTGTGATAATACTCAAAAACATTGTATATAGGCAGCGATTTCATATTGAACAATTAACTATAAAACTAAAATGCTAAACAATTATATTTAAACCAAATAGCTACTTATTATACTAGGGATTGGGTATCTCAACTTAATTTTTAGAGTAATAGTATAAATTTGATCCCTTATAATACCCCAACCTTTTTATGTTTTATAAACAACCTAAAGGATAATGCAATTCATAAATGAATTCTTACTTTTCATAATCAAGGTATGATAAAGCCCAAAAATAGAATTCTTTGCCTTAATTAAACTTCTCATTCAAACAATTTTCCTTATCTCTCCCTAGCCTAGCTCATTCTTCTCTTTCCCATCTTTTTCTTTTATAGATCTTAGATTTCCAGCCGTTGCAACCCTCACAGCCCTCTCCTCCACCACTGCAGCCCTCATTATAAAGTAACTAATAGTTATTATTGCATCATGAAAAATTCATAGAGACCATAGTCTGGCATTATTTGTCAGAGAGAACGTAAACGACGGGAGATGGAGATTGAAAGAACCGTAGTTGGGTGACAATGGTTATAGTGACCATAGTCTAACATTGTTGGTCGGAGAGACCATAAACGGCGGGCGATGGAGATCGAAAGAATTGTGGTCTAGCAACAGCGATCGTAGAGCCCATAGTTTGGCATTGTTGGTCAGAGAGACCATAAATAGTGGGTAAAGGAAATCGAAAGAATTGTAGTAGGGCAACAGTGGTTGTAGAGGCCATAGTCTGGTACTAATGGTTGAAGAGACCGTAATTGGCCGGCGATGGAGGCAAGAAGAATCATAGTCCAGCAATGGTAGTCATAGAGATCATAGTTGGTGGATGATGACATTTGAGAGGAGATACGGCGTCGATAGTATCTAGGAAGAGCTTTGGCCAAAATCAGAGAATGGACGAAAGACAGTTAATGGCCAATGGTTGGGAAGAGATCTAGCAGGAGCCAATGAATTGGCGGAATATGGGCGGAAGTCTAGCGTTGGTTTAGAAGAACATTGATGGAGGTTAGGAAGAACTTCAATGGCGTACAGAAAGAACTCCGGCGATGATCGGGAAGAACTTCAATGGTGGTCGATGTAAAGAGAGCTCTGATGACGATCAGGAAGAACTACGACGACTGTTGGGAAGAACTCCAGCGACGTTTGGGTAGAAACTCCATCGGTGGTCATGAAGAAATCCAACGGTGGTTGGGAATAACACCAATGGCGGTCGGGAAGAACTCTTGCGATAATCAAAAAGAACTCTGGTGGGGCAATCGGGAAAAACTTAGGCGACGGTCGGAAGAATCCAGCGGTGTTCAATGGAAAGAGAGCTCCACTGACGGTCAAGAAGAACTACGATGGCCAAGATGAAATACGGTGACAGTCAGAAAGAAACTTCGGTGGCGGTCGGGAAGAACTCCGACAACAATCGGTGGCAAGAGAGCTCCCCATATTTTATCCTTCTATCTTTTTCCCCCTCTCTTATGTGAAGAATGAATGCCTATTTATAGTTTTTTTAGAGTAGTATGCCCCGTAAATATAGAGAAGATCGAGGGCATGTTTGCATTTTAATGGACGGATCATATTGATCCAATTGATTGTGGAGTGTTTATCAAGTTTTTGAGTGCCCAAATGATGTCAAAATTAGACGATCTTAGGCTCGTTAGATTCAACTTGTCGAGCCGCTCGATTTGACTATAAGCATGCCATATTTGATGATCATTTGGCTATCCAATTAATTTTTTGAACCCTCCAAACATGCTTTGGACCCTTGATTTGTGCTCATTTGAGCTCAAATTAGACTAGTTTTGCTGTCATTGGATTAATCTCTTTGAGATGTTTAATTCGATTATAAATTTGTTGAAATCAGAGTTTGAATTATTTCAATTTTAATTTTAGAAGTTTTTGATTCATATTTATATCATGATTCGTGCCCCATTAAGATGATTTTTAGTAATATATCAGTTATATAATAATTTCAGCCCCTTAATCCCTAATCAAGTCACTACATGCATCTGGAGTGGAAAAAAGAAAATCTACTAACTTCTGCGGTGAATTTATTAAATGAACAGTAATGCAAAACTTTTTTAAACAAATTGCAAATCAAAATTAATTCAATAACTTTCACCTCCTTGCAAAAGAAAATTTTGATCTTACCGATTGAAAAAATTTCAGGTATGACTCTTTGACACACCGGGGATCTAATTAACCTTAGAAGCTTGGGAATTCTTGATCCCCATAATTAAAGTAAACCCTAATTAGAGCATTATTTCTTACAAGAAAAATCTCTGAGATATAAATTTAATCTTCCTTCAATTGATCCTCTCGGGCCTATAAAGTATATTGATAAACTATAATCATTCATGTACTGAAGTGCCTTAGACGTCTTTCGAAGCCCACAATAAGTAGAGGCCAATCAACAATCTTATGAATTTAATAAGATTTAAGCAATGACAAATGAGCAATCTAATGAATTTAACATAGAGTAAGCATGGTTTAAACAAATATGTAATAACAAAATCTAGTAATGATAATAAAGACTAAGTAACAAAGAAATAGTAATTCAATAGTTCAATATGTAATTTATCTCTCTCTCTCTCTCTCTCTCTCTCTCTCTCTCTCTCTCTCTCTCTCTCTCTCTCTCTCTCTCTCTCTCTCTCTCTCTCTCTCTCTCTCTCTCTCTCTCTCTCTCTCTCTCTCTCTCTGCTTTGATGCATTATGTTTGGCTATATATTAATGCTAAATATATGAATTCATTGATCATCAACCCCATATTTGGATATGATATAATTAGTTCCTTAGTTATGAATGGATGCTAGAAATTAAAGAAAAAAATGAAAAGATAAAAAATTAAGTTAGCAAATATATGAATGTATATTCATATTTGATGAAATTATTATTTTTTACAACGTTCATTCAATCAAAATAAAACCATTAGTGCACAAAGAGGACTTCTATTGATGAAGTACAATAAAAAAAGAGAATTAGACTTCGTTTGAGATATTTTTCTTATTGCTTTTTAAAACATCTTTCTATTATAAAAATGTCTAGTTTAAAAAAAGTTTATACTAAAAAGCTGCTTTAGAAAGCAATAAAAAAGCCGTCCCAATTGACTTAGGCTTTGTTTGGGACGGCTTTTTTAGTGCTTCTTAAAACGGAGTTCTAGTACAAAAATTCAAAATTTTGAACTAGAACTCCGTTTTAAAAAGCAGTAAAAAGCCGTCCCAAACGAAGCCTTAGTGACTAAATCAAAGGAGCAAAGCAAGCTAACTGATGCAGGAGCTACGGGTAAAATCGACACCGACTGAGGGTTCAAAATTTTCAATAGATAGCTTTTAGTTTAATCTTATATCACCCAATTTACTTCTAGATAAACTACTTAACATGCTAAAATGAGAAATTAATTAAGATACCAGCAAGTAAGAATTGTCATTTACTTTCACCTATTATAAAATAAACCCCCTTACATAATTAACAACAATGTATTTGAATAAGTTCACTTAATAATCTATATGCAAAAGATAGAACCTTAGAGATAGCCCAGCTTCCTCTGTGGGCCGCTTTTCAAAACAAATATTGGCCCTTTTGCTACCTATAAACTCAGGTTATATATAGGCCAGCCAACGCTTATTGTTGGCCTTTGTACGGCCCAGCCTTCCACCATATAACAATTAGATCAACAAGCAATAGCTTTGTTATTTTTATATTTGCCTTTATGTTTTACATGTCTACAAAAATTGATATGATCTGCATGAATCTCGAGATAAAATTTAAATTGAAAATTTTCAAAATTAAGTTCAGGATCCTATGAACTCCAATTTTAGAAAACATATAGTCAAATTCAACGTCTTGATAAGATGGACCCAAATATATCAAAAATTGTTTGATCCGAGCATAAATGAGACAAAATCAGGCATTTGATGCATAATTAGGAATGTCATATGTTAATTGAATGATTAAATGATTTCTTAATTTGACATGATTATGATTGAATCTAGCAGCTCGACGAGACGAATCTAATTTCATAGTGAATGAGTGAATAACTTCATAGTTTCTTCATGTTACCTTTTAACTTTAATCACTTTCTAGAACATATATTCAACTACATAATCAAGCATAGAATGTTGGATAATCACTATTATAATATCCATGCAAACTTAGGCTTTGTTTGGGTTGACTTTTTTTGTTTCTTCTTGAAGCAACTTTTGAGTACGTTATAGTTTTGCATGAAGACCCAATACATATAGAAATAGTTAATTAGTATTAAAACTAAATGTATTTGATGATCATATCTTATTTAGTTATAAATTAGTATTAAAAATAAATGACTTAAAGAGTGTAGATTGTAAGTAAAATAAATAAATGCATTAAGTGAGTAGATTATTGTTATATAGCAATAAAAATAAATTAATTAATCTACTCTCGTAATTAATTTATGATCATCAAATACATTTATTTTAAGTTATAAAAAACCAATATACTCACTTAATTAATTTAATTCAATTTTTTTTAATAGCAATAAATTTTAATATTCTCATTGCATTCATTAAATTAACAATACTTAATAATTACAATCTACTCTCTCTCTCTCTGTTCATTTTTCTTTATTGCTAAATGTTTTAAATCTAAACTCAGACTTCATTTATTTTTATTAAATTCCACTCTTTTAACTCATTTAATTAATCTCTTCTAATTACTTCCAACATATTTTATTAATTCCATTATTTCTATCACTAATAAAATTTTAAAAATTTTTCAAGGGCAGCATTGAATGTAGGGGTGTCAATTTCGGGTCACGGGTCGGGTTCGGGTTGAACCCGGAACTGACCCGGGTTCAAACGGGTCGACCCTAACCCGACCCGGGTAGACAAATGAGTCGAAAATCCGAACTCGAACCCGACCCGGCGGGTTGCCGGGATGACCCGACCCAACCCAATTTTGGGTTCTGCCGGCGCCGGAACGTCAGTACGGCGGTGGGCGGACCGCGAGCGATGGGGCGAACGCGACACGCGAGGGCGGGGGCAGCAGCGCAGGGTAGCAGCGCGGGCAGCGAGGCAGCGGGCGCGAGCGCGCTGGGCAGCGGGCGCAAGGCATGGGCAGTGCGAGCGGGGGCAGCGAGCAGCGGGCGGGAATCCAAATTTTTTAAATTAAACTGGTTGACCCGGCAACCCGCCGGATCAACCCGACCCGACCCGTTTTTTCAAACAGGTTGAATACAGGAACCCGAACCCAACCCGTTTTGAAATCGGGTCGGGTCTGGATCGGGTTTTCGTGTCGTGTCAAATATTGACACCCCTAATTGAATGCACAAAAATCTTTGACGTATTCAATAGAATGTATCAAATTGTTTGGCACATTCAATAGAATACAATATATTCTAAATGCATCAAAACGTTTGATGCATTCTATTGAATTAATTAGCCAAAATAAATGATAAATTCACACCTATTTAAATTTTTTTTTTTTTTATGCCCCTTTTTAAAATTCCACCAAATCTGAACGGGTTTGCACACTGGAAGATTAATTAGTTGGTAGTTGGGAATAGTGGACACGATGTAGACCTATGTGGTCCCTTAAAGCCTCGTCAATCCATCCCTGTTATTGAAAATCATGTTCGACCTAAAGCTAAAAATATATATGGCTAATCTTTATGCTACGATTAAAATGGCTGCTCTTGCTGATTTATCCGGCGACTTTCCGATGGATTACGATGAAATATTTCTGACTGACTTATCGGACAGATTTCTAACAGATTACGTTGAAATAGAATCAACATATTAATTTTATTTTTTTAGATTTAATATGAGGGTGCTACAATTGTATATTGTGCCTATCTTACTGCTTCTATTAGTTATGTAGATTTTTTTAATAAAATGATTGGATTTTCGAAGATATGATGAGCCTGATAAATCAATAAATAAATAAATAAAAATCGAACTTCTATAATTTTTTGTTGAACAAAATAAAATATAGATAACGTGGTACTAAATAATGCTCTCAAAAATTTACAATAACAAACTTTATCATTGAGGAGCTTAGAGATTGTTTCTTTTTAATTTTATATGTATTTGCAAATCAAAAAATAGCTATTGCACAGTGTAAATGAACAAGGTTAGAATGTCGAGAAATTTATGGGTAATGTACATGTTCTAATTGCTCTAATTTCAAATATGATGAGTAATGTTGTTGATTCACGTAAGAATTTGTTACATGACAAAGTTTCAATCAAGAAATAACTCTCAAATGTGATGGTGATAACACTATAGGGTTCACATTATAAATCACTAGTAAGATTGGTCACAATATTCTCCCCTCTAGCTAATTGATATACTAAAAATTGCGATGGAGAATGGCTTAAGCTCTAAACAAAGAGACGAGGAGTGTGCATATTTAAAATTATTACAATCATTTGAATTTTTTTTTTAACTACATTTCATAAAAAAATATACTTATAATTATTGTTGAATTATCACAAACATTACATAGAAAAGAGAAAGATATTATAAATGCTATATCTTTCATTGAAAAAGTATCTTTATTTTCTGAGCAACAAAAAAAAGTTCATTTCTTGAATGAATGATAAATTGGTAGGTCGTAGACATCCTAATCATAGAGTTCAATATGTAATAGATGTCTATCATTTTTAGTTAAAATATTCTACACAGACATTAACATACAACTACAAAAGTTGAATGATCATATTACATAGGCTAATACTAAAGTGATTTTGTATTTGACTTTTTTTTAATTCAAATAATTCATTTCATGTATTCAATAAAGATAAGTAAATTAGAATTACACGTTTTTATTCAAATAAGTATGCTCTAATGGATATAATGATTTTTATAATAAGTTGTTATTATAAGTCTAGCAAAGAAAATGCTATAGAGTGTGAACACTACTTTACATCGATCCTCCCTTTGTTTTCAATCTATTGAAATAAGTATTGATTTTACTCGATATTATAACAAGTGTTGAAAGAGTTTTTCTTCTATTAATCTTTAAAAAACTCGACTACAAAATAGAATTAGATATATATTAGTGGATGATGTTTTAGTCTATTATATTGAGAAATAAATTATATATATATATATATTGAGAAAGAAATAGTAGATGGTATCAATATGAAGTAATCATTCAATACTTTAAAAATATAAAAACTATGCATTATAAATTATAATTTTTTATCATAATATATTATATATTTTTATATGAAATTGTTTAAATCCGGACAATTTTGATCCCAAACTTGAATAAAAAAGGCTCAAGCAATTTTTAAAAGGCCCATTTATGCCCTCTAAAAAAATTCCTGCCTCCACGTATACATCATGGAATAAAAGACTCGTATTATTATATGTGATCATTTCTATGAAGTAATAATATATTGTCCCATAAATATATATACAAAATTATGATTAATCTAACATATATGGTTAGTTAGGTTGCCACGCTTTCTTTCTTTTTTTTTTTTCTTTTTTTTTTTGGACATTTAGGTAAATTAAGGCAAACTCACATACATTATATATGCAAGATTCAAATCCAATACCTCTTGGAGGGTAGCTAAAACTCCCGACCAACAAATCAAAATGAGCTGCCCATGTTAGGATTTAAGGGAGACGAAAAAATCAATTCGATCGTCTCCGAACGACATGCTAAATCATCGAGAAGAATTTTCGGAAGCGTACCTGAATCCATTGAAAAGCAGAATTAAGGTCTTTCAATCTTCCACGTTTAGAGCGGTGTTCTCTAAGAGAGCGAGAGACCCCTTCTTTTCACTCAAGATGGGAAATGAGGGAAATGAGAACTTCACCGCTTAAACTGGGGACCACGACCCTTATATACTTAAAGTGTAAATATTTTATTTCAGCCCATCATAAAAATAAAATAAATATCCGGCCTCTACACAAATTAATTCCATACAAAATTAATTTAGATGCCACATAAGCCAAATAATAATTTAATACTCAATAGATTATAAATTTAATTGGCTTAATTTTAGATAGCATCTAATGTATAATTCTTTATTTATATGTATAAAATATATTGGCCCACATATAAAAATTTCCCAACAGCCCATATTTTCCATTTGCAAACATACTTCGGAGGTAAGACAACTCATTAATGATCAAGCTAATTAATCCAAAATATTATACATATCACCATCTTACTTGTCACAAATCTAAAAGTCTAATGCAATCTGACTATACACAGAACCAAGCTGGCCCCTATATGAAGAAAAATGAAGCTCTTTGTCTCTCACCTTCCTCTTAACAACAAACAAAAAAAAACACCTTTGAACATTAATACCTCTCTCTCTCTCTCTCTCTCTCTCTCTCTCTCTCTCTCTCTCTCTCTCTCTCTCTCTCTCTCTCTCTCTCTCAAGTTCAGCTCTCTCTCTCTCTCTCTCTCTCTCTCTCTCTCTCTCTCTCTCTCTCTACGTGTTCTTCATCCCAATCGGTCAAAGCGTCTTGAGTTTACATATACGTATTATTATAAGAAAAAACACTTTGGTAGATAGAACTTTTTCTCAGCTGGGCTGCAAATATTTCTATGAAAAAGGAAACAAACCATTCAACCATTCATTTTCTTCCCTTTGGCTAAATTTTCTCGCAAAAGGAAAATTTCAAAGAAAGTGAAAGCTCATTCTATCCAAATCTTCGTTGGGTCCATCCCCTTCACATGATCCATATTTTCAACACCCAGACTTTATAGTTCTTGCGTTCATATGTTGTAATAGAAACAAAAGAAAAATATCAAAATATAATCAAAATATAATATTCAGGTTACAATTATTGCATCATTCGTATTCTAGAAGATTTTGATGGTCAAAAAAGGATTAATAAATATTTTAGTACTGCTTAATCACTCATCATTAAAATAATAAGGATGGATATTAATTGCTACTCATAATTTTTATTGAAATTATGGCCAAAAGACATACCTTTTAGTACCTTTTAACTTTAATGCACGCATTTAATTATATAGATATATGATTAGTGATTAGTGATTAAGTGTTTTGATTATATTTTATTGTAAAGGTATGAGTAAATAATTGTCTTTAGTGATAAATTTTAAGAACATAATTAATGGATCTAAACTTTCAAGATATTAATCTATATGTGGAAACATGATTGATATTTTGTTTGGGAAAAAAGATGTTAATGCGTGTCGGCAAATGCTAGCAAGAGACAAAGTTTAGCTTTGATTGTCTTACTAATTATTAGTATACAGACGCAAACAAAAAGTTCATAATTATAAATGCATGAGATAGGATTAATGTCTAGTTTTTGGATATTTTTTTAACTATTTTTTAAAATAATGTTTTAGTACAAAATTTTATAATTCAAACTAGCAAATACCTAGCTTACATTATAATAAAAAGATACATATGTGCGAGTTTGTGAATGAGCATTTTGAGCGAGTTTGTGTGCATGGTCAACAAGCTAGCAAAGACTTATACATGACTTGACTCAAGAAATAAAAAATACATCAATAAATATTACAAATTCTTTACAACATAACATATTATATACAATTTTGAGCTCTAAATCTTCATTGGATGGTGCATGGTGTTCATGAAATATTAGTACATAGACAAATAAATATAGAATGCAAATACTATGAGACATAAATATGTGAACCACAATATTTGTATCATCAAAAACATAAACTCAAGAGCTCGAGTAGCAACAGAAGGCTCGTCCTCACCCAGAGGGCCTAACTCATCACTCGTTTGGAGAGCTCGACTTCATAAACTCGCCCAAAATGCTCATTTTGAATAAATCTTTACAGAGATGTCCCAAGATATGTCAAGAACAAATATACATTTGTGTGTCTGTGTAAATTTGTATTAATCAAATTAAATATTATATTTGATTTTTCTATATATATATATATATATTTTTTTTTTTTCTTTTTTCTTAAATTTTTATTTTATTTTATTTTATTTTATTATTTATTTTTTAATATATAAAACTTCTTATAGTTCTCAAAATGATATAAATATATAAATAAAAATTAATAAGCATATTTGGGACTTTACAGCATATTTATTATTTATAAAAGTACTTGATTTCTCTCATCTATTTTTCCAATAAAATTATAACGGATATATTTGCTCGCTTACGAAATTTATGACACATAAAAAATCGAATTTCCCACTGATAAGGCGTACGACTGAGATCCTCACCCATAAAATTAAATTAAAATTGACGGCATCTTTGAATGAACAGTGGCTTAAATGAATATTGAAATATAGAGAAAAATAAACAAATAATATGCAGATAATGACCTTAGTGAATTAGAATGATCAGAGATCGACCACAAGCCGATGGACGGTTGTGATGCGTGCATGTGAGAAAGAATTGGAATCCTCATTAAATGAGCTTCGCTGTCTCTGGTGACCCAACATTTAATGCTTGCTCAGAGATTTTATAGCAAGCTGCCGCATAGCCTTAAAATGTGCTGCACCATTCTTCCCATCTCTAAGCACAGCCACAACACCTAAACAATTCCTTCTGATTCATCTCAACCGTCCATTTCCTAATCCCAGGTTTATTAACTTAATCAAGGAAAATTTATAAGACAAGCCCTTGTCCTGTCAAGCACCAATCCTGAGGTGCTGTTTGAGGAGAAATTATTAATTGCGTATAAGGAGAATGTGTATTATTAATTTATTTTATATATATATATATGAGATAATTTTTTATTTGTATAATTTAATTTGATTATTATTATTTTTTATTTTTTAAAAACGATTGTATTAAAAAACTATTTTTATAACTATAATTACTAATATATGATACCATAAAAAATAGTTGCTCTTTTTTTAACTTATTTATAATAAACATAATATAATTAAAAACAATACTGCTATTACAAATAAAATCTAAGATATTATCTGATGGATTTATTATTTTAAAATAATATGTATTTTGATCATTTAAAAGTAATAAAATTATTTTGTAATAAATAAATTAAATACATAGAAATATTTGTATAGTACATTATGCTCTTATTACTATTTTTTTAAAACAAACGATCTTATTACTAATTTAAATTAAACATTATGCTCCTATTTAATATTCCGTAAAAAAAATTTAAATACATGAAAATAAAATAACCAAACAAGCACAAAGAGAGAACTCAATTGATATGTGGGGAATGAGGATATATATGTAGCAGAACTAATACATGACTATTGGAACATTTAAAACAATTAAGGTAGACTCATACAGACAACGTATAAAAAATTTGAATTAAAGACATCTTAATTGGTAGCCTAAACTTCCAACCAACAGACTAAGATGAGTTGTGTTAAATTTCTATTTTTAAATGCAAACGTTTATTAAAAATTAAACTCATAATAAAATATTATTGTATTTTTGCGACGCTGGGAGCTTCAACCACTTTCTGAGCTCTCGTATTATTGTATTTTCCATTTTTTTTTATTTTTTTTCCTGCGTTTTCTTATGTTGTAACGGTTGTTTTATTTGAATAGAATTTTGTTATAAAAAAAAATTCAATCCGATCAAAAAAAAAAAAAAAAGTAATCCATAAGATAAATAAAGATTACATAAGACTATTATTGTTCCTCATAAATGGATAAAATTACATAATATAGACTGATGTTTTTAACCTCCTATAAATATGGTGAAAACATTAAACAAAATTATGGAGACTGATTAATAGAATCAAGAAAAGGATGACATCAGTAGATGTCAATTTCACTAACGAGCAACGCCAATCAGTCAATATTGATGATGATCAAATAATAATGATTGAGCCACAATGATCAAATAATGAAGATTAAGTAAATTCAATTAAATGACCACACAACATCAACTCTAGTGATGGCAGTTGAGAAAATAAGGCAATGATAATTGTGGCACTGATCATTGGATAAGGCTTTGAAATTCTTCAAAATTTTAAGCCTTTTTTTTTTTTTTTTTTTTTTTTTTTTTTTTGCTCATTTTATGTCTATTTTTATGTGAAAAAGTGATGTCCACCTATATTTTTTAAGTAGCATTATAGAGACAAAAAAATAAGAAAAAAAGACTTAGAATTTGACTTTTGTTAATTCCATCGATCATAATTTATTTCTTTGAGTGTTTGATTTGGACTCATTTAAACTCTAATTACAACATTTGTGATATTACTTTGCTCGTCTCATTGAAATTTCATTTCAACTAGAAGTTCCTTGGAATCAAAGTTCATATGATCATTAACCGAATCAAGAAAGATTCCAAATCTAATAATGCGACATGTTCCTGCCTAATCAAAAGATTTATTGTAATGATATATGAGAATCAGTTATGCAATTGTATGTTGGAAATTTTGTGGTTGAGGAAAGAGAAATTTGTTTCTTATCATTGAACAAAATTTTGAGGATAAAACACAAACAAAATTTTTTACCATTGATATATGAGTTTTAATATGAAAACCCTAGAGAGAATTATTAGCAAAATTTACAGCGGAAATAACTTCGTCACAAATTCCGACAAATTTTCTAGCGAATCATTAGACGAAATTTTGGCCGCTGGTAACACTCGATTCTCCTGTGTTGTTATAAAAGTTTTCTCTTTCTCCTAACATTAGAAGATGGGATTAAAATATATAAATTGTTGACTTCATCTAATGTTAAAGTAGTAGAAATGCTAAAGAAATAAGTTAGCAAGGAGATCGAGTCTTCAGGAGGACGGTCAATAAAAGCAATTCCTTCCCTCTCACCCGCTCTTGAAATGCTAAAGAAATAAGGTGGTTAGAAGATTGGGTCTGTGGCCGGACAGTCAACAAAAATAATTTCTCCTGTCATCGCGGCCGATAAAGATTAAAAATAAATAGTACAAAAATCAAGAGATGACTCAAATGATGACAGACTTCGGCATTAGGAGAAGGCCATTGAGAAACAATGGACTTCAAAATTGATTTGCAAAAGGCAATAGCGATCAAGAGATAACAATGTGAAAAAAAGGTAGAGTGAGGACAATTAAGTGATGATGAATGAATGATGGCGATCAGGCAACAACAATCAAATGATAACAATCAAGTGATAGCCATGTTATCAAGTGATAACAATATGCATTAAACTTTAGGATTTATTTAATTTTTAATTTACAAGCTTTCACCAACTCTAATTCCATTCATGCGTAGAATGAGATTTTATTTATAAAATTTAAAAGTGAGATTCTAATTAATTTTGTCAAAAACCTCAAAAACTCCAAATAATTTGCATTGATGATCTTCATCATATATTATTCTTTAAACATTTTAATACTTTAATGATATCATAATCAAGTAATATCAAGCTCATTAACCTCATACAGCTGAGACACTCGTATAGAAAATAAACACGCAAAATTTAGAGATCATTTACTTCCTCAAACAATATAAAATTTTTTTTTAATTAAACTTATAACTGCTTGTTTTAACCTCATATACAATCAAATTAAGGCAATTCTTGGTGACTACATTCATCTCATCTAACCTCATATACAATCAAATTAAGGCAATTCTTGGTGACTACATTCATCTCATCGATACATTCATTTCAAGTATTGATATATCATCAAAAATTTATCTTGATCTGGCACGAATCTTGAAGAAAAATCAACTTGGAAACTTTTGAAATCAAATTAGGGGTCATTCGAGCTCCAATTTCAGCAAACTTGCAATTGAACTGAACGCCTCAAAATCACGAACCCAACAACACTAAATTCGACTCAATCCGAGCCCAAATGGGTTCAAATCAAAGACCAGAAGTGCCTTTGCAGGTTCATAATATAAATTGGACGACCAAACAATTTCCAAACATAACATGCTTATAGTTGAATCGAGCGGCTCGACGAGACGAATACAAAGAGCCCAAGATCGCCAATTTTGAGATCATTAAGACATTTAAATATTCAGTAAACGATCCACAATCAACAGAATCAACACCAGTCCATTCAAAACATTCTTAATTAACTTACCCTTGATCTTCCTCATATTTAATGGTCATGTCACTCTCAAAAATTTATAAATAGACCTCTCATTTTTCATGATAGAGAATCGAAGCACGGAAAGATCGCTCTTACCACAAAGCTCCTTGACCATCGTTCAGAATTCCGCCGAACCACCGACTAATGTCAGAGTTTTTCCCAACCACCAACTGATGTTGAACTTTCATCCGACCACCGACTTACTTCGAACTTCTATCTGACCACCAACTGACGCTAGATCTCCGCCGAGCAATAGCCTAATGCCAAACCTTCGCCCAGCAATAGCCTGACGCTAAACCTCCGCCTACCAACCAACTGACGCCAAAACTCCGCCCAACCATTGATTGGTGCCGAACCCTCATATGATCCCCATTTTTCACTAAATTTCAACTAGATGGTTGATTATTATAATTTGATCATCCTCAAGGACAATCTAATCACATGTAATCTACTCAAATATTAGTAAAATAATTTCAACTAAGCGTGACCCCATGATTTTTCCCTATTTCAAAATTTTTCACGTAAAAAATCTTGTATTCTTTATTTATGTGTTGAATATCCGTACAACGATAAGACAGGAACTTTTTGTACTTTACCGCCACAAATACCCTAACCCGCAACAAATATATATTTATTAAAATCTAAATTCAAATAGTCCCACAATTAAATTTAAATTATTTTATGAATGAAGTTTCTAGCTTGTGAAATCTATCCAAGCAACAAAGACGATGAAGTCGCGAACAACACCATTAGATCTATTTGATTCTACCAACAAGAAACAGCATAAACTCGTTCATAATCACAAAAAACCTAATTATTCATATAACACTAAAGAGATTAACCAACAACAATGGAAGATCATAAACAACACGTTAGCACACACGAAAAAACAACTAATTAAAAACAAAAAACAGTTTGTAAAAACATAACAGCTGAGCTTCACATAAATAAATAGGCTGAGTCAATACCCGAACCACCACCATTGCTCTGTGCTGAAGATTACAAATAAACCGCGCCCTTCTTCGGCCGCCGGCAGCCTCCTCATCACTTAGCAAAGATACGGTTTTTTTTCTCCACCGCGCGCACGGTTCGTTCTTGACTCAACCCTTCCATTCTTCCTCAGCTCTCACTCTGAAGAGCCACCTTAATCTTTTGCACAGTACAAGATATCAAGTTGCTAACGGTCTCCACCGACTCAACTGTTAGTTTCGCCGTCGGCAAACTGTTCACCAGTATCTGAAACGCCACCGTCAAAAGCGACCCCACACCGGCTCCGTCTGGCATCACCGCGAATCCCGACGGCAGCAGCGCCACGTAAGCTGAATCACCGCCGTTCATCACAAGATGCATCGCCGGCACGTCCACCGGCGCGTACACCACCATCGACCCCGACGCGTCGGTGCAAGTCTCTTGCAGTATTAGCATGCTGTTATTGTTCGTGTTCACGGCCTGGCCATTATCTCAAACACTTTAATGCATTGAAACTATCACTGATAAAAATTTATTCTTTAATGAATTTAAAATATAGTATAATAAAATTTAATTATCCTCGGCGTGAAATATCCTTTTTTTTCTTTATGAGGATTAATTAATATAAAAAAGAGTTCCCATCTAAGATTTTTGATTAATTATTCAGTACTCGTCTTATTAAAAAAGAGAGAGAGAGAGAACTTACATTAGCGCGGAGCAAGGAGACGGCGTTACCCTGTTCCTGGCCTTTAGCAATATGAGCCATCTCCCGCATAGGTCCGCCGTTAGAGAGGATGTCCCATTGGCAACGAAGGGTTTCGTCGCGGAGGAAATCGAACAGGCGTTGCGGCGAGATCGGGAGCCAGACGGAGGTGGCGGCGGAGAGTACGACGCCTGGTGGCTCGCCGGGATCGTCCATACTCTGCCTTGTCATCACTCTCACGTCCTCACCAATGCTTCCCATGTTCCGCAAACGACTCCACTTGCGCGCCGACGACGCGCACACGCCCGCACAGAAGTTGTCCGTCATCCGCTGCGCTAGCTTCAGCATACTCCGTCTACCCGCCGCCGTTATCGCTGCACGGCCACCGTTACAAACTTATTAAAAGACCTAACAGAATCTGAAAAATTATGCGGATAGATTGCATAGGATTGTTATCCGCATTTAATTTAGCCTATTACATAGACAGCTTGAATAGATAAAAATAATGATGATCAGATAAGCATATTCTATAATAATTAAAATATAAAATTAGGGTTGATTACTTTTCCATCTCAAGCCAATCTCATATGGTATATATTATAGGTTCTGTCGACCATATCTTAATTTAAGCATTATTTAAGTAATTCCTTTAAATTTGTGAAATTTTCTGCAGGTCAATTATTTTAATTTAAATCAATTTATATATTTACTTCCAAAATATTCCTATATATTATACAACTATTAATATTGATCATGAACATTTTTTTATTACATCTTAACAAATTTAACCTTGTTATTAAAAAATTACTTGATCTAAAATTTCTTTCATTATTGCAACTTTTTATATAACTATTTTCTTTTTTAAGAACGAATATCCAACCGCTGTCATCCCTGAAAGAATGCCTATCGGCGTGACTACATATTAGGCTGACTTAGAAATGCACTCATCCTACAAACTTCTAGCCCACACTTAGTTGGGCCCCACTTAAGAGAGGTTGCAAGCAACTTTTTATATAACTATTATTCTTTTTTTTTTAGGAGCAGGGTATCTACCAATAGGACGATTAGAGTCGTGACTAAATACATGGCTAGCCTAAAAGAGGCACCCACCCCAGAAATCTCATGGCCCATATTTGATTGGGCCCCACTTAAGAGGCGTTGTCGTTCGAGAGTAATAGAACATGTTGGGGGTACCAACAAAGCTAAGCAACGGTGGGTAGCTATTCAATTTTTTAATTATATATATAATATTTACAATAATCTAGCAATTATATTTTATAAAATGTTAAGACATCACAATTACTTAATAATTTGTGCAAACTGCGATCGATGAAATAAAATCTGGAACTTACAGTTGTGATCGCGGTTAGGAACGGATGAGGACATCAGCACGGCGAGACACTCGCACTGCCTCTGTAGAGTAGCGACCCACCGCTGCGCCCCGAGCGCCATCCCGGAGCGGAGCACCGGCCGGTAGAGCTGGTGCACCGCCGCCTCGTCATACTCGGCGTGCTCCACCCACGTCACCTGCGAGACAAAGCTAGCGTCGGTGAGATCCAAACCAATTACTCTTTGACCAGCGACCTCCGGCGCCGCACGGCTTCTGGAACAGGAAAAGCCTTAAGCATCGGCCGGAGGGCACACCCCACCGACGCAAGAAGACAAAACCTGCCCTTCCCCCGCGGCGACCACATGGCTCGCAGATTGAAGAAATCCAGATCCTGCCAAGCTTTGACTATCCTATACGAACGCCACGGGATGGGCGCCTCTACATGTAAAAACGTGAAAAATACAATGATAATATTTTTTATTTTTTAAAATATTCCGAGAGGAATCAAATCAAGTACCATAGAAGCATGGAATAGAAACATAAAAATACTTTTTTAATTACTCCAAAAATATTATATAAATTCCTAAATAAATAAATAACTATAGGTTGAGGAGGCCTCGGTATTAGTTTTTTGCGGACAGAAAGAACCCGCGGGGTTACTAATTTTCCCTGTGAAGAGCTGACACATCTTCATGTCGTGCAGCTTTAATGGCCGTCAAAAAATAAAAATAACAAAAATAAAATCGTCACAGGCTTGACTTTTGGCTTCTTTGTATTATTATTATTTACAATATTATTAAAAAAATTATTTTATTTACTCATCAGGAGGAAATTAATATACCTTGGAGTAGCCATTGGGCATGTCTTGAACCACACAGCCGGAAGGAAGCCTGCGGCATTTAGCAGCAAGAGCAGCAGAAGTAGCAGAATTGTGATCTCGGATTCCATCAATGGAGACATCGACTACAGCCCAAGCACCATCGGCGAGTTGCTTGCAGAATCTGAGGAAGTTCACTTCCCGTATAGGAACCAACGGAGATAAAACCTGAAGCTCTGCGTGCATCTATATATATAGATTTCGATCTAGTTAGTAAAAAATTCAGATTGTTCAGTAATTATATATGTTAATTGAGATATATATGACTCACAAGCTGAAGAGATCCGTTTCTGCTACCGCCAACTCCGGTGGATATTATATCAGTTGTGGTTGTTCTCGCAATCATCCCAGGGAACATATCGGACCAACGAGTCTAATTCATCAATTCAAAGCTTCGTTAATCAAGAATGTTTAATATTGGAAATTTATTATTATAGGAAAGTAAAGAAAGAAACTTTTTCTCTGGATGTTTGATTAGGAAGTGCATTGATTATAATAAATGCATTGGGAAAAATGAAAAGAAGCATAAGAGATTTTTTTTATTTATTTATTTACATTTAGGTCAATAAAGGCAGACTCACGAGAACGCCTAATGCCGCCCAGAGACCAACACGAATGAGCCACATCGGTATCGCGGCCCAGTACTGCTCGTTACCGCGCTCGGTATTGCTGACATTGCTCATTCTGGTTGGTCTCTAGATGTAGGGTATGTGCACAATTCACACATATCAAATACACAAGACTCAAACCTAAGACCTCGAAATTGGTAGCCTAAGCTCCCAACAAAGACATTTTTGCATATTATTCGGTTGATTCATAGCACATCAATTAATGCAATCATTAAAAAAAAAAATTTTTACAATTTAAAAATAGTATCTTACAAAGTATTAATTAATAATTATCCTAAATTAAGAAAAATAAGCAATGCTCCTCATATATCTAAATAATCAGCATATTTTCTAACATGTCAATACAATCTGTGATACTATAAAAAAATGCCCAAACCAATGTCTTTTTATATAAAGTTGATAATGAAAATTCCATTTATGTCTAAGAGATTTGGCCCTAATTTCTATAAATATTTCATGAGGGGCTGCGGCTCTTGAATCCTTAAACTTGTAAAAACATTTCTTAAATCATTTGCTAAATATAAAAAAATGATAATGATCTCCTAAGATTCAATAAAGATAAATAAAAAAAAAAAAGAGAAAAGAAAGATCCTTACCGCATCCATGAGAGTCTCAACAAGAGCAAGACTGTTGATGATAACCATAGCCGTCTCCCTCGTTGCCTCCGACACAAAATCAGAACTTTTCACACCAACACAGCGAGGAAATAACTGCTCATACTGCTCAATATTCAACATTTCTTTCCCATTATCCTGCCCACCAACAACCCAAAGCGGCTCACCCATTTCAGTCATCTTCACGAGCTCATCCATGGCCGACAAAGCCAACTCCAGAAACATAGATCTCTCCAACGATCTATCCACAACAGCAACTGAACGCGAAGGAGTGATAACAGTGCCCAATGAGTTCGAACCGCCGCCGCTGACGAAATCAGAAACAGCAGAAAACGTTGGAACAAGCGATCCGAAGCTACTGAAACCTCCGTTGCAACCGACGGCAAGCTCAAGAGATGAGCTTGGCATTGAAGTGGAAATAGGACGGCCGAGAAACTTGCCGGCGAGGGAGCAGACGCGATCGAGCTCATCTTTTAGCCTCGCGTTTTCGATTCTCAGGTGCTGTTCTTCGAGCGAGACGTCGCCGAGCACTGCGGCGCCGCCGCAGTTATTGCAGATGGCGTTCCTCATTGCGTCTCTGATGGATATGTTTTCCGCTCGGAGCTTGTCATTCTCTTGCCGTAAGATAGTGTTCTCATGGCGCTCCATTTGAGTCTTTGGTTGATTAATAGAAAATCAGAAAAAGTAAACGAAGGGGGGAAACATAAAAAAAGAGTAAATTTTGACTTTGTATTTATTACCTTCATTTGAGTTCGCCGGTTTTGGAACCAGAATTTGACTTGGCGAGTCTCGAGCCGAAGCCGTTTGCTGAGCTCTAATCTTTGTTTCTCATCGGGGTGAGGGCACTCCTTGAACAGGCTGCAAAAAGAGAGCAAAACTGCGTACTATAAGCGAAATTATCGCGTAGAAGAAAAAAATTAGAAGTAAAAAAAAAACTCATCTTGAATACCTTTCAAGTTCTTGAATTTGCTGAGGTGTGTGACGATGATAACGCTTCTTCTTGCGAGGGTTTTCTAAATCAAGATCATCGCCTGAGCCTCCTTCTAAGTTGTCGCTGCCTGATCTGCTCTCGTTCTCCTCATCCTTATTCCGGCAAAGCACATCCAGCTCACCTCCGCCACGGCCGTCGCCGGCGGATGCCGCCACAGAAAGCCGGCTGAACTCTCCTTTTCCATCCCGATTCGATTGCTTAACAAAACCAAAATACCAAAATATGAATTTTTTTTAGTTTGCAAAATGAAAACAGCATGGATATCTAACGTTTAAGTGGCTGAAGAGGCTGCTCACCAGGCCGAGAGAGAGACCAGCGGAACCGAACATGGGCTTGGGGATAGCAGAGTTGGAAAGGAATCGCGTTTGAGAAAGAACTCCGGCCGGCATGGCGGCGCTGCCGTACGGCAAATCACTGTCGAATAAGCCACCAAAACTCATTTCTGAACCTTCTTCCCTTCACAAAATCGCAACTTTTTCTTCTCCTCACCCTAACCCTCGCAGATCTAAAAGGCTCTCCGGCTGTCCTGCTAAGCACCAGCTAATTCTTACCGCATGTAAGAAAATTCCCAGGAAGGAAAAGAAATTAAAGCAAAGGTACGCTGAAGAAAGAAGGAAAGATCTAAAAGCGAGAAGGGAAGAGAAACTGGAGAGGCAAGAGGAGGCGAAAGGATAAATTTTGGTTATGAACCAATGCCTCCAAATCCCTCTACCACACTCTTTACGGGGCAGAAAGAAAGAGAAAGAAGGCAAGCAAAAACGCTAGCGCCTCTGTCTCTCTCCGTCTCCCTATTTGCTCGTTACACCCTTAGAACCCTAAGCTCACCCCACCCCCACCTACGATAAAGAGAAAACAGAGCACTTGCGAGTATTGAAGAAACACTTGTACATGTCCCCTCCAGCTTCCATTACAGGAGAACTGTCATGAAGAAGAAACGGAAATGGAAGTAGAAGCAGTGTAGGGACTCCCAAATAGAAGAAAGTAGAAGAAAAAACAGCTCATGTGTGGACTCGCCAAGTCCTTTAAAAATATATGCGAACCATTCCCTCATAGCGAGGAATAATGTAAACAAACAGCTAAGGGTGAACGGGACCGGTTGACCCTTCACTTCCTTCTTTCTCGCTAAGCGATAAAATCGAAAATCTAAAAATCCCAACTTTTTAACCCGACCTCGGCTTCTACTGCGTCACTTGCCTTTCTTTTATCTCTGTTTTAACTTTTACTTCATTCTCGAATGATAAATTTTTTTCTTTTAATATAAGAACTGAAGCA
Organism: Dendrobium huoshanense; assembly: GCA_016618105.1. Classification (NCBI taxonomy): domain Eukaryota; kingdom Viridiplantae; phylum Streptophyta; class Magnoliopsida; order Asparagales; family Orchidaceae; genus Dendrobium; species Dendrobium huoshanense. The sequence goes on from CM028347.1 coordinate 95,489,723, forward strand.
CAAATTTTAACCTTCATAATATTTTTCATGATTTTACAAATAAATTCGGTAGTAACTATTTTCTTACCCTTAGTAATAAGAAGGGGAAAAGGACGTGGCACCGATCGAAGTGGGAAAGCGAACTGGCTTTTCCTTGTTCGCTTGTGCTTTTCCCTCTATCCTCGACAGGCGTCGTGCAGCGAGATTGATGAGAAAAACTATACTCCCAAAAAAACAAAATTTAAAAAAAAAATAACAAAGAAAAGGTGGGGAAGGCTGACTTCAAATTAGAATTATTTTTGTTTTAGTCAAAGTGACGCCTTTTCAGCAGAAAATTGTCTTAAGCTACCCCTCAGCCAGTTCTAGAACCCGACCGCCAGCCACCGCCGTCGCCGGAAAGGTTGTTAATTTCTACTTGGAAAGCAAGTAACCGGTGGCCGCCGCCCACATAGTTCAGATCTACGGATATCATGGAAATTGACGGTTCAGGATGCTGATCTCAGTTTACCAATTCATTTTCCCGAAAAAAAAAAAAGGTTTACCAATTCATATTGACGGTTGGAACCGAATCTAGAAGACTTAAAATTATCTTAAATTAAAAAAAAGGATTTATTCTGAGATCTGTTTGGTATCAGGATTTAAGCTAGATTCATCTTAAATCTTGTCAAAAGTAAAATTTGAGAACTTAGATCAACTTAAATCCTAAATCTTTTTAATTTATTCTTTCTTTATTATACTATAAATAAAATATTTACTAACTTCAGGGGATTTGATGGATTTAAGTTAACCAATCATAAACTCCTCTTCTTTTTCGCATGCATCCACTTATACATTAACAATTATTTTTTCGAGAGCATTGAAGCTGGGAAGATGACCAAAGTATCCATGGATTCGATAGTATTATCTTAATCCATGATTTTTCTCATGATTTTTAAGTATGTCCTCGTGTCAATTAGAATCGTCGATAATAGGTCATCCCTGTTGAGGCAAACTATGATGAGCTCAAGGTTGTCGATATCCTCTAGAGATAAATTCACTTTGGCATAAATGCCCTAGTTGCATATCATCTTCTCCAATCCCCTAGAGCTCATCTCAAGGGTTGTATGTACCATACATAATCTCTAAGGTAGTAGAAAACTTTCATACCTTCTAAACCTTTGTGAATGGATACTTGTCCTTTTAACTTTCATCTATGTTGAGAAGCCAGAGCTCAAACCCCACTATGAAATTGTGTTTCCTCATTACTTCTCAAGTAAGGTCACTATCACATACCTGAATGGGCTTCGGTGGGTCAGCCACCTTCTGCCAGTGCCGTCTCCCAGGCCCAGCTTTCGCCGACGGCGCTCCCAGCCTACCAACCCGCACTCGGTGGGGTGGGGGCTTCCTCTCCTCGGAGCCCAATTATTCCATTCAATTTTTTATAAGCAATTAGTTTATTAATTATTATAATTAAAAATCATATGGCCCAAATTAATTATATTACATGTACTATTCTCACAAGTGCGCAAGACCTACTAGTTACACCATCATCCCTACAAGCATAATAATGATATTTAAATACAACATAAATAAAAAAATGCAAAGCAATCAAGAGATCCTCAATAATAACAAAATGTTAATATATAAATAAGACAAGTTTTACATAATCCACTTTACTACAAAACATGTTCCTCTAACCATAGAGTACATAAAGATAAATACAAAAAAAATGATAAACATGAAGATGAGTACTCTGCATACTAAAGGAACTCATGCGCCTCTATGTGCACCCTCAATTACAATCTTAGTTATAAACATTGTTTAGTAGAGGTGTCACCGTCAATGCTCACTTGTCTTGCTCATAATAATGCTCACAAAAAAAAGTTAGTGACATGTCATAAGCTTAAAAAGGGGACTTGCCTCGAACACTTAAAGGTGAGGGGACTCTGATGGGACTGGGGATTGGATTGATATGGGATATGGTAGTAACAACTTATCCAAGCATAAATATCATTCACAATATTTGACATCATCAACATCATCATTAATGGGCCTTTTGTTGTCGGATGATTCAAATATCCAAGACATGCATACAACAAATAATATACATTTTTAAGTTACTCTACTCTTATTTTATTGACGTTTTCAAGATAAAAGAAGAGTATTAACTATATATGACCCTTCATATTACCTAGCATGTTGTCAAGCTAATTCAACGACATACTCATAAAGAATATTCACCATCTAACATATTGTAATCCTCTGTTTAGCTAAAAGATATCCTCCTCCATTGTAACCACCTTCTTTTAATAGTGGCAAAAGCTTCACCACCACCTCACTAAGATTTTTTAGGAACATTATATCCTTTTGCTTTTCTTCCAACTCTCAAGATAAGTGGCTAACCCTCTTCTTCAATAGTTGCCCCGTGGAGATAGGCATTAACACTTCAATTATTTCACTTGGTAAGAGTTAGGAGGCCTTTAAAGTAATTGTATCTTGAAGCTTCTTCTCACTTTTTTTTATTTTATAGGGCTTGTCCATCCTTGGTAGAGGAATGTCAACTTGTTCATCCTAATACTAGTGGCAATCATCTCACTTTTTGGGAGATCTCACTTGTTGGGAGAGAGAAAGAAAAGTCATTATAAGTATTTAGAAGAACCTCACTAGCTCTCAAGGATGACGATTGGCCATCCTTGGCAACATGAAAAGGGTATTCTTCTTACTCATTTGCTTATTGTTGTACTCTAATAACTCTTTAGAGTTATATCCTTCCTCCTTGTGAACCTCGTGGGAATCTTCTAGTTCAATAGGGATCTTCCCTTTTTCGTTGATAATTTCTCCCTAGGTTGCATCCTCAACATTTCTAATGATCATAGAATCAACTACTTCATATGTTTGAATGATGATTATGATAGCAGGAGGAACCTCCTCGATAGGCTTTGTCCACGCCCTCTAAGTTTACGCTCACTATCTCAGTTGAAGGTGCAACCTCCAAACCACTTGGTATCTCCCCTTCCTATGAGTTTGATTTCTTATGCAGAGTCATTTTCTCCCATAAGCTCTTAAAAGATTACTTCATCACAGACAAAGGAACTCATAAAGAAAATATAATACCCACTTGAACATTAATTAGAACATCTGATAACTCAAATATACTTTGATAAGAATTTTGAGAATGGTTGGCCTTATTAATATTTGAAAGACTAAAAAATAAACTTGGTAATTGAATTTGAAATGAAAAATTGATACATACATATTTTTCCTTGAGGGCATTACCATATTGATGTGGGTAGCGCATACAATCTGATAATTATAAAAATAAATTTAAAATAAAAATATAATTTTTTTAACTGCAACGCTGTGCTTGATAATGTTGTGGTACAGAAATTGTTGTTACGACATTTAAACATCTATTCTATAGTAATTCTAAATTCAACATGCAATCGAGTGGCGTTGGGTCATGATGTTGTGAAGTTTGAGCTTTTATATATATTTTTCTCTCTACTCAACCCCTCCCTTAACTGTCGTTGTGGTTTTCCATGGAAGGAAAGAAGGGAAGGGGATAGAAGGAGACGAGAGGAAAGAGAAAACTAGATTTTTGACCATCGATTCACTTTATCACTTTTACAAAAAATCTTCATATCACTGTAGGTAACTCTTACTATATTTATATTTTCAAATAGTTTGATTTTGACCATTTGATTCCTCTTAAAATAAATTTAGTTACATTTTTTATAGATTTAGTGAACTCCTATCACGTAACTTTTTATATGTTATGACATTGATTATACTAGATACTTTGACTGGTTGATGTTATAATTTCATTGATTAAAAGTATAATTATTTCATTTTGTATGTACAATTTGATAAGAATAGTGATTTTGATATTTTAATTAGATTCTACTATTATTGTGATAGTTGGTCACTATTTCTTAAATAATAATGAATAATAATGTGTGTGAAAAAAAGGCAAAGACTCCTTATTAGTATTGGCAGGAGACTGACTGACCTATAGATGATAGTGGGCCGACGAGTTTTCCTTTAAAGTTGAAAGACATTTGTTGAATTTAGGCCTCGATAACTATGAAGTTTGCTTCTCATGAGTGATTTTATACTTCATTTGGGACAGTTTTCTTATTGCTTCTTAAAGTAGTTTTTTTTAGTACAAAATTTTTTAAACTTAAATTTTTTTTAGTAAAAAGTCGATTTTGAAAGCAAAAAGAAAGTTGTTCCAAATGAAACCTTAAGCTCCACTGGGGTTGAATCTTGACAATATTATAGTAAATAATTTTATCATGTTAAGTTGCATAGCCTTAGGCTTCATTTGGGAAAACTTTTTTACTGTTTTCTAAAGCAACATTTTAATACGAAAATTTCTCAAATTAGAATTTTCGGTACTAAAAGGATTATTTAGAAAGCAGTAAGAAAGTTATCTCAAAAGAAGCTTTAATTATAAACTTATTAAAAATAAGTTCATATGATCATGAAATCAATTCTTGAGATTACAAAATTTTAAATATAAACTAATTCTAATACTACTTTAATTACCATTAATTAAACTTGCTCATTGCACAATGTATATAGCATAGTGCTTGAGTGGTGCATACGTGTGGCTTTGTTTGCACACGTGTGGCAAAAACTAGCATTGCGCTTGGCTATTAAGGATTCGAGCTGTTCGCATTGTTTGATGCGCCCAAATTTATTATTTATGGGGACTGATTAATGGGTCGGGTCGAAAGTTTGATGGTGGGGTCTACTATGGGGTTCGTTATGTAAGTTTGTAATCTTTGGGGTGTTATTTGCAAATTAATGCGGGATACATGTAAATTTTATAATCATTTTTAAACTTTGACACGTTCGTTAATAATTGTGACAATTCTGTGCTTTTATCTTTTATTTAATTCGCACTACTAAATGGATCTATAGTGTAATTTATTTATTTTTATATTGGTGAAAATTAATTGCATATTTATTGACTAAATTTCAATGCAATAATGAATCCTTTATGATTTAAATTCGGGTTTGCCTAAATATATCCATCAACCATATTTATTGACTAAATATTGTTGAGTTCATGTAATTCGGAGAATTAGTTTTGCAAAATTAATATTTAGATTTAGTTTAGAACGATTTTTTTATTGTTTTGCAAATCTACTTTTTAGTAAAAAAAATCTATTGAAAGTAGGAAAAATAGTTATCTAAAATTATTTCAAACGAAGCTTTCCAAAATTTATTTTGTGCGGACACTGGACGACGTCCAAAGACCAACTAGAACGCATAACGTAACTTTTTTACACAGCGGTACCCAGCACTGTTACTGAGCAAAAAAGTGATATGGCGTGTTCTGGTTGATCATCGGACCATCCGGTATCTACACGGAATAATTTCTCCTAAATTTGTACCAATTTCTATGAGGTGAATAGGGATATTGACCATCAATGGAGTATTTGATGGGTTACTAATGTAAATATTTGATTAAATAAGGTAGTTATTGTAATTTGATATTTACTAATGTAAGCTAGAAGTTGATTTTGCAATGATGTTCTAATAATAAATTTTAGATCTATGTAGCTTGTTTAGTTAGTAAAAATCATAGATAGTGTTTTTAAGACTTCAAAATTACTTTTTTAATTTTAAACTTGTGCTTAGTTACTTAAAATTTTTTTTAAAGCAAATTGGCATGAAATTCAACATAAATTTTAGGTGTTATAGTACTTAAAAAACTACTATTCCGCTTGTGATGATTTTTTTTTTCATATACGTGTACGACACTTTTTTTAGCTTGTATTTTTTTTCTTAACAACCAATTTCAAAAAGCTAATATTGTAGATACTACTAAAAATATGAGTATAATGTACACAAAGATAGAGTGTAGAGCAATTAGATTAATAACAATGAGTGATGCGCTCATTGCTATTGAACTAATCGCTCCACACATTCTATTTTTGCACTACATTGCTCACTTTTTTCATACTCCCATGTTAGCTAAAACTTAATACTAAATAAAGTGTATCAAATGAGAGAATTTTCAATTTAAGATAAATTATGGCGCTTCTGTTATGATATCCTAATGTGTTGTGACTTATCATAATGCAAATGAATATTAATTATTTTAGTATTTTTAGTTTCTTTTTACATAAATTATATATATTTTTGATATTTTATAACTTGAATGATTCTTTGATATAATTTTTTTTTCAGGGATTTTATGTTCTTAATTATTTTATGTATGCTTTCCCAATAGATGTTATTATGTCACTTATAAATATCTAAAAGCATTCATTTTCACTCCATTCTAATCTAAGCCAACATATAGTGCTAGAAATGGAAAGAAACTCTAGAGAAAGAACCAATCTTGATGTCTTAAAGTTTGATTTAAAAGTTAAGCCAATTGGAAATATTATTTTTACATTAAGTAGGCTAATATTATCTTATCTCAAATTTTAATGATTTTGTCTTTTGTGTATTTTCTCGTGTTTCATTTAAATGAATTTTACTGAAATCAAGATATGATAATATTTGGACTACTTGCATTAGGTATTTCATAATATTTTATTAGTATTATGATATTTCTACATATTTTATGTGATTATCTCTTATTTTCATTTTGTAAATAGCAATTATTGAAATTTATTTTGTATGATAACTAATAGTTTGAATGTGTATATAAGATCCTAAGTAGCTAAATCATGATATTCAGTTATCAAACCATCTATTATTGCTTAGGTAGCATCCAACAAATAACATTGCATACATAGTATATATATATATGGTGTATTATTCATTGCACATTTATTTTATATATGTATAATCTAAATTAAGCTTAATTTTAGTGATGGAGAGAACTAATGGTCATATGACGAGAATTTAATTTGTGAATCATTTTGAAATGAAATTATCCTCCTATAAGAAATAAATATAAGGTGATCAACTACACCATAGATATCACATTGCGTTACGTTATGACATCAACAATATCACATATCGATAAGTTCAATATTCTAATCATAAGCAGTCAGTTGAGCTTACTTACTACTAACTTCTACGATAAAGTTCACGATAATACCTAGTTATCATCATCATCAAAAAAATTAGATTGGAAGAACACCAAAGCCATAGGACCAAATTTAATGAGTACAAGAGGTTAGATAATTAATTTTAAGAATAATCCTTTTCTTCTTATCCTTACATTGCATGCATATTGAACTGAATTAATATGATATTAATTACTTGCTTGCATAGTAAATAATAATTCTTATATGTTATGTTGACATTTAGGTTTTTTTTGGGACATTTTCCTACTATTTTTAAAGCAATTTTTTAGTACAAATTTTTTTCGTGTTTTTAAGAAATTCGTCCCAGACTTCGTTTGGGACAGCTTTAAACCACAATTTTTCGTGTTTTTAAGAAATTTTTGTACTAAAAAAATAACTTTACAAAATAGTAAGAAAGCAGCGCAAATGAAACCTTGGAAATATATCAGCTTTAGGTAAAACAGAAGCCATGCATTACTCTGCCGACAGATTGTTCTCCAAAAGGAAAATAATTGCAATATAAAATATTAAAATCACAACAACATGCAGAAGATCTCAGTGCACGAATTACAGCACATGAATATTGGATAATTTATAATTTAAATATAAATATAATATAACTATTTTGCATGTCTTGATCATCAATTCCTTTAACGTCCAAATAGCTCTTATTTTTTGAAGCTTTGGCTGCTGATCTTCCAACATCATATTAATTGACTTAACTACATAGGCAAAAAAAGAGTCAGAATATTAACTCGGATCCTTCACAGTTATCCGAATCCATGTTCTTCGTTCTTAAATATCTATAAATACACGTTTTATTTTATTTTATTTTTCTTATTTTAAAATCTTTGTGGATTATAAAAAACATATAGTTAGAATGAGAAAATTGAATACGTAATTAATATTAAGATAGGTATATAGATAGATATGTAGATATTATTAAGAAATATCATGCCTACGGCTTGATGCCCGATGCCCATAAATGCAAGGTTGTAGAAATGTAGTTATGTTATAGCTTAATTATATAAAAAGGTTCAAAGTAGAGTTAGAGTCTCTTTGGGATGGTTATATACTTTTTTTTTAAGTGATTGTACGTAAAGTTATGAAAAGAAAGTGATTTTTTTGAAAGTTGTTGTGAAAAGCACGGCTTTCTCCCACGGAAATTTCTTAAGAGGAGGCAGAAAATAATAGCAAAATAGAACTGTGGTTGTAATCTGAAAGGCTAAGTAAGAAAGTTTACCAAAGAGAACCTAAATCTCATATAGTTTTAGAAGGGTTTTGATTGTTAATTATCGAGGCAAAAAATAAATATAAATTTGGATTGAAATAAAAATAGGGCTATCCATCCAAAATTATAAAGATGTGAGATCATATAATTGATTGTTCTCTGTATATAATTGGTTCGATAATGTCAAATTTGCAACTCATTGAGGCCTATGAATAATTAAGCACTATCTTCACAAATAGCAAATGTTTGATTGCTTATTTAAGTGTTGGCTTTAACATCTAAAACTTAGAAGGAACCAAATTATAGATTCTTAAATGCATGCATTTTTACTCTATTATAAGAAGTAATTTTGTAGGAATTTAATAAAATGTTAAGAATAAAATTTAATAAATTTGTTATTTTTGTAAAATTTTAAATAACTAAAGTAGAAAATTGTTAATTTTGTAAATAGATAAGTTCAAAACATTACATTTGATAAAAAATTTGAAAGTTGTTATCAATGTTCTGAGATATGCTCCCCTTTATATCAAATTCATAAATTTTTAAAAAATAAAAAAAAATCAGAATATTTTTATATTATAATTAGTCTATAAATTCTTTTAAATGAATATAATATATATAAATAATCATTCTAATAAATATATAATCATTTTTTCAAAAAAAAGAAAAAAGAAAAAATCACTCCATTATTAATTTAATTTCTCTCTATCTTCCCGCATGCCTGAAATCAAGGCTCGGCCATCGCTGACGCACTCGATTTCCACAAATTATTAAAAAAATAAAATTCATTAAACTAATTACGCCTAATCAAAGAATCATAGATACATAATTATGTCATGAATCCAATCACTCAGCCTAGCTTCTTACTTAATTGGAACTAATTAATGCTCTTAATTAATAATTAATGACTAATCCGTATCATTGATTCCTGCGAAGTCTCCTCATTAAACGCTCTTCTTCTACTTGACTTCGATCAATTCAACGTTCTAACTTTTGAAATTAACGCTTCATCAGTTTCTATTCCCTTCACTTCCTTTCTTTTGGAGCATTAATTAATTATAATATTCATATGTTTTAGCTGAAGCTAGTGTAAGAGTTGCCTAATTAGGCCACATTAATCACATTAATTACTCCATTCAACATCGGTCTACTTGCATCAAATAAATAATTTAATAAACAAGTATTTTCAAATTTCTCATCAATCATGATGATTAGTTATTTAGGTCAAAGTTTAAGCAAGTCAAAAATTTTGAGAAGTTATTACGAGAATTTTTTTTTCAGATAATTTTTATTCATTGTTCGTTGTTGTTTGTCAATCAAAAAGATCGTTTATCGATAACTATTGTTTGATGTGGAAACCTATCACCACCTATCAACAACTAGTGATCAATTACGAATTTCATTATTCGCCATCACCCCACGTGAACTATCAACCAATATAGTGGCTCACTATGAACTGTCGCCCAACGATTACATATATAGAGCTTACAAGCATTTTTCACCTTTAGTTCTCTCGAGCTCGTGCGCTTCTCCTCTAGCGGCTAGGGTTCGGGCTTTGGTCCCCGCCGGCGGGGGTTTCCGGTCCTTTTCTTCAGGAAAGTGTTCGTCTCTCTTTTCTGTGTTACTGGGTTTTTTGTTTTTATTTTCTTCCGGTTTTACCGGTATGGCTCCGATCAAATTGAAAGATCCTGGTTTTTTCGGGGGGATCTCTCACTCTAAATCTTTTCTTCAAGCTCTAGCTGGATCGTCTTCCTCTTTTCTAGATTTGAGGCCTTCTACCTTTCGTGGTCTACCATCTCTTTGGGTTTCTGATGAGGAAATTAGGGATTTGGCTGTACCTTTTCGTTTTTCATTAGTTGGTTTCTTCCCGTCGAAACGTCCCCCTCTTGACGCGATTCGCAATTTTTTTTTCAATTTGAAGCTGAACGGTGAAGTTTCTGTTACCGTTTTGGATTCTACACACATTTTGATTAAGTTATCCAACGATTTAGACTATTGTAGAGCTTTTTGCCACCGATCATACCTGGTTTTCAATTGTTTTATGAAATTAACAAAATGGTCTCCTACTTTAGACATAGGAGTTGAGTCGCCGATCATCCCGATTTGGATTTCATTTCCTCATCTTCGTCCTCATTTCTTTGCGCCAAGGATTATGTTTGGGCTTGGTGAGTTATTTGGCAAACCTTTAAAAATAGATGAAGCTACATCGGTTGGTTCACGTCCGTCCAATGTTCGTGTTTTAGTTGAAATTGATATTACCAAAACTTATACGAAGCAAGTTTGGTTAGGATCTGAGGCTCAAGGGTATGTTCAGGATGTGGTTTTTGATGAATTTCCTCATTTTTGTAGTGTTTGTAAATGTTTAGGGCATGTGTCTGGTAAGTGCAAATCCGATTCTATCTCTGGTAAACCTGCTGATCCTGTTGAGGTTTTACCGAATTTTGGTGTGTTAAATGACGGTTTGGATGTTTCCTCTGTTCCGAAAAATGTGGCTAATGTTTTGGTTAATTCTGAGATGGTTGGGGTGGATTTGCTCACTGTGGAGCCTTTGGGCGATTCGCCGGCTGATGGGGTTGTCCCGGTTAAGTTGGGTATTTCGGTGGGTGTTAGTAATTGCCGGTTGTTGGCTAGTGATGGTGGTAATTTGCTGGCTGATGCTTGTGATGGTGTTCTGTCGCATAAGGCTACCCCTTTTTTTCCTTCGGGTTTGTTGAATGTTTCTGATCTTGCGGTTTATAATTTGGAACCTCTAGTGGCTGTTAGTGACTCGGTACTGCCAGCGGGTTCTGAGGTTTCACCTGTTATGGGTGTTGTGGTTGAAAATGGCGGTTTGCAGGTGTCAAAGAATTTGGAAAGTGGTACTGATGGTGGCGTACCTGTTGTTTCTGTTGGGCTTGTGGATGAGTCTACGCATATGGTTAGTGTGAAAAGGCTTTCTTCTACCAACAACTTGGTTGTGGTGCCAGTCAATGAGGTGGATGTTCATGAGATGGTTACCTGTATGGGTAATTCTCCTGGTTTGACGATTAGAAAACAGGGAGATTGGCTGGTTGATTCGTCGGATACAGAATCGGAGTCTGAGTTAAATATTTCTGACAATGATTTTGTGCTTGGATGTAATAAAAATGCTGCCACTCTGGGAAAATTTTGGGGGAGGGGCCGTCGTAGGCGATGAGTTTCTGATAGCTTTGTTTTTCTTCTTGCTGTTGCTCGGTTTTTGTTGGTTTTATTATTGGATTGGCAGGTTTTTGTGGCTATGGGCAATGATGTGGTCGAGGCTCGCGTTCCGATCAGCTTTGCTGGTGGCAACCGTTGGTGAGGGACTCGGGTTGGCTTTTTTGATATTCACTGACTGGACAGTCTGTGCGGGTTGACGGGATGCTGGGAGCCTTGGCTATTCGCTGAGCCGTCTTCTTAGCTTGTAGTTTTTTTGTCAGTTTGGTTTTTGTGGTTTTTTCTTTTTTCTTACATTTGAAATGGTTGTATCCTTGGATTTGAGATTATGAATAGAATTATTTTGTTGTTAAAAAATTATATATATATATATATATATATATATATATATATATATATATATATATATATATATATATAGAGAGAGAGAGAGAGAGAGAGAGAGAGAGAGAGAGAGAGGCTTACAAGCATGTCAACTCTCATACACGAAAAAGAATGATGACCTTATCAACCAATCGTAAAATTGGCACTCGTATAAAAACAAGTCTCCGCAAAAGGGAGAGCAATGACAAAGTTCTCCAACCTTCAATGACTTGAAGTCTAGCATGAGATGTCCAAAAAGTAGGAGTGAACATCAAGAAGGAGAAAGCTTCAACAATTTCAAACAACAAATAAGAAAATTTGGATTCTCGAGCCCGAGCGAGGAAAGGAGCCTGAGATGAAAGGGAATGTTTACATGGTATGTAATTCTAGGTTGAAATTCTTGTAAGCAAATAACATTAAGAAGACAAACAAAAGAAGAAGAGGATGAGCATCTTAGTCGCATCCTAAGTGAATAAGACAAACAATTTAAAGGAGATGACCAATTACTTCATATCTGAAGGAATTCGACATTATGAAGGAATTCGACATTGTGACATTTCAAAAAGAAATTCAAAAAGGTCATAAAACTATTATCAGTTGTGAATGGTCTCTCAACGTCCACCTCAAAGGAATTCGAGCCATCTAAAATATATAAGAACTCAAAGTGTGACCACATACCTCAAAAAAAATTTGATGTCGAGCGATTTTCAGCTAACTGACAAAGGTAAGTGACTAAAAATTTTAATGCCATCACCAAAAATAAATAAAAATATTTTAGAGTAATAGTAATTGACTTTTAACCGGACACAATGGTGAAAAAGGATTCATGTAGCCGACCCCACTACACGTAGTGGGACAAAGGCTTGATGTTGTTGTTGTTGTAATTGATAAGTATTCCTTGTACGAAAATGTTAGCAAATAATATTTATTGATAAAAGGATTCAATTAGAAATATCCTGAAAAAGGAATATCTCCTCGTTGGATGTCTTCTGAATTTTTATTTTTTTTGGGCCTGCACAAAAATCTAGAATATAGGACTTTTTTAGGTTATAAATGAGAATTGAATCAAAAAATTGATTAGTATTGTTGTGTCCTGGAGTATTCGCGGCAGTAGAGAAATATAAAGTTTAACATCTTAGTGTTGTATGAAGATCCAACACACAAACATATAAGAGAGAGATGGTATAACGTTCATAAGAGACACTAGAGTTTTTACGTCGAAACCCCTAAAAAGGGGGAAAACCCACGGGGCCTGGCCCAATTTGAATGAATCCACTAGCATTTGTAGTCGATTATAAATGAGGCCCTTCTTAGGGAGAAGGCCTTGACTTGATGTCACAAATGTACATCATATAGACGTATTACATGGTGGGAATTGCAATAATCAACATAGACATGTTTGTTTGGACGGCAGTATCATAGTTGATATGATAGATATTGGAAAGATCATAGTAGGCAGGAGACAGGGGTCATAAAGATCATTGTCCGGTGATGTAGGTCGGAAGGACCGGAGCATGCAGGAGACCGAGGTTAGAAAGACCGTTTTCTGGCGATGTTGGTTGGAATGACCGTAGTAGGCGACGAAGGTCGGAAGGACCATAGTCGACAGAAGACAGGGGTCCAAAAAACTGTAGTTGACCGGAGATCGGGGCCAGAAATATTGTTGTAGTAGGGCGGTACTCTGGAAGAACTCTAGGCATCAGGTTGTGGTCCAACAGAAGTCTGAGTCTCAGGTAGTGGTCCGGTAGAAGTCTAGGTGTCATGTGGTAGTTCACCACAAGTCTGGGCCTCAAGTGGTGGTCCTGGCAGAACTCCAAGCCTCAGGTGGTGGTCCTGACAGAAGTTCAGACCTCAAGTGGTGGTCCGGCAGATGTTCGAGCTTCAAGTGGTGGTCCGACAGAAGTTCGGGCATCAGGTGGTGGTCCGGCATAAGTCTGGGCCTCAGGTGGTGGTCCGGCAAAACTCTGGGCATCAAGTGGTGGTCTGGCACAAGTTCGGGCCTCAGGTGGTGGTCCGGCGAAAGTCTGGGCCTCATATAATGGTCCGGCGGTTCGGCACAAGTCTGGGCCTCTGGTGGTCCTCTAGGCCTCATATGTTCGAGCCTCAAGTGGTGGTCCGACAGAAGTTCGGCAATAAGTCTGGGCCTCAGGCAAGTGGTGGTCTGGCACAAGTCCGGGCCTCAGGTGGTGGTCCGGCGAAAGTCTGGGCCTCATATGATGGTACGGCGAAAGTTCGGGCCTCAAGTGGTAGTTCGGCACAAATTTGGGCCTCAGGTGGTGGTCCGATAAAAATCTGGGCCTCAGGTGGTGGTCGGTAGAAGTCTGGGCCTCAGGTGGTGGTCCGGCGAAAGTCTGGCCCCAGGTGGGGGTCTGGCGGAGCAACGATGTTAGGCGGTGGTCCGGTGGAACTCAGGCGGTGGTCCGACGGAACTCAGGCAATGGTCCGGCGGTGGTCGAGGAGCAAGAAGGCAAGAGCGATCTATGATCTCTCTCTCGAATTCTTTGGCTTGGGTCCCTTATCAAGAGAAATAAGGGGTCTATTTAAAAATTTCTGGAGTTACATGGTTTGTAAATATGTGAGAGATCAAGGGTAAATGAGGAGTGATTGGATGGACGACCTATTTTGAATCCCTTGATCAAGGATCGTTTGATGGATATTTAAATGTCTTAGTGATGTCAGAATTTGGTGATCTTGGGCTCGTTGGATTCGTCTCGTCGAGCCGCTCAATTCGACTATAAGCATGTTATGTTTGGAAACTGTTTGGTAATCCAAATTGTGATTCGAACCCTCCAACAGCACTCCTAACCCTTGATTTGGACCCATTTGGGCGCGGATTGGGTTGGATTTAGTGTGGTAGGGTTCTTATTCTCGAGTCATTCAGTTCGACTATAAGTTTGCTAAAATCAGAGTTCGGATGGTCCCAATTTTAATTTTGAAAGTTTCCAACTTGATTTTGCCTCAAGATTCGCGCCCGATCAAAATAATTTTTTGATGATATATCAAGTATTGATCTTGTTCTTAGAAATCAATCTATACTGATCTCATTGTCTTTATTGAAAAAATTGAAAAATAAAATCCTCTAAATTTATCATGTTGCAAATACATTAAGGAGATGTTTCTATATAAATACTTTTTAGGGACTTTCACTTTTCAATTGTTTTGAGAAAGTTTTTGATATTTTCTTCTCCATTAGAAAACTTCATTCCCTTAATCAAAATTTCTAAAACTACCTATCAATACCAAATCATGAGAGGAAGAATCAAACGAAGCCTTAATACGGGATGCCCAATAAATCAGAGTGATAAAAGGCCTTGCTAGTATAAACAAATATGACCTTTTCTTTCAAATGAGGCCTACATGAAAGCATGTATAACCGTAAATTCACAAGAATAAATTCGCCAGTCTGGACAATTGAGCATCAGATATAGTTAGGTTTACAATCTTAGCACCAAAGTTACAAAGATCCAAAACTATCCATCAATACCAAATCATGCAAAATCTAGAGATCAATGACTAGGTTGCAAACCAAAGTTTTATAAAGCCCAGCATCAATTTCAGACTTTAGTGCAGCCTTACTATTCTTGTCTATAAAATAAAAGTAAAAAACTGTTAATTCTGTTTATTTAAATTGAATGTTAAAGATTTTCACAAAGGCTAATCTCTTTTTTTTTTTTTTTTTTTTTTTTTTTTTTTTTTTTTACGGGAGGCAAACTGAAGGAGCCTTACCAAATTTCTTCTTTTTTCTTTCCCTGTACCGGCTACCGCCAGAATCTGGGAGTTAAAGACCTTATGGCCGGCTCCATTTGGAAGTATAAATGAAAGCTTTTGCTGAACGAAGGCTCTTGTAGATATGAGGCCTGAGAAAGTGTACAAATGAAACAACAAAGAATGTGAAATAGAATGAGTTAGGATTTTGGTTTTTCAAATCCAAACGACGCCCATTGTTCCACTGTAAGACCGTTAGGAAGAAGAAAAAAAATTAAAAAATAAAGTTTCAATGGCCCATATGAAGATTCTGAAATATTGAATCTCATTTTGATTGTTAAAACAAAGCATGTGATACCAAAATCTAGGTTTGCTGTTAACCATGACAAAGATGTTTCCAAGATGAATAAGGTTTCGTTTGAGACGGCTTCCTTACTGCTTTTTAAAATAACTTTTTAGTAAAAAAAATAAAATATTTGTACTAAAAAACTATTTTAAGAAGTAATAAAAAGTAGTCCCAAACGAAGCCTAAATCTCATTTAAGTAGTTGATTTACATTTCTTTCAAATCAAAAGAACAGAAGCTTTAGGGAGACTAAAAATATGAGATATGGCATGCATGATGGAGTACATGGAAACTTTATGGAGCCTTAGCAGTTTCCCTAACCAGAGCAAGCTTGGCCAAGAGACCTGACAGCTGAAGGAGTGACCCAACCCCATCACAGATTCTCATGTGAACAAATCCTGTTTCCTGCAACCAATCAGAGATGTGGGATAAAGTTAAAAGATTTGAATAATAGAAAGAATGGCTAGGCAAGTTAGCATACCTTCAAGAACTCTAGTTTAAGATATTCAGCCATGTCATAGTTTTTAATTATACGGAAGAGAGTGGTGATTATGTCTGTGGGAGAGTAACCCAAATCAAAAAGCTGCTTAAGTCCAGAGCATGCATCATCAAACCTTCCCTCGATGACATTTCGGACCATGTTCTTCACGTGTAAGGGGTGAGGCTGATCACAGACCTGAAAATTAATAGAAAAAAGGTTGACATCTAGCAAAAGATTACAAGAGAAGATTAAAGGGAGAATATTAGATGCATGGATGACTGGTAGTCGATAGAAGAAAAAGGAACTTGCAGGATAAAGGAACAGAGCACAATAAAGACACAAGTTCTGGTTTCAAAGTAATAATATATTGTCCTATCTTCTTTTCATAGTTTTTTCCGGTACATATATTTGGGGTATCAAGTTGAAGCCAAAAGCTTCATTTGGGACAGTTTTTTTATTACTTCTTAAAGCAGCTTTCTAGTTAAAAAATAAAAAAATTTGTACTAAAAAACTGCTTTAAAAAACAGTAAGAAAGCCGTCCCAAACAAAATCTAAAGCTTGCTGAAAAGAGGATCTTAACAAAAAAAGTGAGCACAGTACTATCATAACAAAAAAGCAGCAACTATAATAGTGATGGCTGTAGTTATAGGTGATGGAATAAAACAAAAAGTACAATAGGTAAGTTACTCTATCGCACAAGTGATGCACCGCATCAAATCTCCCATGCTGAAGAAAGAGTCAATCCATTGCAGTTGTATCCCTCTGAGCATTATTGGGAGGAAAGAAAGCATATATATCAGCAATGTTAAATGTGGACAAGGTAATGTGCTCAGGAGGCAAGTCAACAACATAGGTGTTATTATTGATTTTCTGTAAGATGGGAACAGGACCCACTTTTCGGGGAGATAACTAAGAGTAGGTACCGGATGCAAAACATGCCTCATAAGAACCATTACTAAATCACATGGATTGACAATTTTCGCATGGTGGTGAGAATCTAAAGCTAGTCTGAGAGTTTAAATTGATGTTGGTGCACAACCGCTTCCACAAGTCTCCAAAAATGACTGATAAATTTAACACCGAGATTAGAAATGAAATTTCTCAAGAGGTCATGAAAACGAACTATTTCGTTAAAGAAAAGTGACGATGTTGGGTGCATCAAACATTTTTTTACAAGCCACAAATTGTGGCATTTTTGAAAACCTCTCCACAATGACCATCACCAAATCACTTCTTTACTTGGTACATCGTAAACTCAAAATGAAGTCAAGACTTAAATCTTCCCAAATGGTTTCTAGAATGAGTAATGGCATGTATACCGAATGCTTTTGCTGCCTCCCTTAAATGTTTGACAACTCTAATACCTTTCGACAAAGCAAGCAACATCACGACATAAGCGAGGCCATAAGAAACAAAACTGAAGTTTTGGAATGGCCTTTTCGTGGCCAACATGAGCTAAAAGCCCTCCACTATGTATCTTTTTGACCGGTTGTTGCTGCCAGGAAGAATCGAGAATGCAAAGCAGATTGCTTTCAAAGAAAAAATCATGTCGAATGAAATAATCATAGACACTATTATATGTGCTACATTCGCACCATATTTTACTGAAATCTTCATCAAAGTCATACAACTCTTTTTAAATACTCTAAACCAGTGATTTCAATTTGCAATTGAGTTAATAGAGTTTATCAACAGCTTAAGGCATCAGCAACCCGATTTGTTTATCCTGATTTGTGTTTTAAGGTGAATCACTGCAAAATTAGCACCCACCAAGCATGCATCAAGTTTAATTTTTTCTGACTGTTAATGTACTACAGAACTTTGTGATCCCAACACAAAACAAAATCTTGATTCAATTAGTAGTACTCCCATCGTTTTAAAGCACGAACAATGGCATATAACTTGTGTTCATATGTAGTCCACTTCTTCCGAGCAGGGCACAACTTCTCGCTGAAGAGCACAATCAGCATATTTTCTTGAATCAAAACAGCCCCGAAACCTACAGCTTATGCATTGATTTCTACCTTGAAAGGTTTTTCAAAATCTAGAAGAGCTAGCAGGGGACTGAAGCCAATGTTGCTTTAATGGATTTGAAACTTAGATGCTACACTGAGGTCCTTTGAAAATGTTTCAATTTTACGATTATGGGCGCCAATAAAATACTGAAATTATAGGTGAATCAATGATACAAATTTGTCTATCCATGAAAGCTAAGAATATCAAAAAACAACAATGATGTTGGCCAATCTACACTTGTTGAGACCTTATGCTGATCTACTTAAATTCCATCAGCAGGAAATAATCAATCCAAGAAAATAGACTTTTGAAGTTGCAAACTCGCACTTCGGCAAATTTAAGTACAATTTGTTTCGTCGCAAAGTTTCAAAAATCAATGTCAAATGTTATAAGTGTTCAGCCAAGGTGGAACTAAACACTAAGATATCATCAAAATAAGCAACGCAAAATAGGGGTGTCAATTGACTCGACTAGATAACCCAACCCGGAAAATCTGGGTCGACCCGTTTAACAAATGGATCGGGTTAGGGTTCAAATTTATGACTCGTTTGAAAAATCAAGTAGAGTCTAAGTCAACTTGATAACCCGAATTTGACCTGAATTTTACCCGAGTTCTGGCTGCCCACTCTTGTTCCTGTACCCGCATAGGCTCCGGCACTCCGCTATGCTGCCTATGCATCTGTACCTCACCCGCACCCATACAGGTAGTTGCACTCACGTTGCCCGCAACTCGTGCTTGCCCTTCCCTGCTCGCGTCGCGCACCTCGCAATCGCGCTCGCCTATTGTCCTGCTCACAACCTGGGTTAGCAGATCAGGTCAGATCAACCCAATAACCCGGCAAATCAGGTCCGAGTCTAAATTCCTAACCCGTTTGCCTAATCGGGTCAAGTTCGAGTTGAATTAGTTGAAGGCAAGTCAATTTCAGGTTGGACCAACCCATTTTGACACCTCTAATGCAAAATTTATTCAAAAGTGGCTTAATTATTTCATTCATTAACCTTATAAAAGTTGAAGGAACATTGCATAACCCAAACAATATAACTATCCACTAATAAGGCCCTATCGAGTTTTGAAAATAGTTTTCTACTCATCCCCGATCGAATGCGGATTTGGTGATACCCGCTGCACAGATCTTATTTTGGAAAAAAAAAAAAAAAACATAACCTACCAATTTATCCAATAACTTGTTGATTCGACGCACTGGAAATTAGAATTTGATTATTATTTTATTGATAGACTGGTAGTCAACATACATTCGCCAACTACCATCTTTCTTTAGAACAAGCAAGGCAGGAACGGCACAAGGACTTAAGCTAGATTGTATTAACTATTTGGCCAATAAGTCATCGACAAGCTGCTACAAAATATCATTTTCTTTTGTTGGACTCAGGTAGATTAGGAAGAACAACACCTGGAACAAAATATGTTTGGTGTTGTATCGCACTCAAAGGAGGCAAGAAATCAGGCAACGAATTTGAGCCAATATCCAAAATTGTTGAATTAAAGTTTGCACTTCAACAAGGAGAGGAATTTTATCAAAAAGATAGTTTTCTTTTAAGTACTCATGCTAGCGACATAAGAGGTTTCCTACCAAGAGCTGAGAAGTGAGGAAAACTAGAAACAAAGTGCATTACAGCTTTGGTTTTAGTTGTGGAATGGTTGGATTCAGTAGATTGTGGTAGCAACTGTTACCCTTTACCCTTTCAATAGAATGAATATACATTGGCTCGGCCGTCATATGCAACTCCTACATTGAATTGTCGAGGCCTCCCAAAATAATGTGACAAACATCCATGTGTAATACAAAACACGAGACTTTTCATACATAATGCTTGTCAATTGAGAACTTCATACGATACATCTCGAAAACCAAAATATACATATCTTTCTTAATCCGGCTAATCTTATAAAAATGGGGGTTTGCTGTGGTTTTAAGTGGTAATGCTTGAACCATTGAATGCAAAATCACATTTTCTATACAACCGTTTCAATGAGCATATCGCAAACCTTGCCCCGTTAATGTTGCACTTTGTTCAAAAAATAGAATTATGCTGAGAATTTATTTGTTGACGAGGTGCTAGCAGCAGTTTTCCAACACGTAAATAAGTGGTTCTCCATCATCTCTAGTTACGCCTTCAATTTCTGGTTCTTTCTCAGTATCAACAGCAACTTGTTCATCATCAACTTCTTCATCTATTAAATGTAAATGTTGCCTATTTGAACACTTGTTAGATTTATGTCCCTGCTTGGAATAATGAAAGCATTTAATGATACTTGGTCTTGCATAGGGGTTTTCTTACATAGGAGCCTTTAATTTCTCCGGCAATTTTGCAACTCTCATGCCAATAGCAGGATTCTTTTGACGAGCTGCTCCTACAGGTGTTGTTTGCCTACTAGAATTTGTGAGCTTCCATGCAGCTTCAAGGTGTTGTTGATGTGTCGGTTCAGGCTGAACCGGCCCAGCTGGCCCAAGGGCCTCTTCAACACGTTTACAGGAGGCGGAATCCATCTGCCTCCCTTGGCTTGGCCCGCCCATAGGGGGGCCCCACTTGTCCATTGGTTTTGAAATTTAGAAGGAGGGGGCGACTAGGGCTTGGCAGGGAAAATATATTAGGAAAGCTTTTGTATTAAAGGGGATGAGGGGGATTAGAGAGGTTTATGTTTTGATTGATTGAAAATTAGGGTTCTTGGTGTTTGGGCTCTAGACTCTCTTGTCTAAGGATTTGGGAGAGAAGATCCTCCTCTCGAATTGAGGATCTCTTTTATCTTGCTTTTTGTTTGTTTCCCTTTGCTTTCTATAAGACATTGTTATTGTGTGATTGTTCTTCCACGATATTTTCTATGTTTTTCTTGTTGTTTTATCGATTTTTTGTTAGGTTTGCTTGCAAACTCAAGTATTTCCTATCATTGTTCAACAGCTTCTCGGCGTGTAGCATAGGAATGATAGCCACGTGCTAGTGAATTCAAGCTTTAAGTGCAAAATTAACACCTTGAGATAGAGACCACACTTAATTAAGCTCCAATTTATCTTGAATAACATCCTTGAGGCCAACAATATATCTTGCAACTAGCTGATTAGTATTCTCCTTGAGGTTGTTCCTTGCACTGAGGCAGTAGAACTCCTCTACGTAATCACTCACAAATCTATTACCATGAGTACAATATTTTTTTTTTTTTTAAATAAGTATAATATTGATATTGGAGATACAACATTTGCTCAAAGTTTGTAGGAAAGAAATGATCTTGAAAGAGCTGTTTCATCCTAAACCAATTGCAAACAGGACTTCTACTCTCATAACATCGTGTCTTCAACAGCTGTAACCACCAAACACTAGCACCTCTCTTAAGCCAGCAACCAACATATTTCACTTATTTTTCAGGTTCAATTTCCATGTAATAAAAAAAAAAATCTCTACCGCACGTTCCCAATCCAAGTAATATTCTATATGTAGTCATTCATCAAAAAATGAATGTCGAGTTTCATGCAAAACTCACAATGGTGATGGTCGTTCCCCATGTCCTTCTCCTTCACATAGAATTAATCATTATGTTTCCCCCAATAGAATCCGAAAGAACTTCACGGCTCGAATTACCAATATCGTCTTTCAAATCTAAAATCTCAGGTATTGTGGGTGCTCGCCTTCAGCCGCGGTCCGCAAAGCCATCGCATTGAAGAGTAGGTGTGGTTGCCTACATTGTCATTCAAATTCGTGTGGTTAACACATGAACCCATTTTGAGGGCAATAGCTCTCGTTGTAAGTTTGCGGTAAAATGATAAAACTCTGAAGTGAGTGCATCAACCTGTCGAATCAGTCCCGTTTGAACTGTCCATAGGACAACTAGATTGCGATCATCATCGTCGACTCATCATCGTCGACTCCCCTCTCACAACAATCTACCATTCTTCACAAGTTCCGAGTTTTGATAACAAACTGATGTGGCAGTCAATAGAAGAAGAAGAAACTTGTAGGAGAAAGGAACAAAACACAATAAAGAAAAAGTGAGCACCGTATTATTATAACAAAAAGAGCAATTATTGTAGTGGTGGTTGTAGATATAGGTGATGGAATAAAACAGAAAATAAAATAGTAAGTAGGTAAGTTACTATCTTGCACAAGTGATGCACCACATTAATGACTTTACCTTAAAAACATTCTCCTGATTGACAAATCGAAACCCGCTGAAAGTGGCCTGCAAATTATTCAAAGCCTGCCTCATATCACCATCAGCAGTGAAAATAATTGCCTCAAGACCTTCAGGCACATAAGGGACCTATCAAAAGTTACAAGTTACAAGTATGGATCTTGTACTTTAACATAGTTGGAAAGATAAATGAAACATATAGTTTGACTTTGATATCTCTACAGTATGTAGCAGAATCACATAATGAGATGCAGAGCAATGCAATTTTTGTTACAATAGTAAAACCTCAGAATTTTAAGTGAAAAGTGCAGCTGGTTTAACCATGAAACTGCTGCAAAACAGCAAAGGGAAAACCAAGACTACAGACTGTGAACCACAAGATGCATCATGCCCTCAATGCATTGAAACAACCATTAAAGGGCCTTGTAGCCCTTTTCCAATCTTACTGGTCTACCTCACTCTAGATTCCATATGTTATCTTGGTTTGCAGAGATCTATTTTGTAACTTAATATATGCATATTCCAGTATATTTTGAGAAATAAATTACACAACTAAAGTTGAGGGAAATGACAATAATATTGGTATGCACTACAACATTCTGAAGAAAACAGAAAGAAAAGTTGCTCATAATTTTCAGCATTTTTTGCATATTCAATATTACCTTTAGAAGCATAACCTACACATGATAAAAAAAATAAAAATAAAAAAAACTTAGCTCCCCTCTAAAAAATATTAGTTCATACATCAGAAAGGTTTCAATAGCACCCGTTCCAGTCAAAGAAAAGAGATCACATTGTTTCTCAAACTAGGTAAAGGATCAACTGATTGAACCTGGAAGGCTGGAAGGTTAAGGTTGTCAATCTCATAATCAATAAAAATATAAAATACAAATTTTATTTAGAAGAGGAAATTTTGTTTGAAAAAACAAAAACCACCGACACTTACTTTTGCAAAATTACTACATGGACCAACTCACCAACTTGCATCTCCAGCACCAGGGGTGCAAAGAAAAGGAGCAAGGATGACAATGCTGAGCGATATAAAGAATGCTAACATTGTTGGTGGTCATGTAGCATGTGGACGCCAGTAACAGAAATGTAGAGAGAAATGTGGAGGCTGTAATTAGTGTGTAGAGAGGAAGAACATGGACACTAATTATTAGAAATGCAGAAAGCTACATGGTTGCCCGAGATTGATAGTGCAGAGGTGTAGAGCTAAGAGTTCATTACAAGCAAAAAAGTCTGAAGCCGCCTAGCAACAGCGAGGATCCTGGCACAATAGCAAAAATATTCAAAAAGTGATTTAAGAGTAGGCCAGCTCATTAGCAGCTCTAAAACAGCATAAGGGCACAACGAAGTTGCTCGAGGAGATGCAACAAAGGTGTGCAAACAAACACTGAGTGATTGTGCCAAATGATGGTGAAAGATCTAAGCGTGTGATAGCAAAGGGGATGGATACAAGAAGCAATTAGCTTCAAGAGGCCACAATGGAATTGAAGAAGAGATGGAAAGCAAACTAAGTAAAGAGAAAAAATGTGATTGGAAATGAATTCCGAACCAACAGGTTTTTAGCACAATTCAATATGATTCCAAAGATTGGTCAACTTTAGAGGTCCATCTGGCTCAATAGAAGATTTGTTCTAGCTCCTAACAGTAGAATGAATCAACCAAATTCAGTTAAATAGCATTGGTACTTGAAAAACCTCTCCCATACAAATACTAATTGATAGCAATCATCTGACTAATACATCTACTACGAGAATGGCTTGTTAAGAGTAAATGTGAGCCCAATATCGAAGATATTATAGTTTAGGTCAGATTAAGAGTTTAAAATCATAAACTTCTCCTATTGGGGATTTCCTTCAAACAATTCCTTCACAGTAAAATAACTATATACCTTGTGATTAACTAAGTATATGTGTATAAATTTGTTTTCTAATTTTTGGGAATTTTTGTTTGATTCCTTGATTTTAGAAATATTTAATCAGTAATATATGATAATAATTTTGTGAATTGTGAGATTTGAGAGGAATAACGCAGGAGTTTCTCATAAAATTTTATGAGGGGTATTGCATTTGCCTAGTATGAATATTAAGTTTTTAAATACCAGTGAATCACGAGATAAGTAAGATTCAAACTTCAAACAGTGTAAGTCAGCTAGGATGCAGTGGTTTAAGTAGTTACTGCACATGCATATTTTGCTTTCGTAAGTTAAAAGTAATTAAAAGACTTATGGATGCAGTAATAATTGTTATATTGATTGTCCAATCAATCATATGACATTTTGATGTGAAACTAACATGCGCAGGAGCTCATTTAAGAAATTTTAAGAATAGTTGACAATGAATTACCAATTAATAACTTATTGAAATAACAAGTAAATTCATTAAAGAACCTTAGTCTTTGACTTTCTTAGGCGAAGGAGTACAAGTAGATTAACCAAAACTCATAGGTAACCAAAGATAGTAGCAATACCAAAAGCTATTAACCAACAATCCGCAAATTAATAATGAGAGTTTTCACCTTGGGGATTAATCACTCAACTACACTAGGCTTAGCGGGAGATGATCTTCAACACACTTAACGATGCCATGAGGAGGGCCGCAACACCGATGGTCTTGAACCACGAAAAGGTTGGCGGTGGTGAAGGAGGCACGGACGGATAGCCGATGACGGTCCACGAATAGTCTTCGAATTGCTCGTCGATGACGTCTATGAGCGTGGGAAGAATGCGATTTAAGTAGTCTTCAACCGTGTCGTCGGATCCACCCGACGTCGAAGAATGGAGACCGGGTGATATGGATGTCACCGTAGATATCAAACACCAATCCACTATCGATCTTCGGATCCGCCATACATGCTTGGCGTAGGAGAATCTTTCATGAGAAAAGAGGAAGAACGTGGTGTGGCGAGAGAGCACTTGTAGTTGAAAAGGTGGGAGAGGAGGAGATGAGGCCGGCAGGAATCCCAAGGAGAGAGGGTTGGGTTCGGCGGGTGCAAGAAGGAGGAGGTTAGGGTTAGGGAAAAGAGGTTTAGGAAATTATGGGGGGGGGGGGGAGATTAATCAAAACTGAAAGTTAATTTCATTTTTGAATAGATTAGGCGGGAAATGACTTGATATTTGAATTTCAAATCAAGTGGAGTTAAGGCCTTAAGTGGGGAATTAATGGGGGCTCAATAGGTGGAGGAGGCCGGCGGTTTCAAGAGAGAAGGAGGGATTAATTTAAAACCTGAAATTAATTTCAGGTTTTAAAGGAATTATGAGGGAAAAGTAATTTGAAATTGATTTCAAAGTCAAATGTCATTAATGCCTTAATGGGGGCATTAAGGGGGCTCCACCATGGATGAGGCCAGCGGCTTCTAGAGGGGGGGAATTGGATGTGGGAGCAATGGAATAGCTTCCAAATTAGCACATGAGGTTTAGGAAGGATTCGGATGAATTCCGTTTGAATTTGAATTTCATCATGAAAATGTACTTAAAACTTTCATAATTTGGAAATTCCAAAATTGGAAAGTTTTTTAAATTCAAATTTTGAATTTCAAAATTGGACTTCGTAGGGAATGGGTTGAGGGGGTGAGGGGAGGTTGCCAGCGAGGTGGTCGTTAGAGGATGAGGTGGTGGTCGGCGGCGATTTCCCAAGGGGCGGCAGCAATGGGGTTGAGGAGGGAATTCTTGTAGTGGAGGTGAAGAAAATGGAGGAA
Organism: Dendrobium huoshanense; assembly: GCA_016618105.1. NCBI lineage: Eukaryota > Viridiplantae > Streptophyta > Magnoliopsida > Asparagales > Orchidaceae > Dendrobium > Dendrobium huoshanense. The sequence goes on from CM028347.1 coordinate 95,515,876, forward strand.
AATACGAATGCGATGATCAAGAACTAACCACAAGCCGCGGACTCTTCCAACGACCGGTGGGCCTTGCGAATTGCTCCCCTTGAGCTCTCTTCCCTCTCAAGCACTCATGCTAGAAAAGTAGAAACAAAACATAACTTTTTCATTCAAAATTCATTAGCTATTACAAGAGAAAAGACCCATATATATAGGTCTCAAGCATACAAGAAGAAATAAAGACTAAATTGCCCTCAGGGCCCCAACATGACTCAACTCAACATAAGGGTACAATAGGAAGACATAAAAATAAAATGCATAAACAACTAGAAATATAAGCTCTGAATCGTGGCCATCGATTTGCGATGCTTCCGGCAATACACATGTTTGAACCTTGGATCAATGTCCTCATCACATTTTACTGAGTTAAATGAGTATTGTTGCGTTCAACTACTGCTTTATCTTATTGCCACATGTTTTTTTACTGAGATTTACATACCAATACCTTTAGGCTTGTTGAAGTTTAAATGAAACATCTTTTTATTCTAAGGGATAATTTAATTTCAGGTATTCTAAGCTCATGTGACTCTCAAATGCAGAATAAATAGATCCAATATATTCTAAATAATTAGATAAGTTTAGTTGTTTAAAAAAAATAAATGCAATGGACTTCTTTTTTTTTTAATAGTGGATAAAGTTTAGAGTCCTGCAATATTTTATGGCGTAGAATGTTGGCCATTAAAAGAGAAGCATAAAATTAAGTTAAGTGGTGTAGAGATGAGGATGTTAAGGTGGATGAGTGGCTTTACTGTAAGAGACAGAAAACGAAATGAGTATATACGTGAAAAAGTTGGAGTAGCTTCTGTGGAAGTTAAGTTTAGAGAGAGTCATCTTAGATGGTTTTGTCACATTAAGTGTCGGCCTTATGATGACCTGGTTAGGAGAGTAGATGTATTAGATTTGGTCTATATTAAGAAAGGTAGAGGTAGACCTAAAAATATTTGGTTAGAAAGTATCAGAAATGACTTTTTTTATTATATTTAAATGAGAACTTGATTCTTAACAAGATAATGAAGAAAAAGAATTCATGTAGCCAATCCCACGTAGTGGGATTAAGGCTTGTTGTTGTCATTATTATTGTTGGTGGTGGGGGTAAAGTTTAGTGTCTAATACATCACACAAATGCACCAATGAGACTATCCCCTAACTACTTTTACATTGAAACTAGTAGCCTAACTAATATTTAACAAAAATATAAATATAATGCACAAAACCCAAAACTAAAAGAAGGTTATTGTGGCCACAGCGGCAGTGGAGAGGCTTCATGGAAACTCTTCTCTGTTGTTGACTTCTCATTTGCTGAAAAGGAACCAACTTTCATATAAAAGGATGGCCTTGGTGACGCATCAACCATGGCAGGACATTCATCTCACTTTCATCCTCTCAAATTTCAACTTCTTCAAGTTTCAAATAAGCAAAGGCAAAGACTTGCTCTCAATCAATGTTTAAAAAGGCGAAATAAAAAATCAAGGCATTTTGCCTTAGAGAGATGATGCATGTGCCTCGAAACGGATCGAGGCATAGGCCTCAAAACAAAATTAAGTAAACAAATAAAATACTAAAAAATTATCAACAAGAAGATTATCATCAATAAAAAGCATACACCAAGGTACATCCTCTTCCAAATGTCTAGTGAGAAAATCCATGACTAAAGCAAAAAGATATGGGCTTAATGCTGATCCTTGATGTAACCCAACCGAAATAGGGAAATACTTGGTCAAACCACCTTGTGTTTGAACACAAGCAATAACTCCTGCATACATATCTTTAATGATTTAAATATAAGCGTTATTAACTCCTTTCTTTTCAAGAACTCTCCATAGCACTTCTCTAGGAACTTTATCATATGATTTTTCTAAATCAATAAATATCATATGTAGATCCTCCTTATTTTCTTCATATTTCTCCATCAAACCTTTTAATAAATGTATGGCTTCCATAGTTGACCTACCCGGCATGAATCCAAATTGATTTTGAGAAACATTAATATAACGCCGCAACCTATGCTCCATAACTCGCTCCCATAGTTTTAAAGTATGACACATTAACTTAATTCCTCTATAATTTGCACAATCATGTGCGCCAATTTTATTCTTAAAAATAGGAATTAACACACTCCTTCTCCACTCATCTGGCATCTTTTTAGTCTTGAAAACAATATTAAAAAGCTTAGTAAGCCAAGAATTTCCTTCATCTCCTAAGCATTTCCACACCTCTATTTGAATATCATCAGGTCAAACAGCTTTTCCACCCTTCATCTTCTTTAAAGCCTCTCTAACTTCAATTTTATTAATACGCCGATAAAAACATAAATCTTTATTTTCATTTAAGGTGCTAAGGTTATTACAGTCAATCGTTTTTTCACATTCTTCATTAAAAAGTTTAGCAAAATATCTCATCCATCTTTGTTGAATATCATCTTCTAAGAAAAATACTTTTTGATCTACATCCTTAATACACTTCACTTGAACTAAATCCTTACTACTCCTATCTCTTTGTTTGGCTAACTTATACATATATATTTCTCCCTATTTAGTATCTAATCTATTATATAAATCACTAAAAGCTAAGATATTTCCATCGCAAATTGCTTTCTTAGATTCCTTAGATGTTTCTTTATATCTTTCTCAATTATAAGAATTATTACAATTAAACTATTTTTTATAACATTTTTTTATTTTTAATCTTATCTTGTACATTTGGATTCCACCAATGACTATTTTTATTATTATAAGCTTTTCTTTTTAAAACTCGAAGCATATCTTTTACAATATTATTAATATCACTAGAACTTTTTCCCACATAATATTAGCATTCTCATGCACAGACAAAATCTTAAGATCTAAAATTTTACTCTCAAAAATAAATTTGTTAATATTTTTTAAATGTCCTCATCTAATCCTAGAATATCGTTTTACTTTATTTTTTTATTTTCTGCTCATTTATCTTAAAGTCCAAAACTAATAATCGATGTTGGGTACATAAATTTTCACTTGGAATAACTTTACAAACTTTGCAATCTAAACGATCTAATTTACTTATAAAAAAATAGTCAATCTGAGTTGTACTATATACATTTTTATTAGTGATGAGATGCTCATTCTTTTTCTTAAATAAGATATTAGCAATTAAAAAATTATAAGTTAAACAAAAATATAATATGGTCTTGCTACCTTCATTTATCGTTCCAAACTCATAACCACCATGAATGCTTTTAAAATCATCTACCTCTCTACCAACATGTCTGTTTAAATTTCCTCTAATAAAAACTCTTTCTTTAAGAGGTATCTTTTGTATTAATTCTTCTAAGTCATTCCAAAATTTAATTTTGAGCTCATATACAAACCTACTTGAAGAGCATAAGCACTTATAATATTAACAATCTTAGCATCAACAACAATCTTTAAAACTATAATTTTATCTTCAATTCTATTAATTTTTATAACATTATCCTTCAATCTCTTATCTATAATCACATCTACACCATTTCTAGTGCGACTCTTACCCGAATACCAAAGTTTAAATCCTAAACTATTAATATCCTTAGTCTTCTCTCCAACTCATTTAATTTCCTGAATGCAAAGAATATTTAACTTTCTATAAATCATAATATATATTAATTTCATAAATTTTCCTATAAGAGAACTTATATTCCAAGGATGAAGCCCTATGAAACAATCAACCATGACAAAAAAATTATTGAACTAAAAAAGTTAAAGAAAACAAAGAGGATAATCTCGCTCAGCTCCAAATCCCAAACCTAAGCCCACACATTCTAAGATACAATGGTAATTTTTAGAAGCAACGAAGCTATCGCACCCACCGGGAAAATGGCCGACAATGAAGGAATAAAGACAATCGTAGCTCTTGATCTCAATCTCCCTGTCCGCTCCGATCTTGTACCGGCCCGACGTCACTCATTCTCTCAAGGATGTAATGGTATGACGATGAAGGGTGAGACAACAACGACTACTCAGGACAAAGAGGATCAAAGAAGATGTTCTCACTTTCAGCCACCCTATCCCGATCCGACTCGAAGTGCTGGTAATCATGTGGGTGTACATGGGGTTAAACATGTTGCATTATATAAAAAAAACCCTGAAATAGGTTATTTTGATTGAGGCACAACCCCCAAATGCATGCCTCAAGGCATGAACCTAGTATAAAAAAGGCGTAAGTCTCACTAGAACTAGTGAGACTTAAGCCTTAGCACGCTCTTTGTGCACCTCGATCGCTTTTTTAATCCATGCTCTCAATAATGATGGGTCAACAAATTGTATAGTAAGCTCCAAGTATAAGTTTTGTTTTCATCATCTTGGAAGGCCAACAAGTTCAGAAGGATTCTGAGACAAGAAATTATAGTGGAGCAATAGGTCATGTGAGAGTTTGGGTAATAGGGTAAGGTAGTGTAGTTGAATTTTTCTTAATTAGAGCAAGTTTATAATTCAAAATAAGATAAGGCTTTTGCACGATCTAGATTCTTTTAAAAAATATTTTACATCAATTTTACTTTATGCCAACAAGAAAAAAAGTTAAAGCCTCATTTTACACCAATCATTTATGAAATGTCAAATAAACTCCTTAACACTAGGCCTAAACATATGAGCTTATGTTAGAATCAAAATTTGCAAGACCTGAGAGATGTTGGAAACTTACAATCGTAAACTTTAAGAGGAAGGGGGGCATCAGCAAAGGCAATGTAGGAAGGCGTGGGATAAAATATCTTTTAAAAAAATAAAAGACAACTCAAAACAAGCATGTCAACCCTAGCAATGGAGATAGATGATGTTGCGGAGGAGAAAGAGAGTTTGATGGGGGGAAAGAAGATCGAGAGCTTGTGATGGGCAACAGAGGAGCACTCTCAAGAAGGCAATACTACGTGCAATGATGTGGGGGAAGAGAAAAAGTTGAATAATAAGATTGAGTTTTTTTAAGATGGCAAAGTGCTCAATTAGAAGAAAAATGAGTGACAAGTTAGGTGGAGGCTGGTGACAAGATGGTTGAGAGAAGAAAGCAAAGGGAGCGCCATCGCGGATGATGGCATCAACTTAAGGGCATGTTCAAAGGAGGGAGGGGGGACAAAACGATGGTGGGCAACAAGGAAGATTTAGGAGGGTATGGAGGACATAATTCCATAGATGTTTGAGGATGGCATCAAAGATGACAATGGGGAGGGAATCGACAATGGAGAAAGTGGCGAAGAAGGATGTAGCTAATACGGGAGGGAGCGGCACCCGGCTCAACATGTCGGTCCAGCAAAAGTCGGACCAGCCAACCAAGCGGATGGGGCAAGAACAACAGGGAATTTCGCCCCCCTTGTGGGGCCCATCAAACCTATAATTTCATATGTGAGGAGAAGAATTAAGGAATGAATTCATGAAGATATTTGAATTCAAAATAGGGGAGGGAATTAAGTAAGAAGAGAGGGTTGTTTTGGTGGTAACTACAGAAGCTTATTTAAGGATTATTCTAGGATTTATGGGGATTATGAGAGATTTAGTTTATGTTGTAGTTTCTTTTCTTTGAGGGCCTCCTAGCAGTGTCTAGGTAGTTTGGGAGAGTTCATCTACCTATCTAATTGTAGATCATTATATATTACTTTTGTTTTGAAGTATTAATCCAAAAAATCAGCCAGCATTTCTAAATTCGTTGCAGTTTTTATTTTGATTTCTCGTTCATTTCGTTTCCAAGGCATAACAAATTGGTATTAGAGCGAGGTAAATAGCACCCAAAAAGATGGATGCATTCGAATGCGAGATGGAACAAATCAGGGTCAGGATGGAGGAGAAATATTCTAGAATGGAGGAAAAATATTTTATTCTTATGCATATTTTATTTTGAGTGCTATAGTTTTCTTTGTGTGAGGGATCCTAACGCGTCTAGGGTTTGGGAGAGAAAGTCCTCCCCTCGAAAGAGGACCATTGTATCTTGCTTTTGTTATTTGATTTCCTAGCAATAAAGAAAATCTATTTTGTGTTGAATTTCTCTTGTTCATTGTTTTTTTTTTTATCACAAGGCGTATCAAAATATTTTTTGCCTAGTACATCACCACCAACACCTTCATATAGCCCCCTCAAGGAGCATTGCCAACCTCATTCATCCTATCATCACTCCCTCGACAACCTCCTTCTGCATATGCCCATCTCTCTTAATTCTCATGATCGAGAAAAAACCCAATCACCCTCCTTGCAATCTCAATTTCAAATATCGAGACTACCTACTTCATTAGCCACCTATTTCTTAGTTGGGAGTAAATAAACAAAAACAAACAAGGAAAAAAATGCAAAGGAAGGACATCAAAATTTACATGGAAACCCCAAAGACGAGAAAAACTACTAAGTCATACCATACCAAGAAATCCACTATAAAAAATGAGAGAAAATTATGCAGATCATCCACACACACTCTTTCACAACTCACACTCTTTAATATGTTAGAAAACAACCATCATTCGATTACAACTCACACAACGCAAAGGAAAACCTTACTCAGCAGATCCGTAGGGATATGGCGTTGTATTTACAGTACATTGGCGTTGTGTTCTCTGCTTTGCAACATCTAAGCATTGCATGATTGCACGAAAAAAAATTCGTTGCCCCCCTGTGAGCTCCTCGTCGAACTCAACTAATAGAATTGAGATCTAAGTCAATAATACAATCCGACTGATAGACACAATCATATTCCATAAAGAACTAACATTCTTCTGTCTAAGAATTTCCATTTCTCTCCATCTCAAGAAAGCACTATTGAGTTTCCAACAAACGTAAATGCTCAAGTGCAACAAAAATCATGACAGAAGTGACGCAAAATGCATAAAGAATAATGCTACTTAATTAGTTAGATGTTGGTTAGGATCTAAATCATTCTTGTATTTAGCATTGATAAGGATGGTTTATTAGTAGAATTTAGCTAACATATGCTAACTTTGTAATCTATAAATGCTCTCAATTAGAGAGAATAATGGGCTGACATAAATGAATCAAGTTCCTTCTCCACTTATAAGTTATTCTCTTCTTCCATAAAATTATGTAGTTTGAGCATATCGAAATGCTTGGATTGGATCTAGGATCTACTAATGAACTTTATGATTGTACTTTGAAGAACTATGGATAAAATTAAGGAAGATCCAATATATATTCTGGGGTATTTTAAGAATTAATATGAATATGAATTCATGTCCCAATACAAAATCTTTCCATTACCTTCTCAGCTTCAAGGACTATGAGAAGACGGCTAAGGATCTCTTGATCAGATAACCTCGAGAAACGAACAAGTGCACATCTACTCTGGATGGGCTCGATGATCTTAGATGAAGTATTGCATGCAAGAGCAAACCTAGTAGTATTCGAGTATATCTCCATCGTTCTCCTCAGAGCTTGCTGAGCGCCAGATGTCATGCTGGATACACCAAACATCAATGTATAATTCAATTGCAATCAATCATGTAGAAATAGAGAAGAGGATGACAAAAACTGAAAGCGTGTATATCCTCTACCTGTCAGCCTCATCAAGAATTATAAGCTTGTGCCTTCCGGGTGGCAGAGTCACCTTTTTTTGAGCAAACATCTTTATCCTATTTCTCACGACATCAATCCCCCTGCCAAAAACGATCAAAACAGACCAAAGTTCTGAATAACCACTTAAAGAGGCACAAACGCTTCTAAATCCAATAATGCACCACACCTATCATCTGACGCGTTCAATTCGAGAACAGCCTCCCTGCAGTGAGGCCCTAACAGCTCATGGGCAAGGGCAAGGATGCTTGTCGTCTTCCCAGTTCCAGGAGGGCCCTAGAGATTCAATTACAATTCAAATGAGATATACAAACTACTCCGTATAAACGAATGGCAGAGGCCTAACTATGAGTTCCGATTTTATTTGGTTTTCCCTTCGGTTCATCTACAGCGGTTGTATGTATTTGGGTTTTGGAGCTACCGATAGAATGATGTTAGGCATATTTCCGTCGCGCGCGATGACTTGGAGACGGGAGACTGCATCTGTGTTGCCGACTACGTCGGCAACTTTAGTGGGGCGGTACTTCTCGACCCATGGAATCTCGTAGTAGGTACTCGAGGAAGAGGAAGAGGGCGGAGGAGAAGAGTGTTGTGGGGCAGATGAAGAAGCCATTAGGATGCTTGTAGTGAGATCCGCCGACGATGTTGGAGGTGAAAAGGGTACGCCGGCTGAGGCTGCAAGAGTTTAGAACCCTCAATCAAGATTGGGGGAATATAGAGTGTGAGATGGCTGAGAGAGTGTGTGTGATTTGAGAAATTTAAGTTTATGTGATCATAACATTTTAAATTATATAAATAAATAAATATATATATATAGGAAATGTATCTGAAATCTTAGTTAATATAAAAATATTCTTATTACGTGTCTGTTCGGATAAAAATTGATCCGAATAAGATTTGAATAATGTTCGAACAACCATTGAATATTATTCAAATCAAATTTAAAAATCATTATACACGGTTTATATAAGGATCTAACAACATTTCAATATGGCTTAACGAAGCCTAACAAAGTATAACCTAATATATGTAACACATCATGATTTGAATCATAGCATCATTGCATGGTATATGTAATCATTTTTTAGACAACTTAATATAGTCGTATATCTGTTCTTAACATTTTCAAAAAATGATGCATATATATAGCACATCATTGTTTATAAGAACATGATGCATTTAAAAAAATGATATAAATTGATAAAATTCATAATAATATATTCGCCTTCTAAGACAGAGTAATAATTATATAAAGAAAAGTTTACCAAAAAAAAAAAGTTGAGCTATAGCTATACATTATTGTGGAATAAATATACATATACGCAACAGCAATAGCATCAAGGTTTTATATCACTACATGGGGTCAGCTACATGAATCATTTTCCTCTATTGTATCATGTTAATAGTCAAATTCTCGTTTAAATTTAATAAAAAATATTTATTTCTAATATTTTCTAACCAAGTTTTTTTAGTCCTGCATCTATCTTTTTTAACATAGGCCAAAATTAATACATCTATTATCCTAATCGGGTTATCGGAATGTTGATGTTTTATGTCCTACCGTCTAAGAAGATTTTCTCTAATCTTATATGTTGCTGGAGTTACTCCAACCTTTTCACATATATACTCATTTTGCATTATGTTTCTAAGAGTAGTCACTAATCCACCTGGGCATCCTCATCTTTGCAACACTTAGCTTAATTTTGTGATTCATTTTTAATGGTCAACATTCTGCACCATAAATCATTGTAGGTCTCACCATCATTTTATCGTATTTTCCCTTAAGTTAGTGGGATATTTTTCAATCACAAAACATGTTTGATGTATTCCTCTACTTCAATCATCAAACTTGAATTCTACTAATAATATCATCATCTATTTTGTCATCACTTTGAACAATTGACCCAAGATCTAAAATGTGTACTTTTATTAATGACTCTATTTCCCCAACTCACAATCCCCTACTAGATTTATTACAACTAAAATTACACTCCAAGTATTTGGTTTTAGATCTGCTCAAATGAAAACTTTTAAACTCTACGTTTGACCTCCATAATTAAAGTTTTCCTTTAACTCTCTCTCTCTCTCTCTCTCTCTCTCTCTCTCTCTCTCTCTCTCTCTCTCTCTCTCTCTCTCTCTCTCTCTCTCTCTCTCTCTCTCCCCCCTCCCTCTCTCTCTAGTATTATCAATAAGAAGAATATCATCAACAAAAAGCATAGAATATGGTATATCCATTTGTAAATGTCTAGTAAGAACATCCATGACTAAAGCAAAAAGATATGGGCTTACAGCTGATTCTTGATATAATCTAACTAAAATAGGAAAATGCTTGGCCAAACAACATTGTGTTTGAACTCAAGTAACAGCTCCTGCATACATATCCTTAACGACTTGAATATATGCATGATTAACTATTTCTTTATTAAAACTCTCTATAGCACTTTTCTTCGGACTTTATCGTATGCTTTCTCTAAATTAATAAATATCAAATGACGATCATCTTTATTCTCTCTATACTTCTTCATCAAACCTATCTATAAATGTATAGCTTATATTGTCACATTTCAACCCGATATGACCCACAAATAAATAGGTCAGGACGTATTGATTAGTGACATGCCAGATCCAAGATATAAGATATGAGGAATTCTTTTCAGATTTTTTCATTTCAAAATTCAAAACAAGTAATAGAGCTTCTAATTTAACTATTAATACGCATAAAATAAACTCGTCAACAAGTTTCTATTCATTTCATTCATCAAAATGTATACAACATTTGTACTATAGTATATGACTATAGAATGAAACAAAACAATAAAATAACTAGCCATGATTCTAATATATATATATATATATATATATATATATATATATATATATATATATACTAACTTAGACATATAAGATTCTGAATGCTCAGCTACTCAGTAAACTCTTTCTATTTTTTCCAACCTAAAATAGAATGCAGAGTAGGTGTGAGTCAACATAACTCAATAGGTTACACCACTACAAGAAAGTAGATTATTAGCGTCCAAAAAAATTATGGAAAAAAATGCGAAAAATACACTTTAGTGTCCAAAGATGAACATGGCCTCTATGTTTACATGAAGCATGATATTAGTTACAAAAAAAGAGAATTGATTGTTATTTTTTTCATAAATAAGTTAATTTAGTAACAAATATATATCTATATATATTTTACTTAAATGAGTAAATACTAACTTAATAAAATTTCATAAACATTCCAAATAATGATAACTATTCTTAAGCAAAAGTTGGATCGACTAATGAATGTTTTATCAAAATCTTAAAAATATATTTAAAATCCTTCAATTCCTATGGCCTCAAGTGTTTATATTACTAATTATTTTGATAACACATAATCAAGTTAGGTTGATATTCTTGATTGAAGTTTTATAAAAGTTAGGACGTTGCTAGCCTAGTGTTATAGCACTCCTAGAGGAAAATTTAGATTTGTCATATACATGTACATAGACTTCTTGGACCCACTTCGGAATATATTTAAATACACTACTACATACATAACACTCAAAGACACCTACAAAAGACATGAATAAATAAATTTCATATGGGTTTTACCAGATTGGGTTGAAACATGCGCAGCTGCGCATGAACTGAGCAAGTGTTACATCTATGGTAGATCTCTCCAGCATAAATCCAAATTGATTTTGAGAAACATTAGTATCATGTCATAACCTATGCTCAATAACACTCTCTCATATTTTTCATGCTTTTAATTTATGACACATTACCTTAATTTCTCAATAATTCAATCACTCATATGCATCTCCTTTATTCATAAAAATAAAAATCAACACACACTTTCTTCATTCATCTGACATTTTTTTATTCTTTAAAATAATATTGAAAATTTTTTTAACCAATAAATTATTTCATCTCTTTAGCATTTCCACACCTCAATTGGCAGGTCATCACGTGCATCATCTTTTCCATAGTTCAATTTCTTTAAACCTTTTCTAACTTCTACAAATAAGCATCCCTAAAAAATATATATATATGTGATATTGAGTAGTCTCATAAATATTTTATTAAGTGGGTGTATCAAGTGTTATATTGCATGCACCCCATAATTATTATTGCAAGTAGACATAAATTAGCATACTATAATAACTACATAATTTAATTTTTCCAACAATTTAAAAATAATTGTCTTATTGCATCCCTTGGGACCTCATCTATAATAGCTTGCTCCATGTCCAACACAATTTTTGGGACATAAGTCACTTTTGTGAAATAGTTCTAATCGCTTAAGCAATTGAGGAAAGTGATTATAAACTATGTTTGAGATAGTAGAATAAGCTAGATTAATAGAAATTAATTTGGCGGTATCGGTATCCAAGTATGATGTGGGATCTAAATATAATGTGACCAAGAGGGCGACAGATAAATCAAGCAAGGATAGAGAGAGTGTTTATAATAAGAAAAGTGTATATGGTGATTTGAACAAATATGGATCGATATCATCTACCGGTAGCTACAACGAATGTATTCATTATGGAAGCACGCTTTCAGACCAGTGCTACTTTATTGGTATGATGACATTTTCGATGGGAATAGCTATGACATAAGGTATCATATTATCCACAAAGAGGAAGATTTGATTATGAGGCATGATAGTCTATGGAGACTTAAGGACAAAGGACTGTAGGATTGAGAGCATACAATGAAAGGTCTATGAATAAGGTTGATGATAGAACTGTTAGTGGTGGTCAGAGGGAGTTTGTCGTACATCTAATAACACCCATTCTAGTAATACCATGAGTATATAACTTGTAGTATCATGAAGAAAAACAATAACCTGAGAGGTTTATTGGTAAAAAAATATTTTGAATGACTGTTTAACATTGTATTTGTCACATAAAATGGTGGCCTTCAAATGACCCAATTAGGAAAGTAGATGTATTATATTTGACTTATATTAAGCAAGGCAGAGACAGATCTAAAAAGACTTGGTTAGAAAATATTAAAAATGATATTTTTTTATTAGATTTAAATGATAATTTGACTTTTAATAGGACACAATGAAAAAAAAGGATTCATGTAGCCGACCCCATGTAGTGAGATAAAGGCGTGATGTTGTTGTTGTTGTTATTGTTTAACATTGTATTTCATTGCATAAGTGAATGACATGTGATTAAATAAATTATATAACTGTATGATCCTACAACTTGGTTTCAATTTGAATTTTGTTGTACGGATTTATTTAGAAACAAATTTGTTTCATACCAATTTTGTGCGATAATTCTTAAGAAATATGTCGATGATGATATTTTCTAATGTAGGTAGATTATAACAACTTGAAATTTTTTGGTAAAAATTGATAATATTAATGTGAATTTAAACTTAAGCATTGCGACGTTGATCTTGATAACTCTGCGGTGATGTGACTGAGAGGATAGTGGCCCTAGAAGTTGTCGTTGTGGCATTGAAGACTCTATTCTATAGTTACTTTGGATTGAACATGCAGTGTTATAGTGCTATACACACAAAAAAATATTTTTGTATACATTTTAACTCCACTCACTCACCTCCCTCACGCCTCATGTCGTGGCTTGTCATGGAAGGAAGAAAGAGAAGGAGAGGGAAAAATAGGAGAAAAAATGAGAAAATCCAGGTTTTACTTGTAGATTCGTTTCACTGCTTTTACGATAACTATTTTGATTGTGGTAGGTGGCTTAGATCCTATTCCTATTTTCAAATATTTTGATTTCGATCGTTTGATTTCTTATAAATTGGATTTAGTGAACTTCTGCTTCATAATTTTTTATATGTTGTACATTGATTATTCTGAACATTTTGATTGGTTTATTTTATAATTTTATAGGATAAAATTAAAGTTATTTTATTTTGTGCAATTTGCACTGAATAGTAATTTTATTATTTAAATACAAGCATATTGTTAATACAAACATTATAAATTAATGTGAGTATGTGATTGGATAATAATTGGTTGCTATTACTTTTGTAATAATATGTGTAAAGATAAATAAATGCTGGTTATTTATTGATGTTGGTTAGAGATTGACTGACATTTACAAGATGATGGGTCAGCGGGATTGTGCTTTAAATATTATTATTTGGTGTTATCATCTACTAGTTCGCATGATTCATTGATTGAGAGTTATGAGGAGTTAATTATTATGCCGATGGGCAAATGGTGATGACTTTATCTACTAAGCCAATAATTATCAATTACTCACTAATTACTAAAAAATACCACTAAAGCCAAATCTCCTTACTTATTTAATATGATTATTGGAATGCAAGTTAATGCACTACTACCATTATATTGTTTTACTCTTCTACTAATTATTATTGTTGTACTGATTTATTGTTATTATGGTACTGATTACTATTACTGAGCATGTGATCCATATACTAAGTATGTGATATAAGATACTAATTTGATACTAATATAAAATAGTTAAATATCATGTGTATACTCTTATATAATTTTCTAATAATATTGCATTGTTATGGATTTTGTCAATCTTTATAGATGTTTTAGATTTACTAATTTATATGATTTTTTGTTGATTTGATAGCACTGCTAAGCTGTAATATTTAAGAAGGCTTATGTATGGCTTTATTGGTTCGATGTCCATACTGATTTACTTATTTAACAATTTCATTATTTTTGTACTATATTATGTTATAGTATTCTGTACCGTATTGTTATACTATATTACATATTTTACTTCTCATGTATGTATTTTACTATTTTTGCATAGATTTATGATCAAATTGATTATTACTGCTATGAACTGATTGATGACATACATACTACTTTTTTACCGTGCTTTTACTTTAGTTGTAGGATTTAGTAATATGTTGAATTTTTTAACTCATTATATGTGGTTTAAAAGATTTCTGGTCATGAAAGATGATCGGGAGTCCGAGACTACTTAATTACAAGATTCCTCAGGTTTTATTATTATTTGTTACTTTTGTCTTTAAATATTCTTTTTATACTCGGGAGTGGAAAGAGGTATTTATATGACTCCTAAGCAATGTATATAATTTTTGAAATATGAATACAAATTTATATTGATGTTTTGATCAATAGATTCATTTTTGCTGATATTTATACTATTGATAAAAAAATTAGATAGCTTTAGTTGTTATTATTGTTGATGACATAAATAATTATTTCAAATTATATTATGGGGCGTGACATGTAGTTTGATCGACTGTTTGCTAAAAATCCTTTTTATGTCAGGCTCACAGTTCACTATGTGGGAATCCAATATTTGGGTTCTCGTTTCAGTGGCTAGTCTAATTTTTTATTATTGTCGTAGGTATAAATCTACTTATGATGCTATGCCATGATTTGAGAACTTCATTTATATGGAGGTTTTAAAGTGTTTTTTTTAATTTTTATTTTAGTGATGTAATTCACTTTTTTTGTCAGTCTTGTTTGTCCTATGCTTCATTTAGAATAGCTTTAGATCACTATTTTTTTCTAATTTCAATATATTTTTATACTAAAAAAAACTTTATAAAGTAGTAAAAAAATTGTCCCAAACGAAGCCTTAGTTAAACATTGTGCGAAACATTTTATTCATTGTAAGGATAAAAGGAGATTGAATGCAAAAGCTAAATATGAAAATCATGCATCACTTTGCATCCAATTCTATCTTGATTTGCATTCTGGTTTAGGGATAGTAACTTATTAATTTTTTTATAAAATTGTGTTGTTATACATCATCTTAGTACTACTATTTTCATTATATAAAACTCTTTGTTTTATGCATAGTGAAAATGTTCTAATTTAACACCATTAGAAGAAATTCAATTGTCCATTGTAATTCTTATCATCATAGTTTGGATGACAACAAATTGTTCTCATTCATGAAATACTATGCTACATGATCTCACATAATTGAGGAGCAACCCTTACTATTTTTCCCTATATTTATGGTTTATTAAATGAATCGATATTTGAAGGGAAATGAACGGGTTGAGATTGATATTGATATTCTTCTAATTGACATGAGACCTTAACCTTTAATACGTAGTTATGTCTCAAATGAAAATTATAGAGTTCAAATAGTATATTTGGTGAAGTGTCTTAATTAAACAAAAAATTATAAGTTCCCACAAATGATAATGATAATTGTTTTTAAAATGTTCAATTCAAAATGATTCAAAAAATATCAAAAATGGATGGAGTATAGTATATATAAAGATGTTGTATTATATCCATATTGCTACATGTTCAAGCCTAAAAAACAAACCACTACATGTGGATGTGGAGGGGACTCATTTGTTTAAAATTTGAGATATATAAAAATTATAATTTAATATTAGATAGGATTCAAGAAAATTCATAAGATCAACACGAAGCTCAAGAGGTAATATTTGAATTTGGAACTTCTAGAATTAAATATTTGATTATCCAAACCTAGATTTTAGCAAACTTAGAAGTTGAATTAGACATCTCAAGGAGACAAATTCATCAACTTTACAAATGATCTGATCCAACTTCAAATAAGCTCAAATCAAGCATTTGAATTATGTTTCAAAATGTTTGAATATTAATTGATTGATCAAACAACCTTTAATTATAGCATACTTTATAGCCAAATAGAACGACTTCATGAGATGAATCTAATGAGCCAAGGATGTAATAGCCCAAACTCTTAACTATCGAGATATTGCCCACTTTGGCTTGACACCCTCACGATTTTATCATGTTGATGTCACTTCCCAGTACATCACCCATCTCATAATTGCTTCGGGATGAATATGCTTAACTTCAGAGTTTCTTACGAAAATTTTAGCCATTACACACCAAAAAGACGCCTCGATATTTAAGAGTTTAGTTTTCTTTTACTTAAGGAGTTTAACAATCTCCCCAACTTAAGTAGCTGACTTCCTCGTGAGCATCTTTATCCAAGAATTATCAACCATACATATAGGATTCTAGAGGTGACATCCACAAGTTCAAGTGGTTACTCATGTCATGTAGCACTTTGTCCTATATAAGGTTCAAGAGGTGGTTCCCATTACGTAGCACTTTATCTAGTATGACACTTAGTTCTCATCTTCCAGATGATGTATTGCTTTAATACTATTTGTAATTGCTCAAACTCTTAACTATCAAGATATTGTCCTCTTTGGTCTAAGAGCCTAATGATTTTATTATGTTGGTGTACCTTCCTAGTAGATCACCCATTCCAGAATTGTTCCAGGATGAACACGCTTAACTGCAAAGTTTCTTATGAAAATTTCAGCCATTGAGGGACTAGATTACATTTGCAGCCGTAGAGGATGAAGTTCCTAATCGCTGTAAGGAAACATTTGATCTTAATGGTGATCTTTGGAAGAAGGTTTTGGATGAATTATGAAGTTTCTTCAGAAAAATGGTTATTGGAGGTTGGTGACCTATGCTTGACTTAATCTCCTAAAAGGGGGTACGTTGGCAACCATGTAGGTGCAGCCATTCTGATAATAGAGTCTAATTTAACCTCTTTAACTTTCAGAAGTGAAAGATGGGGTGGAGATTGTTGATTTGAAAATATTTCTAAATCTAAAATAAGCTTTATTTTGGAAAACTTTAATGACTAATTATTACATTGATTAAGGAGCTGATTATTTTCTTAATTAGCTGATTTGATTGATGCATTAATTAGGGGATTCAATTATTACATAAATTGTAAGAATTAATTAACATAATTGAGATATATTATTGGCTTGATTAGATTTTTCCATATTATAGCATTAATTGAAGTTTCCATTATAGCTTTATTTCAAATATTTAAATAGGACTTGAGGGCTATTGTATTGTAGGCAAGAGAAGAAGAGAGAGCTAGAGAGCTTATTGTAATCCCCATTTTCTATAATATAGTGAAATCTTCATCCCTACCTGTGGACATAGACATTTTCGTTGAATCACGTAAATCACTGCGTCCTTTTGTGTTGTTTGATTGTGTGATTAGCATTGTTTATGCTATATTTATTACTCAACAGAAATAACTTCAAGAGACATGAGGAGCCTAAAAAAAGTGTGAATAAGCCGAGTTATGGAAAGGCAATTATCGAGAGGCAGCTATGTATTCAAAGAGTTATTTTGAAGATAATATTGGAATGAATGGTCGAAATATACATTTGCTAAAAAAAATAAAAAATTGAGATTTAATTTGGAAAAAAATTCAAACGAATTTTTATAACATTTATAATATATATTCAGTCTAATTAATGTTAGAAGTTTGGGTATGTAACAGATCTCACATCAAAAGTTTCGTTTCGGATTTCTTACGGTGTCGTATTAGGTCGGTGTGATTATCATTTGCATCGTCAGCCGTCTCTAAGGTAATTATTATATATATTATTTATTTATTTTGGTCGGAAGCATGTATTGCCTATTGGCTATTTTTCACGCCCTTTGCCACTTATCCCGCAGAGCTGACCACGCTCCCCCCTCGCTTGGTCTGCTCTGAGCTTCCCACCTATCTAGGGTTCCTCGTATTCTCTGCGATCTTTACCGATATAGTTTCTCGTCAACCACCAGTAAAAGAAAGGTTCGAAGGGAGAGCAAGCAAGTTTTAGATGGAACCCTCTTTTATGCTTGAGCGATTCCGCAATGATCGCCGGAAGCTTCTTGAATTCATCTTGTCGGCAGGGTTAATCAAAGGTCCCTTGGGCGATCCGCCGGATTTATCGGGCGTGGACTTGGACACTGTTAGTGCGGACTATGTGCTTGATTGCGTCAAATCCGGTATGCCATGGAGATTTTGTTCAATGATTGTTATTTTCCCGTGTTTTTATGAGGGTTTTGATGGTGCTTTTGACCCGATTAGGCGGAGCTTTTGTTCCGAAGGATGCTACATCGAGACATAATAGCGGGCTGAATTTGCCAATTATGGTAAGTTACCTTAAAATGCTTATTTCTTAATTTTTCCTTGAATTTTGTTAGCTAAACATTTGGACTGGTGGCGGAATTTTTATGATGTATTTTTGTTTAACACTGAATTGCATAGCTTATCCTGTTCTATATGTTATTTTTGTAGCCAAGAGTAACTATTATAGTGTTTTAAGGTATGTGGTTATTAATAAACAAATATTTTAGGCATGTAGGTGAACTAGTCATGATCGCATTAGGAACATAATTCATTTGTTAGATGATCAGAAGCAGTAGAAAAGATATTTTTATTTAAAAAAAATACTGGACTAGGATAACTGCTGTTTATGCAACTCATGTTTGCTTGAACTGCAAAAGGAATCTCTATGTCTGCATCTGAACTTGATGAAGGCGAGCAAAAACTTAATTTGAATGGGCTAGTGAGGTGTTTCCACTAAATGATTATGGATATGTTATAAAATCCAAGGTTTACTTTGGAGAGTAGTTGTAATAATTATTCTAAAGAGAATTATGCAATTATAGAATACTATGGATTAAAGGTTAGTTTTACAAAATTGAAATTCGTCTTGCTATGCTATGTGGAACTGAGTATTGAGTGCTAAAGAAATCACTGATAGCTAAGTTGAGTGTCATAAATGTTAATATTGAAGGTAAGGTTGTGGAAAATAGACTAAGTTGATTTGGGCATGTACAATGAAGGATTGAAGACGCACCAATACAATGATATGTAAAATTAATGTGGAAGGATTTAAAAAAAAAAATTCAAGTAAAACTTGCATAAATAGAAGTTGAGCAAAACAAAAATTGCATAAAAAATAACGGTCATTAAGTTGAATGCAGATAGTATGAGTAAGGGTAATGATGACCATGATGATGTTGAGATGTTTATTATAATTGAAGTACTTGAATCATTGAGAAACCCATCCTTAAATAAAAGAGGCTGGATTTTTCTCGTACTCTACATGATTCTATTTATGCTTTATAATCACAATTGATCAAAATGTATGCCAAAATTAACTTTTATACTACCTGCAAATTTTTTTAAACAAATGAATCACTACTAGCAGTCAAGGATTTCAAGCGCAAGTTCAAACAAAGCTAACTCAACATAATGGAAAAATTCACTGATATGTAGGTCAGAAGTTGATGTTAAAACTTAAGAGCAGGGTTCATGGTGGTCAAGAAACATACTTGCATAATCGATTATTATTATTGCTGAAACACATATTGTGGTTATGAAGTGTGCCATATTCATATATTTACTATATGGAGATTTGCTTCCATCATATCATTGATTTCCTGTTGATTTTTTTGTAAACAGGAAGTTATAGAAACCCACAAAGATTTTAGTGATTTCTAAATTACAGCTTTGCATTTCTATTTAATTTTTTTGAATCTTTTTACAATGGATTATTGCTTAACCATAACGATTGTTTGCATTTGAAGTTGATGCGGGCCAAAAATCCAGGGGATGGGGCACCTGAAGACCTCCGCCGGCACAAGAGGAAAGGGACGACACGACACGCTAAAAAAGGGGAGAATACGACGAGCGGAAGAACAAACTCTTACATTTCAAAAATCTAAGACAGACTTAGAAATTAAAACAAACAAACTGACAACTACAAATAGTAATTAAATGACTTTCAAACTCAAATCGAAATCAAAGACATCATAAACTTGCTTTACTTAGAGAAGAAGGATACAAGTGGGGTGTAAACTTGCGGAGAGATGAAAGAGGTTAGAAGCCCGAGAAGAAGGGTGGAAAGAGCTCGCAAGATTTCCGGAGGGGACGATAAAAGAAGATGGACAAAGCTCGCAAGCTTCTCCAAGCAAACCCGCAGGTTATTGCTTCCAAAAATAACTTATCATTCACTATTTTAAAACATAACAAACCCCTCATATTTATAGGTATGAAAGGGGGAATACAAAAGGACACTACATTGAATTCACACGAGAATCCAAGCAACACAAGCACGGAAATCCCCCCATGCTTTTCACAGAAATACAACCCAGCCCAGGAACCGAAGGAGCAACCACTGGAACCAAAGGAGCCGCACGGAACCGAGGCGCCAAAGCCACGGGAACCCCCCCCCCCCCCCCCCCCCCCCCCCAGCTCGGAAAACCAACAGCCACCGTGAGAACCAAGGGGCCATGCACAGAAAACAACAGCCCACCGTGGAAGCCAAGGAGCCATGGCATGGGAAACAAAACTTCTTGGAATTCCAAAAGCCATTTTGGATTTCCAAGAGACAAACTTAATTAAAGACATAAAAATTACATTTAATTAAAGATAACTATGAACTAAAACTTAGCTAAAAATGAGCTAACCCTTAGTTCAATAAGTGAACTAAAGACCATATCATAAATGAGCTAAATTCCAGCTTAAATTTGATTGAGCTTGTAAACTCGAGGGAAGCCAAAAATCAAATTATTTTGGGCTTGAGTTGACGCCCCCTGTCTACATCAGACTCCCCTTCTTGAGAACTCATCTCCCGATGAGTTAGCTTTCGGTTCTCTTGAGGAGGTGAATACTGTGCATCCAGCTCTTTGATCTTATCTTCAAATTTTTTTTTAAATTTCTTTCTGCTCTTTCTCGAACTGCCTTTGTAGATATCTCTTCCACTTCTCGAATTTTTGATCACATAAGAACATGTGATATTGAAGCTTGTATAGACGGTCTTGAAGCGGATCAGTTGAATCGCCTTATGTAGGAATCCATCTGTCCAACGGAAGAGGGACATCGGGATTATCTTGATTGATTCTTCCACGAATGAAGCCATTTTTTTGTTATTTTCCATTTTTTTAACTGACTAAAAAAAGACTAAAAAAAAACTTCTCCTATACTTAGACTCACAATACGACTCATGACAAGACTTGACTTGACAAAACAAAACTTGACAACCAAATATAAAACCTAGGACTTCCTAACTTGCTCTGATACCAAATAATGCTGGCCAAAAATCCGGGGGATGGGGCACCCGAGGACCTCCGCCTGCACAAGAGGAAAGGGACGACACGACACGCTAAAAAAGGGCAGAATACGACGAGCGGAAGAACAAACTTTTACATTTCAAATCTAAGACAGACTTAGAAATTAAAACAAACAAACTGACAACTACAAATAGTAATTAAACGACTTTCAAACTCAAATCGAAATCAAAGACACCATAAACTTGCTATACTTAAAGAAGAAGGATACATGTGGGGTGTAAACTTGCGGAGAGACGAAAGAGGTTAGAAGCCCGAGAAGAAGGATGGAAAGAGCTCGCAAGATTTCCGGAGGGGATGATAAAAGATGGACAAAGCTCGCAAGCTTCTCCAAGCAAACCCGCAGGTTATAGCTTCCAAAAATAACTTATCATTCACTATTTTAAAACATAACAAACCCCTCATATTTATAGGTATGAAAGTGGGAATACAAAAGGACACGACATTGAATTCACACGAGAATCCAAGCAACACAAGCACGGAAATCCCCCCATGCTTTTCACAGAAAAACAGCCCAGCCCAGGAACCGAAGGAGCAACCACTGGAACCAAAGGAGCCGCACGGAACCGAGGCGCCAAAGCCACAAGAAACCTCCCCCCCCCCCAGCTCGGAAAACCAAGGGGCCATGCACGAAAAATAGCAGTCCACCGTGGAAGCCAAGGAGCCATGACATGGAAAACGAAACTTCTTGGAATTCCAAAAGCCATTTTGGATTTCCAAGAGACAGACATAATTAAAGACATAAAAATTATATTTAATTAAAGATAACTATGAACTAAAACTTAGCTAAAAATGAGCTAACCCTTAGTTCAATAAGTGAACTAAAGACCAGCTCATAAATGAGCTAAATTCCAGCTCAAATTTGATTGAGCTTGTAAACTCGAGGGAAGCCAAAAATCAAATTATTTTGGGCTTGAGTTGACCCCCCTTTGTCTACATCAGAAATGCTTCCTTTAACCTTTTCTTTCCCCTTTGATGTGTGTGCATCCATATTCAAATTAAAAAAATCATGCGTTGATATGCTTGCAAATTTTAGCAACTTATCCATTATCAATAAAACGATGTTATGGTTCATACTCTGAGTTGATGCATCTAATTTTACTTTGCATATTGGACAATATTATTAAATAGTAATGTACCAATAGTTTTCTTTCATTGTTATTTGTGCTGTGATGATTGCTCTGATAGTTTCTACACATTTACCATACCCTTATGTATTTACCTAAAAAATGTTCTTTTACAATAGTTGATTTAGCTATCCCTTGTTGTATTAGGTGCAATCTTAGTAAACCCTTATGATATTTTCCTTCAAATACACCTCTTACTTGTAATGTATTGTTTTTCCATGGGTTTATTATAACTCATGCTGTCATAGTTTTGAAGATTTATCCCTACTTTGGTTAATTCACTCCTACAAAATTTCCACAACACTACCAATTTCTCTGCAGGCCTTTTCATTGTATTCTATACCTAAATTGTTTCGTATTATTTTGCTGACGCTTTAGCTCATTGCCTTTTTTGTTTACAGATAAGCGCACCATCTGGAAACTCATTCTTTCTTCTTTCCAAACCAGATTTATTAGGATCTCCGCCTCAACGAGTTGCTCCTTTGGTGGGGGCAAAGACAACCAATGATCTTTTGTCATGTTCAACAAGTTCGGTTGGCATAGGAGTTAAGGTGCCCATACCTGAGTCAAAAACAAGCAATTTAGCTCCAACTACTATACCTTCTCAACCAACGAAAGATGTGAAATTTTCCTTAGGCTTACCTTCTTTTCGTACAGGTAATCACAAAGTACAAGAGTTGTTTTTTAATCTAAGCATTGTTATTGGATATGCCTTAAAACATGATATTTTCCCTTATTTTGATTGTTGTTTCTCCATACTCTTGGTATTAAATAATGACCAAGTAAAAAAAGATGTTACATTATTTTATGATTAATATTACTTTGACTTGCGACCCTAAAACCTGCATAGCTGCTACTCGACCAATAATATTGGTCGATCTTGGGTTAAGGTAGATTTTACTTGCATGGGTTGGAGGAGCACCAATTTTAAGATTTTTGGTATAATGGGCTGACCAGTGGTTTTAGGATTTTCAAAGGACTTTCTGATGATGATATGCGAGAAACTGCCTATGAGGTGCTTCTTGCTTCTGTCGTACACTCTGGGTATTGCTCTTATTTTATCAATCAGTCATTTTGCTATCCTATTTTATCATTTTCTCATCAATCTTTTTTTTTTGGGTATATAAGAGGACATAAACCTTGCTTTGAGGAAAAAAAGAAAGAAAGAAAGTCCAAATTTTTGAAGGGGCTGAGATCTAGGAGGGATGGTTCACATTTTCAGTTGGATGATACCCGTTCTGACTTGATGGATACAATACGTGGTCAATTGGAGGCAAGCAATAAGTTCCTTATGACATGTAAAATGCAAAATTTGATTTACAGTATATTTCCATATTTATTGGATATTGATCCTCTTCACAGCCTCTATTATTTTCTAGTTTTTTAAAGCAATCATGCATGCGATATTTTTATCTTCATCGTCATATGCTGTTGCTGCATTATTCTAACGAATTAGGGTCGGATTCTTGAAACGTTCTCACCATCATTCCCGTTTTCCATTTGGTGCCAATTTTAGTTCATGTAAATTTAATTTAACATATTCAATTCATTTTAGCTATGTTTCTCCCTGTTTTCTTCTCAGCTCTTTCACATTAATTTGAACTGGCTTATTTTCAAGTCATTTCTGAAGCCACGTTAATTTTAGTTTGATTTAGTTTATAAGGTTAGTTAAAATTTGGGGTAACTTGATTGAAATCGATTCAAAGAGTGTTATGGATTAAATTTATACTTGCCAATTTCATATATTAGAAGCTTTTTCCATTTTGAAAGCTTTTTTTGTGACTTTTTCTGTTCTATATTTGTTGAGTTCAGCTCATGTATGTGTTACGTGCATAACACTTCCGCGCGGAAGAGTTATGTTCGGCTCAGACCGGATGGATCAGGGAGAGCAGGAGTCAGCCGATAGAGAGGAGATTTCAATCCCTTTTCTGGGGTCCAGGAAAGATATGATGCATTATGTGAGGAGAAATTAAGGAGGAATTATTTAAGGAAAGAGTTCCAATTTTAAATTCAAATATGAGAGGGAATTAATGAAGGAAACGAGATTGATTTTGGAGGGAATTAGGAGAGCCTATTTAGAATTAACTATATTGTTATTTTGGCATTATGTAATTTGTTTCGTATGTAGCTTTTTCTTTGTGAGTTTCCTAGCGGCGTCTACGATTTTGGGAGAGCCGATCTATCTCTCGAATAATAGATCAATTGTATCTACCATTATTAAGTATAAATAAAAAAGTAGCCCCTATCTTCGAGTTCCTATAATTTTCTTGCTATCTTGCTGTTTTTACTTCCAAACCACATCAAATTAGTATTAGAGCAAGGTTTTTTGGAGATAATAACATCATGGAAGGAGGATGCATTGGAAGGCGAGATGGAGCAATTCAAATCTGGTGTGGAGGAGAAGTTCTCAGCCATGATAGAAATATTTTTATTTATGGAAAACCAATTTGGAGGGTGGAGGACATGATGAGGAAGCTAATGGAGATGCAATCCAAAAACTTCACTGGTGGTTCCGATTGCCAACCCCAACCTAAAATCGACCGGGATTCCCTTGGCAGAAACTAAGGGAAAATAGATCGGACAGGAAGAGTTTGATGAGGAATGCTTGTTTCATCAAGAATCACCACCTAGGGCTTCGATATGGGGCAAATTAGGGATTCCGGATGGGGGGACAACAAGAAAGGAGTTTTATGGTGGGGTGGTGGAGTGACTGGCCACTATGGGAGGCATTTGGGCATGGAAATGACTAACAGGAGGAGGGTGATCAACTGAGCCATGGAGATTGGGTCATGGGAGGCGGATGGAAGAAAGGTGAGAATCCTAGCCTCGATACAACCATTGGCGGGAGAGGAAGTTGTGGTGGAGAAGCGAAGGTGAGGAAGTTGAAGATGTTGGTGTTCAAAGGAGAGGATGCCTTGGGTGGGTATACCGGGTGGAGAGCTATTTTGCGATGAATGGGTTAAGAGAGGAGGAAAAGCTTATAGTTGTAGGGTTATGTCTGGAGGGAAAAACCCTCGTTTGGTTATAGTGGAGGGAGGCGAGATTTTCGATCCATTCGTGGGAGGAGTTTAATGATTGCTTGTTGGAACGTTTTTGAGCCATTTGGGAAGGAGACATACACGAGCAATTTCCTGCCTTGACTCAGGAGGAGTCCATCATGGAGTACATAGAGATATTCGAGCTGCTGTCGGGCAGGTTGAGGGAAATTTCTAAGGCGGTGTTGGAGGAAAATTTCATGAAGGGTCTCAAGCTCGCAACATACATCCGATTGCTGAGGCCGAGGGGGTTAAAGGAGATGATGGAGTTAGCTCAGATAACAGAGGATCGAAGACGAATATAGAGCAGTAAGAGTGGGGTTATGGGAGGCTCTTACAGAAGTACTTCGACTTCACCTGTACCGAGGATCCAGATGGTGCTATTTCAATGAGAGGCATTGAGGGAGAAGAGTGGGGTGGTTCGCCTGGGGGCCAATGTCAAGCACCTCACAGAAGTAGATGTGCAGGACAAGAGAGAGAAATGTCTATATTTTTGTTGTGATGAGAAGTATGCACCAGGCCATTGGTGTATGGACCTCGCACTTCAGGTCCTTATTGGAGGAGGCAGAGACTAACAATGAGGATCTAGTGGAGGAAGAAGCATAAGGAGAAGAGCACCTACATCTGAATGTGACAGAAGTGTCCCTAAATTCAGTAGTGGGATTTACTCAAGTCACACCATGAAGGGCAGGGGGAAGATCAGGGAGCAACTAGTGGTGGTCTTGGTGGATAGTGGGGCTTAGGGGTGTAAACGAGTCTAGCGGTGGCCTTATTGAGCTCGGCTTGTCAAATATATAGCTTGCTCGAACTCGAGCTTAAGAGGCGAGCTCAAACTCGAGCTCGTCCCACTGTAAACGAGCTCGAGCCGCTTCAGCGAGATTTTATAGTATTTAAATATTTATTATTAATTTTTTTAAATATTTAAATTTAATAAATAAAATAAATTTATTTTAAAAATATTAATAATTATTTGAGCTGGCTCACGAGCTCATGAGTTGAGCCTTATCATGCTCGAACTTGACTCATGAGCTCGATAATCTCAGCTCGTGAGCCCATAAATGAGTCGAGCTCCAGCGTACTCGGTTCACTTATACCCCTAGTGGGGCTACTCATAACTTCATCTCATTTCTAATTGTGGAAGCACATGCACACCATTACCTTGAAGGAGGGAGCGTCTCCTATCAGTTTCAGACCATACCACTACTTACATATTCAAAGTGGCGAGATAGAGAAGCTCATCAGAGAGATGCTTGAGGCAGGAATCATTAGGCAAGTGTGAGCTCTTTTTCAAGCCCCGTGTTATTGGTGAAAAAATAGGGCGATAGCTAGAGGTTTGCATGTATTACAGGTCCCTAAATAAGGAAATTGTGCTTCCCGTAATTGATGAGCTGCTGGATGAGCTATCTGGAGCGATCATTTTCTCGAACCCGTGTTATTGGTGAGAAAGAAGGGTGACAATTAGAGGTTTTGCATGTATTACAGTGCCCTAAATAAGGAAATTGTGCTTCCCGTAATTAATGAGTGTTGGATGAGCTATCTGGAGCGATCATTTTCCCGAAGATTGGCTTGCAATTAGGGTTATACCAGATCAGAATGAAGTCGGAGGATATATATAAGATAGCTTTTAGGACTCGTGATGGTCACTACAAGTTTTTGGCGATTCCTTTCGGCCTAACCAACTCCCCATCCACTTTTCAGTCCCTCATGTACCAGGTTTTCTAACCCTACCTTATAAAGTTTGTTTTGGTATTTTTTGATGACATTTTGATCTATAGTTGTACATAGGCAGTGCATGTGGATCACCAGGACTATACTAGAGACTTTGAGGGAGCACCAACTGTATGCAAACTTGAAGAAATGTTCTTTTGCATAGTCACAGGTGGAGTACCTGGGACATGTAGTAAGCAAAGCACGGGTAGCAACATACTAGTCTAAGATTGAGGCTATACTGGATTGGCCTTTACCAAAGAACCTGAGGGAATTGAGAGGGTTGTTAGGCCTTACCGGATACTACCGAAAGTTTGTGCGAGGTATGGCAGGTCCATTGATTAAGAAACTGAAGAAGGACAAATTCAAGTGGGGGGAGGCAGTGACAGACTTTCAAGTAGCTGAAGAAAGCCATGACCAATTGATGTGGACAAAGGGGGGGTCAACTCAAGCCCAAAATAAATTGATTTTTGGCTTCCCTTGAGTCTACAAGCTCAATAAATTTTGAGCTGAAATTTAGCTCATTTATGAGCTGGTTTTTTGTTCATTTTTTGAACTAAAGGTTAGCTCATTATTAGCTAGGTTTTAGTTCATTTATGTAGCTTTATCTTTTAAAATTCTATGCTTGTCCCTTGGGATTCCAAAATGGCTTTTGGAATCCCAAGAAAATGTGTTTTCCCATGCCATGACTCCTTGGCTTCCACAGGTGTCTGTTTTTCGTGCAAAGCTCCTTGGTTCTCACGGTGGCTGTTGGTTTTCCGAGCTTGGGGGTTTTCCCGTGGCTTTGGCGCCTCGGTTCCGTGCGGCTCCTTTGGTTCCCATGGTTGCTCCTTCGGTTCCTGGGCTTGGGTTGTTTTCCGTGAATGCATGGGGGGATTTCCGTGGTTGTGATGTTTGAGTTATTGTGGAAATTTATTTATGTGTCTATTTGTATTCCCTTCTCATACCTATATATATATATATATATGAGATGTTTAAGAGTTGTAATGTAATGTTATGTGAATGATTTTTGGAAATGTAAACCTGCGGGTTTCGTTGGAAAAGCTTGCGAGCTTTGTCCACTCGTTCTCATCCCCTATGGAAATCTTGCGAGCTCTTTCCACCCTTCGTCTTGGCTTCTAACCTCTTTCGTCTCTCCGCAAGTTTACACCCCACCTGTATCCCTCTTCTATAAGTGAAGCAAGTTTAGAGTGTCTTGTTTGAGTCAATTTTATAAGAGTCAATGGTTGTATGTCTTTTTATATAAAGTTGTGTTTTATAGTATTTGTGTTCTTTTAAGCATTTTATGTCTTTCTTTCATCCTAGAAAGTCTTCTTTTTGTGAGAAAATTATAAGGGTTCCCCTTATTTTCTGATTGCATTACCAATGTGCCAGTGTTAGCACTTCCTGACTTCAGCGGGCCATTTGTGGTGAAGATGGATGCATTAGGATACAAATTGGGGGTATTACTCATGCAGGATCATTGACCCATTGTTTATTTCAGTCAGGTGCTTACTACCAGGGCGAGGCTCAAATCCATATATGAGCGGGAGTTGATGGCGATTTTCTTAGCCATCCAAAAGTGACGACCCTATTTGTTGGAATGACATTTTATTGTTAGGACAAGTCAGAGGAGCCCGAAGTTTCTACTGGAGCAGAGGATGGTGACTGAAGAGCACCAGAGTGTTTGTCCAAGTTATTATGATGACTTAGAGATTTAGTATCGCCCAAGACTCGAGAATATGACCGTGGATGCACTATTACGGAAGATAGACGAGCCACAGTTGTCAGCTCTGTTAGTATTTATGGTCCTAGATTGGGAAGTGTTGAGACAGGAGAGCGGACAACATGGGGATCTGAGGAAGATTAGAGCCGAGTTATTGTAGTACCCAAAAAATCATCCCGATTACATGGCTGCGGGGGTCCCAACTACTACATAATGTCCGCCTTGTTTTATTGAGGCAATTGCGGTATATCCTCAAGCTGTTGCAGGAGTTTCATGGTTGCGCGGTTGGAGGACATTCAGGAGCTCAGAAAACCTACAATCGACTTTCTGTTGAGTTATACTAGGGGGGATGCGCCGAGATGTCGAGGACTGGATAGCGAGATATGATGTGTGCCATAGACACAAGTACTTAGCAAAGACATTAGGAGGGTTGCTACAACCTCTAGCTTTGCCGGAGAGGGTGTGGGAGGAGGCGATGATGGACTTTATCGAGATGTTGCCACATTCGAAGAGATTTTTGATGATACTAGTAGTAGTGAATTGTCTGAGCAAGTATCCACACTTCATCCCTCTGAAACATACCCTTACATTGCGGTCTCTGTGACTATTGCTTTCATACGAGATGTGGTGCGTTTGCATGGATTTTCAAAATCCATTCATACAGATGGAGACAATGTGTTTCTTAGCCACTTTTGGGAGTTGTTTTGTTTACAGGAGTCGGTCATGAAGAGAAGCGCAACATACCATCCCTAGAAAAATGGCCAGACAGAGGTGGTCAACAAAAGTGTAGATACCTATTTGAGTTGCTTTTTATCAAATATGTTGAAAAGTTAGGCAAAGTGGAATGCATGGGCTGAATATTGATACAATACCTTATACCATTCAACAACACATACCACACCATTCCAGATTCTCTATGGAAGGGATTCACATAAAATTAATTATGGACATAACACTACACTAGTATCCAATATAGATCAGTACTTAGATGAGAGGGACAAGGTATTATCTGAGCTCAAAGAGCACTTTTTGAGAGCCTAACAAATTATGAAGAAACAAACATATGGACACAAGAGAGACGTGCATTTTGAGGTGGGGGACAATGTTTATATGAAGATTCAGCCTTACAGACAGAGGACCTTGGCTCGATGAAGGAATAAGAAGCTCTCCCCGCTACTTTGGGATTTATGAGGCAGTAGAGCTCATTGGAGAAGTAGCATATTGCCTACGGTTGCCTCAGCCATTCATCCCGTATTTTATGTTTCACATCTGAGGTGTGCGATGGGAGATCACATCCCGTCTCCATTACCATCGCTTTGACAGAAGAGATGGATGTCATTTTGGAGCCCTTGGACGTATAAGGGGTGCATCAAGGGGAAACAAGAGCATAATAGGCACTAATAAAGTTGAAGAATTTATCAGAGCACAAAGCTACATGGGAGCCCTACGAGGACAAGGTGTATCTTTAGGAGGGGAGTATTGTTACACGTGTAATATTTCGGCGTGAAAGAGTTACATCCGGCTCAGACTGGACGAATCAGGGAGAGTGGAAGTTAGTCGACAAGGAGGGGATTTTGGTCCGTTTTGTAGGCCGTAGGAAAGATATGATTCATTATGTAAGGAGGAGGAATCAAGGGAAAATTATTTAGGGAAAGAGTTCCAATTTTGAATTCAAATATGAGAGGGAATTAATCAAATAAAGGGGGTTGATTTGAGAGGGAATTAGGAGAGCCTATTTAGTGCTAACTATATTGTTATTTTGGCATTATATAATTTATTTCAGTTGCAGCTTTTTCTTTGTGAGTATCCTAGTGGCGTCTACGGTTTTTCGAAGATCTGATCTACCTCTCGAATAGTAGATCAATTGTATCTTTCATTATTTTTGAAGTATTAATAAAAAACTGGTCCCTATCTTTGAGTTCCTACTATTTTCTACTTGTTACCTTAATGTTTTTACTTCCAAAACGCATCAGTATGTGGACTGCAATGCTTATTTTACAACTTTTTTTATTTGTTATATCAAATTGTTTCAGTTTCACAGGACACTCTTTCACTTTTTTTTGATTGGAATTTCAAAAGGAATCTAAAAAATAACCCTTCAATTTTTGATGCCCATTGTCGTACTTAAATAATTATTACCTCCGATTTTTTTTTTCAAGAAAGCGGTTGTACTATGAATGCTTAGTGAGCCTTTTCTAACACCAATATGGAAATGACTATAATGTGTTTCTGTTTTTTGCCCATCTGTATTTATGTCCTACTAGTCATTAGTGGCCAACTTTATCAATCTTTTTGTTGCAATTTCATCATGAGTTTAGCGAGCCGGGCTAGTTGTAGCTTTTATTATTATCATTAACATCGTCATCTGTCTTCTACCAATTATTTGTGGTTGGTTTTATGAATTCTTATTTATTCATTTGTTCTCACTGAGTGTTGCTTGAGGTGTTGAAGCATATCTTTTGCAAATCATTTTTACAGTAGCATATACAATTTTTGAAGTTTTCTATCAAACATGGGCGTTGTTGGACCTTCTATTACCATTGGTTGCTCAAAGTTATGTTTAATTTGAAGCTAAAATTCTATATAACTACTAATTGTTTTATTATATAGGTGCACCGTATTTCTATGTATCTTTTAGTTTTCTCTATGCCTCTAATTTTACATTTGATTTGACCTTGTTGAAGGCAAAAAATATATTAAATTCAAGGTTGACCTGACAAAGAACTTGAGAATATGATAAATTTGCAAGAGAGAAATAAATAATGGAATTACAAGAGTAAATCACTATATTGATTTTATTTGGACCTTCTAAAGTGTTGTTTAAGTTGTCATATTGCAAGAATGTAGCCCTACTAAGTTATCTATATACCTATGAGCTTTGTGAAGCATGCATGAAGAATTTAAAAACTTCTTCTATTCTTTTCCTTATTGCAATTGAACCAACTTAGACTCGAACTTGAGGCCTGGCCCATGAAGTAAATTTTTTCTTATATGATCCAATCAATTTGGAGATGATCAATAGATTTTGTTTTGAGAGCAATTCATTATTTCCAAATGCAACAGCTATACAACTTCATCAAAACGAGGAACTAGCAACAATTTTAAATAGCTAAATATCAAACATATCGAGATCAAATAGCAAGATATTCAAAGCTTCAATGATGAAGGTACTCAACTAGGTGATGAATAATTACTAGAAAATTTTAGAGTAACAAATATTATCTAAAACTTATCTTATATTCAAACCCATCATTTGACTCAAAAAAGATCAAAATGGAACCCTATCTCTCATCAGTATATGTTGAAGACCTTTAATTGATCTTTTTTTTGGGGAGCAATAAACCTAGGAGATTATTCAAAGATAGAAAATCACTAGTTAGTATTATTTTTACAAAATTTTAACCTTTAATACAAGCTATTAATACATTTTTTTTCCTAAGGCAAGTATCACATCAATTTGTAGTTGGATAGTTCACTAAAATTTGTTCATTTTTAGTTTGTTCGCCATTGAACCTGAGTTTTTTTTTGATGCGCGCAAGTATTTTTGTTGAAAAGTTGATGCATGACGTGTGAAATGCTTGGAGATGTTTGGCCTTCCTAGTCAGTTTGAACAATTCACTTCTTAGATCTTGAAAGGGAAATCACTTGTCGCTGCAAATTAGAATTCATCCGCATTGCTTTATAGCTGTCAAATACTTGTTTTCACTATCTATATTCCTCTATCTATTTTTTGTTTCTTTTAGATTTCGGAAGCAATGGATGCGTGGACTAAGAAAGGTTTATTGAACTTTTGTTTGCGGTCTATGCCCAATCGTGCTGATGTTCCGCAGATATCTTTGGAGCTCTTAGGTAGCCTTTCCAGATCAGATTTTCCCACTGAGAGGTTTTATACACAATGGCAGAGGAGACAGGTAATTCTTACACGCTCTTTTTTATTTTTCTCTCAACTGCATGCCATGGGAATCCTATCTCTTAGTCAATATCCTTATTTCAGGTGGATATGCTCGAAGAACTGCTTGTAGATCCAACTAACTCTGTTGCCAGTGAACAGCAAATGCTCTCCTATCTTCTCTCAAATATAAGGAACCTAGAGGCAAAATTTTATCACTCTTGATTATTGATAAGTTCTAGTAAATGATAACCATAACTGTTGCCTGGGTTAAGTGGAAGTGAAACTTTATTGTTGGCAAATAATTTCTTACATCTTGCAGTTTGTTATCACAACATTTTGCTTTCATTATGTTTTTTTTTAAAAATTTGTTCATAATAATCTAATCTCCGGTTATCATGATTACAGGAATGGGCAAATTTGTCTCATGAGGTGCGCACTGATACTCTGGATTGGATAGGAAAATTCATTTCTAGGATGTCCAGTATGCCTGAAAAATTTGGTGTTTCAGATGTTGCCTATTATTGGACAGGCAGTTATTACTTTACTGTGAAACTTTATGAGAAGTTACTCTGCAGTGTTTTTGATATACTAGAAGATGGCCAGATTGTAGAGGTTTTCAGAAAATTTTCTTATGTTTTGCATTTTAAAATTTTAACACCATTTGAAATTGATTCAATATCCCATTCTGAGACTTCATCCTTGAATTTTTTTGGTAGGAAGCTGAAGAAATCCTCGGTGTCCTGAGGATGACTTGGTCCATGTTAGGTATCAATCAAATGATGCATGATACTTTATATGGTTGGGCACTTTTTCAGCAGGTGCATCTCTTCCTTTAGATACAAAATTAACTTTGAATAGTGCATCTTTTTTTTGAATTTGTCGGTCCACTTCTATCAGATTTTAAGAGCAAATTGTTTAGGAAGATGAATGTTGTGCCCAAATGAAAGAAAAAGAAGAAACTGCCATATTTAAATAGTAAAATCAAAATTAATTGTATAATACAATGAAATTTAATTAATTAATCTCATTAACAACCATATATCATATCCTAAACTAGAGGTTTTGAAAAAAAGGCAAAAAAAAAAAAAAAAAAAAACTTAGTAGTTTTAGAATTTTACTGAATTATTTGATATTAAACTTATTTGAGGCGTCTATCACCTAAGCTAAGGTGTCACTAAGGTGTTCCAAGGCGATAGCTTTTCTATCATGACTCATGCACAAAGGGCTAAGTTATTTTGTTGGATGATTACCAGGGCACTAATGTGACATTCCTCAAAAGTATGTTTTATGTACTTTGAATATAAATAAGATAATAATAGGTTCATAAATTATAAGGTTAATTACATATTACCACCAAAATCATGTATATTTAGAAATCTAGTACCAAAGCTAAAAAAATGAAGCTATCAGTGTAAATTGTACAATTTGTTGTGGTAAACTTTTACTTGACATCCTAGCTGCTTTGTTTAACTTCATAAGACTCTAGTTAGTGATGTATTTTTCGCGGCTTATTGCTTTTAGAAGCCAAATGATATATTCATGATTAGCTATCAATAATATCATCAACATCATCATTAGCCTTATACCACTATTTGGGATCCACTTTGTGAATTCTTATCCTGCATTCATTCTTATCGAGCGTGACATGATGTATTATACCTTATTCGCATAAATATTTTGAACACTTTTATCCATATTATCTATGGTTTATCCATTTTTCTTTCATATACTTTGACATGATTATTACCTATCAATCTTATTTGTATATTTTTTACCATTCTTTATTCATGAATTTAACTTTTACCATCTTATCTTCTATAGATTCTTCTTCCACTGCCCTTGTATATAATTATTTTTCAATTTATTCTTTCTAATTTTGTCACACTGCTTGCTTCTTCTGTCCAAGATGTTGTCTACTAAAATTTGGAAGACGAGTACTAGCACAATCTTGGTTATTGATAATAGAGTTCTAACAGTGTTATTTGCTTCTTTGTTATCTTAGTTTATGATTCCAGAGTTTTTGATGGTTTGAATCAAAGCCATCTTTTATATTTGAGGAAGGAATAAAACATTTTTTTTTGGGCCTTTACGGCAATTAAAGTTTTAAGATGTATTTTGATGATTGTTTAATGTTGTATTTCTAAATTGCTCTTTCACTTCCTCCTCACCTTTAAGAGTTTGCTCTTTCTTCTCAACTCATCTCTTAAAAATAGAGTTTATAAAGTTTATTTCAAAATAAATTTCTATCCCCAAATTTTTGGTTGGCATTAAAAGAAGACAAAGTGTCCTTCAATCTAAATCTAGTCATTCTAACCTAGGGGAATGTCGAGAATTATCCCATGCCAATTCAGTTGTTTGTACATTAATTCTCTCTTGTCGGGTGTTTGGTTTCAAAATCTTCTTGTCTTGTCCGATTCTCTCGCATATTTTTTTTCAAGAAATGCTGGACCTCATTAATTTGTTTGTTCTCCATGTTTGATGATATTTATTTTGGTAAGATAGCTCTTGCTAGATTAAGTGCAGCTTACATTTGCTTGTTGCCTAAGAAAGAGGATGGTGATCTCAAGGACTTTAGACCAAATAGTTTGCTTAATGGTATCTTTAAGATCTTCACGAAGTTCTTGCAAATGCTATCAATGACTTACTACTTGCATTTATTTATGTCTCTCAGAGTGCTTCTGTTAAAGGAAAATGTACTTTAGATTGTATTGTGACTGCTCACGAATTTATTCATTTTACAACCAAGCATTAGGAGAATTTAATCTTCAATATTGATTTTTAGAAAGTCTTTAATAGTTGTAGATGAAACTTCCTTGTTAAAGCTCTTCTAGAGTGTTTCTTTCCTCCTAAGCTTATCTCTTGGGCTTTATCTTTCATGCTAATTCTCTGATCATTGATAATGGGTAAACTACCAAGTAATTTAAAAAACTTCAAAGGCCTTAGGCAAGGATGCCACCTATCTTCTTCTTTTTATTACTGTTACCGATTTTCTTCATTGTCTCCAATTTGTTGATGATATTTTATTATTTTGTGGTACTTCTCCTTTTTGAGCTCATATTCTAAAGAGAATTTTATAAAATTTTGAAGAACTTATAGAGCTTGAAATAAATTAAGTTCTCTTCCGGGAAAGATGACCTTATTTCTTGATGTGGTAGAATTATGCTTATTAATTTTGTTCTTTTTTCCATGCCACTTCATTATTTCTCTTTTTTGGATTCCATCTAGGATTATCAAGAAAATTGATGGTGTTCGATTTTTTGGAAGTGTAATGATGGTGTTACGATAGGAAATAATTGTGAAAATAGAAGAAATCCTTTGCTGAAATGAGAATTCAGCAACTTGAAAATCAGCTTTGAGAATAAAGTAGATGAATAACAATAGGGACACTCTTTATTTGCTAGTATATGAAAGCAAGCAAGCAAGATACAATGGATCTTTAGTTCGAGAAGAAGATCCGGCTCTCCCAATCCCTAGCCGGTGGCTAGAGCCCAAACAAATCTAAGAAAACTCCCAATTTCGAAAACAACCAAGATTACCCTAACACTAGGCAATCTCATCTATTTAAAGTATACAAATACACTCCAATTTACTAAACAACCCTCCCCAATTTCAAATCCCTCATAAACCATCCCCTCATCTTTATTTTTTAATTCAAATAGTGGGCCCCACAAGGGGGTGGGCTGCTGCCTTGGTCCGCCTAGCATAAACAAAGGGCTGGCCCTTGTGCTGAGCCGGCTGGACCGATCCTTCTTGGATAGGTATAACAATACCCTCCTCCCAAAGAATCACCTTGCCCTCAAGGTGAAAGGATGGGAATTGATGTTTCACTCTCTCATATGGCTTCCATGTGGCGTCGTAGTCTAGTAAGTTCCTTCATTTGATCAACACCTCCATGATCCCCCCATTCTTCATGTTGTACCCCTTTTAACTCCAGTGGTTCCAACACCATCTTCAAATCCTCAGTTAGTGTCACCGATAATTTTGAGCTAGCTGCAGGATCCCCAATAACTCTCCTCAGTTATGACACATGGAATACCAGATGAATGGTAGCGGCTGAGGGTAATTTCAAGTGATAAGCCACACTGTTGGGAAGAGCCAAGAATTGAAGTAATTCCTCTGGAGCCATAGCCATGTACCTGTTTCTCTGGCATGCCTCCCACCTAGCCACCATCTTCTCCACATCCTTGTGCATCCCCTTCTAATGCAATTCGCCAATCACATTGTTAGACCGGTTCATTGGACCGGTCCAGCCGGTTCATGTGGGACCGGCCCAGGAGCGAATGAGGCGAACGTCTCCACCTCTTGCTCTAGGCGCACACACCACAGGGGCTAATAGAGCATTTTAGGAAGTATTTTTGAGGGATTTGGGAGGGAAATTTGAATGTAGGGACTGGTTAGGGATTTCCTTTTGATTTGTATGCATTAAATACTTTGTTTTCCTAGGGTTAGGGCATCTTGAATTTGGTTGAAATTTGAGATCTCTTAGATTTAGGTTTTCTTTGGGCTCTAGCGACGTCAAGAGATTTGGGAGAGATCGAATAGAGGATCATTGTATCTTGCTATTTTCCGTTTCCCTTTCATAAAAAAAATACAAATTATCTACTGTTTTTATGGTTTTGTGTGGATTTTGGTAGAGAAAGCTTGCTGTTTTTCGAAGATTGATAGGAAATACTTGAGACCTACTAGTATTTCCTATCACACATGTATGTCTTCTACACACTAGAATGACCTCCAACATCGCTCCCATGGAATTCTTGCAGCAGGTGGGAAATATGAACAGTGATCCATGACAGCGCAAACCTCCCTTGGTACAATAGTCTCTCTCCCTCTAGGGAATAGCCTTGGCTGCTCTCATTCCTCACTAGATCCATCCTAATCTTCCTTAGCTCCTCGTCCTGCACACTTTTCTCTTTGATAGCCGCCCAATCTGCCATCAGTGGTACTGAAATGGTCTTCTTTTGGAGCTCCCCCATATGTTTGGGTATGGTATTAGCTATCTTATTCTCGGTCGCAATTATCTACTTTAACAAGTATTTCAAGCTTCTCTAAGCTGTCCTGACAATGAAATGTCGGCCTAATAAGTAAACTCGCCTCTTATGAATAGCTAAAACGATGGCTATCTACTCTCTCTCATAGACTGACTTTAACCTAGCTCTGACTGTCAATATTTGGTTGAAGCGGTATGTGATTTTGCATAAGTACTCCCTCTAATCCATATCCTGAGGCATCGATCTCTACTACAAAAACCTAGCTGAAATATGGTAGGGCCAACACCAATACTGTGGTCATGACCTATTTCAATCTGTTAAAAGCCCGGGTAGTTGCCTCCCCCCCTCACAAGAAACTATTCTTTTTCAACTGCTCCATCAGTAGCCATGCTATGGTACTGTATCCTCTTAAAAATCTTTTTTAATATCCCCTTAACTTTAGGAAACCCCTCAGCTCTCTCAGGTTCCTAGGTAGAGGCCATTTTAGCATTGCCTCAATCTTGGATTGTTCGGCGGCTACTCCTTCCTAATACGCCACGTGCTCCAAGTATTCCACATTGGCCTGTGCAAAATAATACTTCTTCAGGTTAACCCTAAGCTGTTGCTCCTGTAACATCTCTAAGATCACCCTCAAGTGTTCCAAATTCTCCTCCTTTGACTTGCTATACACTAGGATGTCGTCAAAGAAAATCAATACAAACTGCTGGAGGTATGGTCGGAATACCCTGTTTATAAGGGATGGGAATAGCAAGGGCGTTGATGAGGCCGAGCGGTATTACTAAGAACTTGTACTGTCCCTCATGTGTCCTGAATGCAGTCTTATGGACATCCTCCTCTCTCATATTGATATGATGGTATTCTAACTTCAGATCCATCTTGGTGAACACCACTGCTCTACACAACTCATCTAGTAACTCATCGATCATCGGAATGGGGAACTTGTCTGACACAGTCTTCTTATTTAAGACCCGGTAGTCCACACAGAATCTCTAGTTCCTATCCTTGTTCTTTACCAATAAGACTGTTTTAGAAAAAAGGGCTCATACTTGGCCTGATGATCCCCTCCTCCAACATCTCTTGGATCAGCTTCTAAATCTCGTCCTTCTAAATATAAGGGTAGCGGTAAGGGTGAACACTAATCGGTGGCATCCTTTTCCTCAAGGTGATGGCGTGCTCCTTCTCCCTTGGTGGTGGTATTGAGGTGGCTGAAAGACCTCACTGAACTACTGTATGAGTGGTTGTATTGAAAGGGGAATGTCCCCCTCTTCTTCCATTCTGATCCCCTCTAAGCTCCGCAGTTCCACCATGAATTCTCCTCCCACCTCCTGTATGGTCCTTACCATGGTCTTGAGAGATACCATGGCTTTGGACAACTCTGCATCTC
Source organism: Dendrobium huoshanense (assembly GCA_016618105.1). Classification (NCBI taxonomy): domain Eukaryota; kingdom Viridiplantae; phylum Streptophyta; class Magnoliopsida; order Asparagales; family Orchidaceae; genus Dendrobium; species Dendrobium huoshanense. The sequence continues at coordinate 95,555,155 of CM028347.1, forward strand.
CCCTGATCACCACCCTTCTGCCTTCCACCATCATCTTCATCATCAGTGCTCCCCAATTGACCTTGGAATCCCCAAGGGTTTGTAGCCATTTCATCCCTAGGATGACATCAGTGCTCCCTAGCTCCAATGGGAAGAAATCCTCCCTCATTTGGACTCCTTGTATAGTCAGTACCACTCCCCTACACACTCTTCTACCTGTATCCACCTTCCCAGTGCCCGTTATCACCCCATAACACCTTGTGCCCACCAATTTTCCCCCAAATTGCTCTATGATATGGTTGGAGATGAAATTGTGGGTAGCCCCACTTTCTATCAGTACTGCCACCTCTCTGTCTGTTATTTCTCCCTTCACTTTCATGGTTGGATTCACAGTGAATCCCAACACTGAGTTCAAGGAGACTTCTACCATATCAAGATGTAGTACTTCCTCCCCTTTTACCAAAGCGTCACTCCCACCTCCCTCCTTAACTTTCTCGTCGTCTCAGATGGTGAGAACCTGAAGAGTTCGGTCTTTACACTTGTGCTTTGGTGTATACTTCTCATCACATCTAAAGTACAACCTGTTAGCTCTCTTCTCTTGCAACTCATTCTCAGTGAGCTTCTGTCACGACCCGGCCCGGTGAGCTCGCGCAGGCGAGGCGGGAACAAAGGTCAGACGATAGGTTAAATTATCTAATCACTAAAACTATCTCCATAATAATTGAAAGAGCCTCTAAAACATCAATTTAAAAACTCAATTAACATAAAACTCAAACAAATTCATAATTACCTTTCTTCTGGAGCTTTTCTACGACGATAAACATTTCCACCCATTCTACTCATCTTTGATTAACTTAAGCTTATCTGAAAATGTTAACAACTAACATTAAGCTAAAGCTCAGTAAGTAATACACAATTCTAAACTACAGTAAACAAGACAACTGAACAATATGCTAAATGTCAATTTCATATGAACATAACATAAAATGATTTCATACAAACATAACATTAAACATATCATATCATAAAGTCATATCTTTCATTTTCCTTTCCATATTCATATCATTATATTTAACTTTCTCTTTTCGTATATAATACAACCGTCACAGGAGTCACCGTCTGTACCATAAAGGTACTCTTTTTCCATATCCTTTACCATTTTATCGTGCACGAGTACAGCGTCCCCAGCTAGTACCATAAGGGGGTGAACTCCATCCTTTCAACATACACATACAAGCATTCAAATAACATTCATATCATATCATATCTTTTCATCTTATTTCATATAACATATAAACTTATAATATAATGCCATAAAATGTACATGTAATTGTATGATCATTCATTTGGTGAGAGTTAAGAAGCATGATTGGGGCTATCAAATCATAAACATGTGAGAAAACAAGAGATATTACTGTAATTAAAGAACTATGCATACTTACAAAAGTTTGGAATCTGATTTCTCTTGCTAGTCCTTCCTTCGATGCCACAACGATTTATCACCTATAAGTATCAATTTCTCATTCTTAAAATCTACAAAATAATTTAAAACAAAATCTTTTCTTTCTAAACTATTCTAGATTCTCTCTCTTTCCCTCACACACTCTCTCTCTCATTTAAAACAAAAAGGCAATTATACATATCTTAAGAATTCATAGTTTTGTCTAATTACTTAATATTAATCAAAATAACACTTTCTCCATAATCTAAATTAATTTAAAATAATTCTATTTTCGGATTTAAATTAAACTAAAATTATAAAATTAGTATTTTATGAAAAATGTCAAAATTTCATCATTAGAACACTCCCACAACCCTTAGGAACAAACTTTGTTAAGAGATTTTCTAAAAAACAACATTTGGGAAAAACCCTAAATCCATAAACTCAAAATTTTTGCTTAAACCTTATAATGTCTTCCCATAAAAACTTCCCCATACCCTTAGAAATATCTTTTGTGAAGGCATTTCCAAAGAAGATCAATTTTAAGTAAAACCCTAATTTTCGAAATTCATATTTTGATAAAAGAAATTACACATTAGGGTTTAGAAACATCACATTACCCTTCCCTAAACTTTTCTCAAAGAAAAACCATATTTTCTAAAAACCCTAGAAATCTTTTCATCCAAGAATCTTGAGAAAGAGATGGAAAATCATTGTTCTAATGCATAGCCTTCCCTTAATCTCCCCTACGATTTTCCCCAAGTTTGGCCGCCGGAAACCGCCGCCGGAGCCGCCCGATTCCTCTCCCATCGCCTCCACCCGTGCGCTCCCCTCTCTCCTTGTCCGCTCGGTTTGGGCAAAAAGACCGAATGAGGGGGAGAGTGGGGGTTCGGTTTGCCTAATAGGGAGAAATGGGAAAGGCCTAAAGACCTAATTGCCCTCACTTAAGTAGATTTGGCTTAAGAAAGGCTTAGGGGTAGTTTGAGTATTTTTGAACTTCTAAAAATTATATCTCTTAATTTAGGCGAAATTGAATACAAGTTCTATATATCAAACTTCTTAGAATTTTGCATAGAATTTTTCAAAATTATTTCCATCGAAATCCGACAACCTCAAATTTTTCACTTAAAACTTGTCGCGGCGCTTTGAAAAGCGTGTGAGGTCTAAAACGGCATTTTTCGGGTTTTCACAGCTTCTTGAAATTTTCTGTAATTCCCTCTTCTACAGGCTTCTCCTTTGGGGCCTCTCGTAGACCACAAGGTGTCGGCCTCTTTGGTGCTAAAAATATGGTGGTCATGCTGTACGAGTTTCCTAGTCTATTGCCCTTGGCCCCTCCAAGTGCTTCAGGTTCTCCAATTATGCTAGCTCCATAGCCTCTCCTAAGTTACGAGGCCTCATCACTCTAACCACCGCCCGAATATCTGATTTGAGATCTTTTATGAATTTTTTCTCTAACACCGTCTCAGGAAGTCGGTCATGTCGGCTAGCAAGGTACTCGAACCTCTCCTGATACTCTACCACCAATCCCTCCTGTGTCAGGGTGAAAAACTTGTCATAGAAGTTTCCTCCCTTGCTGGTTCGGAAATGTTCCAATAAGCAATCCTTGAACTCCCTCAAGTTCCGTATGTGTTGTCTCATGTCCCTCCACTAGTACCAAGCCAAAGCCTTCCCTTCTAAACATAGGCTAGCTTTCATCAGCCTCTCCTCCATCAATCCATTGATGGTGAAATACCTCTCTACCTTCTAGATCCACCCATGTGCATCATCTCCCTCAAAGATAGACATCTTAAGCTTCCTCACCCTCGGATCTCCTCCGTTTCCCTTGAATCCTCCATAACCTCCCATTCCACAAAGGGGTGGCCCTCTCCAAGTGTCTCGATCCTCCCTTCTATGCTCATACCTAAAACCCTCTTCAAAATCACATCTCTTTCTGTCCCAATCCTCACCCCTACGCTCAAAATCAGCTATTCTTCTTGCAAAATCAGCACCCATCATTTCATACCTACTACTTATCTTCTCCCTAGAAATAGGCTCTAGGGGAGGCATCCCATTTTTCCCTCCAAAATCTCCACGTCTTGGTTTATCCCTCTCCTCAGTGGATTAGGTTTACCACCAGTTCCTTGGACGCTGATGGCTCCCTTCACCTTCGACATTATCATTTTGGGTTGGGCCTCTAGCAGCTTCCTCAGCATTTCTTCCACGTTGGCAAACTTCCGATCCATCTTTTCATGAACAAATGAAGATTGATTATTGAATTCTAAAACTTTTTTCACAAAATCTGATTTTAATTACCGAATTTCCCTTCTAAACTTATACTTTCCTTCCAGCCATTGGTACCCTAGATCGAAGTGCTCTGATTCCAATTTGATAGCAGATACTTGTGAAAAATAGAAGAAATCCCTTGCTGAAATCAGAATTCAGCAACTTGCAAATAAACTTTTGAGAAGAAAGTAGAATAATAATAATAGGGACACTCTTTATGTGATAGTAGATGAAAGAAAGCAAGCAAGATACAATGAATCTTCTATTCGAAAGGAATATCTGGCTCTCCCAATCCTTAGCCGATAGCTAGAGCCCAAATAAACCTAAGAAGACTCCCAAATTCGGCAAACGACCAAGATAATATTAACTCTAGGCAATCTCATCTATTGAAAGCATGCAAATACAACTTTAATTTACTAAACAACCCTCTCCAATTTCAAATCCCTTCTAAATTGCCTCCTATTTATTTATTTATTCAAATAGTGGGCCCCACAAGCAGGCGGGTTGCTGCCTTGGTTTGGCATAAACAAGGGGCTGGCCATTGTGTTGGGCCGGTTGGACCAGTCCTTCGTGGACCGATCTTACATGTTAGCCTCAATCTCATCAGGTGGAAGAATATCTATTAACCAAAGGATAAAGGCAACATTTGTATTAAAGGCTACTTACACATGATGAACTTGTCTCTCCTTGGCATTTGGATTTGAAACTGAGTTTTTCCTAACAACAAATCTAGTGTTAGATCTATCATACAAAAGAAGTATTTTAGCACTCACTCCTTTGGATTTATCGTAAATGGATCTTTATGGTTTTGTCTGGGACATCTTAGTGGCTACTTTTGTGGTACGAAAAGCAACCAACAAAAAACAATTTTTTGTTTGAATGACAAATATTTAATTTAATTTATTTTTTGAAATTTTGCTTTGGAAAAATTGTTTTTGAAATAACTATGGTTAAGAAAGTATCTTTCAATCTGTTTAAACTTGACTTTGATATGGATATCTTGCACTAGCTTTCCCCCGCATGGTGTTTTCTTTGTTAGTTCCTTGCATACTTTTCTAATGGGTGATGTTGTTCACACTCAAAGCAGCTCCTCATAAACATAAAGTTTCAATTCTTATTTTGTTTCTCTTCATGACGGTAATTCCTAACAAGGTCTCCTTATTAAAAAATAATGCTACTTTTGACATGTGTAGAGATAATATTGAAGGTGATTTTCATATTTTGTTTTGTTGTATTACTATGTTAGTCGTCAAAGATTTTGGGGGAGGTTCTATATACTTTGTTTGGTATATGTACCTGATATTTGGATCTAGTTTTTTCTGTATGAAGATATGTTTGTATAAAAAAAAATTCAAATAACTATGGGGTATTTTTTTCCTTTTACTTCTATCATTTGGATTGAAAGAAATGTTTAAGTATCTTTCAAACAAGAAAAAGGAAGAGAAGATCCTTTGGTTTAATATTATATCTTTGCTTATTTCTAGATTCACACTAAAGGGAAAAAGATTTGATTGAGAAGCACCTTTTGGATTCTTTGGAGGTTTTGTCAGCCTATATTTAGTTTTGCTTTTGTGGATATTTTCCTTTTTATTCTCTTATTTTTTATAGTTGTTAACCTTCTTCCTTTATTTCATAGGTTCACCCAGCTTTTAATTAAAAAAAACCTAGCAATCCACATTCCATTTGCCTTTTTGTATTTAGTTAATACAAATGTATCTATTTTGTGGGAGGTGTTTATGCTAAAGACTACAACAACAACAACAACAACATCAAGCCTTTATCCCACTACGTGGGGTCGGCTACATGAATCCTTTTTCTCCATTGTGTCCTATTAAAAGTCAAATTCTCGTTTAAATCTAATAAAGAAAGGTCATTCCTAATATTTTCTAACCAAGTCTTTTTAGGTCTACCCCTACCTTTCTTAACATAAGTCAAATCTAATACCTCTACTCTCCTAACCGGGTCATCGGAAGGCCGCCGTTTAATGTGACCAAACCATCTAAGGCGACTCTCTCTAATCTTATCTTCTACTGGAGGTGTTTATGCTAAAGACTGATAAATTTATATCTGATGTAAGCAGCTCGAAACAACACTCAATAAGAAATACAAGTAAATCAAATCCCACTTTTATTAAAAATTAAAGACACTTCTTGGAGAACACAATAGACTAAATGGAACACTAGATTTCAGAAAGAAAGAGCAAAGATCATCCAAAAACCAAAACACAAAGAAAAGTTAGCAACGAAATCAAACATAAAACAACTAAACACTATCCTCAGAACATCCTGCAAGAGGACTCCTCACATGTACCGAGTGTAGGAATATATTTAAGAATAAGGATTTAGATATGAAAACCAAGGGTCCACCACTGCAAAAGGGATCCAACGTTCTACCAAACTCCTCCAGCAAATGCCACCAAAAACAGCCAACAACTTTTATCCACGGAACTTAGAAGAAAGATACAGGTGAAGTGGAACTTGCGTAGAGAAGAAAGAGGTTAGAAGCCGAGACGAAAGGTTGGAAAGAGCTCGCAAGATTTCCAGAGGAGGTGGAGAAGGTGGACAAAGCTCTCAAGCTTTTCCAAGAAGAACCCGCAGGTTATAGCAATTTTGCTCACAATATTCACCAACCCATCCTTCACAAAACATCTCAAATATATAGGCAATAGAGGGGAACTAAACAGCCCAATAACAGCCATTAAAATCCAGCACAGGAAGCAGGACAGCATTTCGGATTCCAGCACAGAAAAAGACAACAGCAGTTGGAGTAATAAAAGCCACGGTAATCAACAACAGAGAATTCCAAACGATAGAGCCAATATCAAGAAAAAGCCACGGTATACCAAGGCAGCATTTAAAAGGGAATAAAGGCCACGACAATCCAGCAATCAATTGAAGGAAAAGGCAGCAGCTCAAGAGGTAAAGAAGAAGAGGAAGAGACAAGTTCCACTCACCTAATAGCTTGCACCTCATAATGAATTTAGAGCTAAACATCAGCTTATAATGAGCTACTCCTTCACATGATAATAATGAGCTTGCACCACTAAAATTTCAACAACTAAAGCTCAAAATCGAAATCAGCCAAGGCTCCATAGAACTTGAAAATAGCCCAAAGGATAAGGTGGACCCTAAAGCCGGCAAACCCAAGGTAAGCAAACCCAATCCTTTTCCTACCATGATCATTGGATTTACCACCATCATTGGATAACATAAAATAAAATAGCAAACATAACTAAATTTGTCCAAAACAAATAATGCAAGATAAATTAAAATGCAAGACAAATTAAAATGCATCAATTCCCCCCCTGGTGGGAGAGGCTCATCTCCTGATGAGAAAGCTTCAACAGTTCTGTCAAATAGTTCTTGGTTTCGAACTTTTAGATCAGCAACATCAATCCAGGTGCAGTCAGTTAAGGGACGATTACTCCATTTGACCAAAAACTTCTTGTGTTCGCCATGTCTTGTTTTAGTGATTTTCACATCAACCACATCTTCAATTTGATCTTCTTTATTCAGTGTTGAAGTGGAGAGTGGTAATGTTTCAACATCCACAAAATCACCTAAATTTCCTTCATATAAAGAAAGATCAGAAACATTAAATATAGGAGAAGTTCCAACAGTAATAGGAAGATCTAAAAGGTATGCATTTGTGCCCAGCTTTTTGACAATTCGAAAAGGTCCGAATTTTTTTCTGCTTAGCTTCCCAAAAGTTCCAACAGGAAAACGTTGGCGACGAAAGTAAGCCATTACTTTGTCACCTTCTTTAAAAACTACCTCTCTTCGATGTTTATCTGCAGCTGTTTTGTATTTGACATTAGCTATACGGAGTTTTTCAAGAACTTGCTGTTGGACTGATTTGATATGATCAAAAGATTCTAAAGCTTTAGCACTTACCTTGTTAGGTAAAGACAAACCATTTCTATCCAAAATATGTGGAATAGACTGACCGTATAAAATTTCAAAGGGAGTTTTTCCAGATGTTCTATTAACTGAATTATTATATGCAAATTCAGCTTGGGGCAGAATTAAATCCCATTGAAAAGGTTTCTCACCAGCAAGACATCTCAAAAGGTTTCCCAAACTTCGATTGACAACTTCAGTTTGTCCATCGGTTTGAGGATGATAAGCACTGCTAAACTGAAGAGTAGTGCCTAATTTAGCCCACAAAGTTATCCAAAAATGACTTAAAAAACGAGTATCTCGATCAGAAGTAAAAGTACGAGGGACATCATGAAAACGAACAATTTCTTTAAAAAATAAATCAGCCACATGTGAAGTGTCAGAAGTTTTTTTGCAAGGAATAAAATGAGCCATTTTACTAAAACGATCAACAACAACAAAAACAGAATCATGCTTTCTAGCAATAACCGGAAGACCAAGAATGAAATCCATAGAAATATCCTCCCAAGGTTTATTTGGAATTGGAAGAGTGTACAAACCAGTATTTTGTGAAGTTCCTTTAAAAGCTTGACAGATTTTGCATTGTTTCACTAATCTAGCAATCTGTTTTCTCATATGAGGCTAGAAATATTTTTCCTCTACCAAAGCAATAGTTTTCCCTTGACCAAAATGACCACTTAAACCTCCATTATGAAGTTCATGCACTAATTGCTCTCTTAAGGAATTATTAGAAATGCAAAGTCTAGAACCTTTAAACAAAAACCCTTGTTGAATAATGTATTGACCAGATGGATCAGTTCCTGAAGTAAGACAGACTTCCCAAATATCTTTAAAGTCAGAATCACTGGCATAAGTTTCTTTCAAAAAATCAAAAGAAGTAACAGTTGGGTAAATAGTTATTAACAAGTGAGACCTCCAACTTAAAGCATCAGCAACCTTATTTAGAACACCAGTTTTATGTTTGATATGAAAAGTGTATTCTTATAAAAATGAAACCCACTTGGCATGCCTCTTATTCAAATTTTTTTGAGAGCCCAAAAAACGAAGTGCTTCATGATCAGTATTTAAAACAAATTCTCGTTGAATCAGGTAACATCTCCAGAATTTTAAAGCTTGCACAATAGCATAGAACTCTAAATCATAAGTAGAATACTTAGATCTAGACTCATTCAGTTTCTCACTAAACTAAGCAACAGGTTTTCCTTCTTGACTAAGCACAGCACCAATACCAATATGAGAAGCATCACAATCAACCTCAAAAATGATTTCAAATTTTGGTAAGCTAAGAATGGGAGCTTGACTCATCTTAGTTTTAATAAGTTCAAAAGTTTTTTCAGCTTGTGGTGTCCACCTAAAAATCCCCTTTTTTAAACAATCAGTAATAGGAGCAATCAGGGAACTGAAATTTCTTATAAATCTTCTATGGAAAAAAGCCAAACCATGAAATCCTCTTACTTCGCTTATGTTTTTAGGAATAGGCCAGTTTTGAATTGCTTCAATTTTAATTGGATCAACTTTTATTCCTTCAGCAGAAACAATAAAGCCCAAAAACGTCAAACTTGAAGTCATGAAAGAACATTTTTTTAGATTGATGAAAAGTTTTTGTTCTCTTAAGATTTGCAGCACTTGCTTCACATGATTTAAGTGTACAGAAGGGTGAATGCTATAAATCAAAATATCGTCGAAATAAACCACAACAAACTTTCCAATGAGAGGTTTTAAAACATGATTCATAGTTATCATGAAAGTACTTGGAGCATTTGAAAGACCAAAAGGCATAACAAGCCACTCATACAAACATTCTTTAGTTTTAAAACCAGTTTTCCATTCATCACTAGGTCTTATTCTTATTTGATGATACCCACTTCTCAAGTCAATTTTAGAAAAAATTTTGGCACCACTTAACATATCAAGCATGTCATCAAGTCTAGGAATTGAAAATCGATATTTAATGGTGATTTTATTTATGGCTCTACTATCCACACACATCGTCCATGTTCCATCTTTTTTTGGAGTTAATAAAGCAGGCACAGCACAGGGACTTAAGCTTACTTGAATCAACCCCTTTTTTAACAGTTCAGATACTTGATTAAAAAGCTCAGAATGTTCAGTCGGACTCATTCTATAATGAGAAAGGTTAGGCAAAGTTGCCCCAGGTATTAAATCAATATGATGTTGAATTTGTCGCATAGGAGGCAATCCAATTGGTAAATCATCAGGAGTCAGATCAGAAAAATCATCTAATAAAGCTTGTATTTTTTTTTGGAATATGAAAAACAGGACCAGATTCTTTTCCAAAAACCAAATAAGCAACCTCAAAATGTTTCAAATCATTAGCATTTAAAAGCAGTTCAGGAGAGGTAATTTTGGCAACTGTGTTTTTCTTAACACGTGAATCTGGCACATTCTTTTGTGGATGAAGAGTGAACTCTTTATTATTTTGCACTAAAGTATATGTGTTTTTCTCTCCATTGTGAACAATTTTGTTATCGTACTGCCAAGGTCGACCTAGCAAAATATGGCAAACTTCAAGAGGTACAATATCACAAACAACTTGATCTTTGAATGACCCTCCAATAGATAAGTTAACAGTGCATTGCTTAGTGATTGGAACCTCACCTCCTTCTTTGAACCAAGAGATCTTATAGGATTTTGCAAGAGGTTTAGATTTAAGTTTAAGTTTGTCGATCAGTTTTTGAGAAACAAAATTTCCTGAACTCCCACTATCAATCATAAGGGTGCAAATTTTTCCTTCGATGGTACAAGTTGTTTTGAAAATGTTTCTTCTTAACCATCTGTCTTCTTTATCATTTGTTGTCGTTAGGACTTGTCGAATTACTAAAAAATCTCCACCTTCATCTCCCTCAACATCAATTTTCTCAACTTCATTGTCATTTTCAGATTCAGTTTCATCTACTTCTCCTTCTTCTGAGTTTTCATCATTTTCAATGAGATTATTTCTGGGTGGGTTATTTTTCCTACAAGTAGCTGAAAGATGACCATAAAGCCCGCATTTATAACATGGTCCGATTAATTTAGGTGGATCAGATGGTTTAGTTCCCATAACCCCTTTTCCCTTTTCAGAATTTTGATTTTCAAAGATTTTAGTTTTCAAACCAGAAGTTCCTCCAAAAGTTTGAGGTTTAATTCCACCAGATGAACGTCGCTTATATGTTTCCACAATTTTACTGTGACCCTTTTCTCGTTGATATTGCTTTTCCAGTTTTAATGCCATACGATAAGCCTCGTCAGTTTTAATAATATGATGCAGGTTGAGTTGATCTTGGATTGACCATTTTAAACCATTTATGTATCTTGAAACAGTTTTCTCTTTAGATTCTTCTAAGTCGTTTCGAGATTGAAGTTTGTAAAATATTTCAGTGTATTCTTCAATTGATTGATTTCCTTGTTTCAGATTGTTGAATTCTTGGAATATAGTTCGAGCGTGATCGGTTGTAACAAATTTTTCTTTCATTTTCTCCTTCATTTTTTCCCAATTTTGGACTTTTTCTTTTCCTCTTCTAAGTCTATTATTTTGAAAAATTTTCCACCATGTTAAAGCATGACCAGAAAGTTTTAAGCTAGCAAAGCGAACTTTCCGATTATCAGGTATTTCTTTCCACTCAAAAAATTGATCTATCTTCTCTACCCACTCAAGAAATTGACCAGGTTGTAGTTTGCCCTCAAAATTAGGAAAATCAATTTTTATTCCATAATCCCAATTTTTTTGTTGTCTACGACGATTTCTAGGAACCTCCTCTTCACTTTCAGAAGTTTGATCATTAGGATTAGCATTTGCGTTGTTAACATTTAAGTTCTCAATTGCTTCAGCCATGGTATTAATTTGTTGTTGCAAATTATTCAGTTGTTGCAAAAGGCGTTGCCAATCAGCTGGATTATTAGCCATTTAGGAGAATAGAAAAGATTTGCCAAACAAATCCAACAAAAACAAAACCATCGAGGAAGAGAACTTGCTCTGATACCAAATTGATGTAAGCAACTCGAAACAACACTCAATAAGAAAGACAAGTAAATTAAATCCCACTTTTATTAAAAATTAAAGACACTTCTTGGAGAACACAATAGATTAAATGGAACACTAGATTTCAGAAAGAAAGAGCAAAGATCATCCAAAAATCAAAACACAAAGAAAAGTTAGCAACGAAATCAAACATAAAACAATTAAACACTATCCTCAGAACATCCTGCAAGAGGACTCCTCACATGTACCGAGTGTAGGAATATATTTAAGAATAAGGATTTAGATATGCAAACCAAGGGTCCACCACTGCAAATGGGATCCAACGTTCTACCAAACTCCTCCAGCAAATGCCACCAAAAACAACCAACAACTTTTATTCACGGAACTTAGAAGAAAGATACAGGTGAAGTGGAACTTGCGTAGAGAAGAAAGAGGTTAGAAGCCGAGACGAAAGGTTGGAAAGAGCTCGCAAGATTTCCAGAGGAGGTGGAGAAGGTGGACAAAGCTCTCAAGCTTTTCCAAGAAGAACCCGCAGGTTATAGCAATTTTTCTCACAATATTCACCAACTCTTCCTTCACAAAACATCTCAAATATATAGGCAATAGAGGGGAACTAAACAGCCCAATAACAGCCATTAAAATCCAACACAGGAAACAGGACATCATTTCAGATTCCAGCACAGAAAAAGACAACAACAGCTGGAGTAATAAAAGCCACGGTAATCAACAACAGAGAATTCCAAATGGTAGAGACAATATCAAGAAAAAGCCACGGTATACCAAGGCAACATTTAAAAGGGAATAAAGGCCACTGCAATCCAGCAATCAATTGAAGGAAAAAGGCAGCAGCTCAAGAGGTAAAGAAGAAGAGGAAGAGACAAGTTCCACTCACCTAATAGCTTGCACCTCATAATGAATTTCGAGCTAAACATCAGCTTATAATGAGCTACTCCTCCACATGATAATAATGAGCTTGCACCACTAAAATTTCAACAACTAAAGCTCAAAACCGAAATCAGCCAAAGCTCCATAGAACTAGAAAACAACCCAAAGGATAAGGTGGACCCTAAAGCCGGCAAACCCAAGGTAAGCAAACCCAATCCTTTTCCTACCATGATCATTGGATTTACCACCATTGGATAGCATAAAATAAAATAGCAAACATAACTAAATTTGTCCAAAACAAATAATGCAAGATAAATTAAAATGCAAGACAAATTAAAATGCATCAATATCTTTCATGATTGCTTGTTATCTTTTTTTTTTTCTTCAAAATCTTATATGGTGCTTTTGGATTGCATTTTCAGCTCATGGTACATATGTATTTCATTTGATCTATGGGGCTATTTTGTTTGCTGCATCAAAGGTGTAAAGTAAAAGGAATACATTAGTTTTGCTTTGTTATATGTTTGGAATGAATTAAAACAAATGCCAAGTATTTTTGTTAAGGAATTTGTAATACCCCAATGCTCATTTTTTGACAAGTTCCATATTTGCCCAAATTGGGTAAATTTTAAATGTAATGTCATCCTGAAGCCATTTTGGATATTGAACCTACTCTCACGTTCACGACCTCAATTAGGGATATAAATGAGTCGAGTTGAGCTTGAGCTGGACTTGTACATACAATTTATGTATTGAACTCGAGCTTGAGCTTTGCTCAAGTTCAAATAGTAAACTCGAGCTCAACTCGTTCAAAACAACATAAGCTTGAACTTGGCCTTGAAACTTGCGCTTGCGTCGTGAAATTGAGCGTTGTTTGAAATTTAAACTCTATTATATATAATTCTTACTGGATGTTCGTTGCCTCATTGGAGTGCGGTAACTTGATGGATGTGGCTCGTTGTCGACCTTGAGGCTCCCATTGTGAAGATGACCTTGCGACATTGGGGTGTGGTTTGATGAGGAAAGAGGGTTGTGGTTGATTGTAGAGGGAGAGCCGAGAGGCAGAGGCTAGAGAAGAAATATTTTGAGTAGAAACTAGGTTTTTTTCTTTGGAGGTGTAGTAATTGGACATGCGATTTGGTAAGCTCACTCACGGAGCGCAAAATTGGGAAGCAAGGCGAGTTTCACTTGATAATGTGTTGTAGACCCGCAGTTACGTGGATTCACGATTTCGATCTCTTATTTCAAACTTATGTTGGTTTTACCTCTCAGACTTGAGTAGTTTGACAAGTATTTGAGCTGAGTCATGTTGAACTCGAGCTTGAGCTCAATTCGCAAATGAGCAATAAGTTGAGCTCGTGCTCAAGTTTGTTGCAATACAAACTTTACTCGTGAGCTCGTTAATGAGTTGAGTTCGAGTTAGTTTTATAGTCGGCCTGGCTTATTTACAACCCTTAACCTGAACTTTTATCCAACGAGACATTGTAACCATTGTTGTAGGTGATCTCAACCACTCTTCTATTCCACATGTCAACATCCTTGGCCACTGTCCCACTTGAACTTGGGTTTGACTATGCTTCCATGCAATTTTGAGCTCGCTGTTGCACCATCGTTCCATATCAGGACCAACTCCTGGGTACTACTGTCTGCATTGTTCTCGATCATGACCCCGATCCTAGGTGCTGCCTTGCCTACTGTCCTTTCATTATCTCATTCGGTGCTCTTTTTTCTTATTTACATTTATATTTTTAAAGTTAATTTATAGGACAATTATAGACATAGCATCTAAGTCTTGCTTTCTTATAAAATTAACTCCAACCACCTTACAACAATACCAATGAAATCTCAAAGAGCACAACAAAATTCCCAACTTATATTTTTCACTTTCATTAAATTCTCAATTATTTGGTTGTAACACACAAAAACTTGTGTTCAATAATTCATTTAAAAACTTATAGTGTGTTTTGTAAATAAGAAATTTTTTTGATGCTATGTGCTTAAATCATCCTAATTTATATTAGTATTGTAAAAGTAAAATGACATTGCATCAATACGTATTTGAATTGCTTATTAAATACAACAACAACAACATCAAGCCTTTATCCCTCGACGTGGGGTCGGCTACATGAATCCTTTTTCTCCATTGTCCTGTTAAAAGTCAAATTCTCGTTTAAATCAAATAAAGAAAGGTCATTCCTAATATTTTCTAACCAAGTCTTTTTAGGTCTACCCCTAACTTTCTTAACACAAGTCAAATCTAATACCTCTACTCTCCTAACCGGGTCATCGGAAGGCCGCTTTTTTATGTGACCAAACCATCTAAGGCGACTCTCTCTAATCTTATCTTCTATTGGTGCTACTCCAACCTTTTCATGTATATGCTCATTTCGTATCCCATCTATAAGGGTAAAGCCACTCATCCACCTGAGCATCCTCATCTCTGCCACACTTAACTTAGTATTATGCTTCTCTTTTAATGGCCAACATTCGGCACCATAAAGCATTGCAGGCCTCACTACCATCTTATAGAATTTTTCTTAAGTTTGAGGGGTACATTTCTATCACATAACAAGCCCAATGCATTCCTCCACTTCAACCATCCAACTTGAATTCTGCTGATAATATCCCCATCTATTTCACCATCACTCTGTACAATAGATCCAAGATATCTAAAATGTGTACTCTTATTAATGACTTGATCTCCCAAAGTCACAATCCCCTCACTAGGTCTATTACTACTAAAATTACACTCAATATATTCCGTTTTAGATCTACTCAAGCGAAAACCTTTAGACTCTAAGGTTGACCTCCATAATTCAAGTTTACCTTCAACTCCCTCTCTAGCCTTATCAACAAGAAGAATATCATCAGCAAAAAGCATACACCAAGGTACATCCTCTTGCAAATGTCTAGTGAGTACATCCATGACTAAAGCATCCAATGAATTGCTTATTAAATAAGAAAATTTAAATTTATTTTGCATCCAATGAAAAAAAAAAATCCTTTTTTGGATTTATTTTATAAAAATAATCTTGAGCAACACCAATTTCAGAGGACCCAATTATGATGAATTTATTTGTGGGCTCCGAAAATTCGGCCCCGGCCTCCGCATCGCGCGATTTCTTATTCGGCGAGGGAGTTTTAACGAACTAAGTTCCGGGGTAAATTTTGGAAGGCAGATGGGTTTGTAGATAAGACACTACCCAGAGATTTCGCCCTCATTTTGTGAGGACTTTATGATCTGAGTTCTGGTTTCCTATAGGCGCAAGCCCCTATAGTTAATTACCCCTCTCGATCACGAGAGAGAACTTTCGATTAAGGCTAGTCGTCAATCAGATACGTAGAGTATACGTGTTATCTGGCATATAGTAGCAGCATAGGTTTAGAAATTGGAAATTGAATTTGGATTTGGGAATTTGGGAAGTTTGGATAGTTTGGAAGATTTGATATTTAAAATAGAAATTTCATCATCGTGCACTTAAAGCGAATGGTGGGGGAATGGATGATGGACCCGATCAAGATCCCATGGTTCCGTCGTCCCGGGCCATCGTGGTCCCTGGTCTACTTAGTCAGAGGAGGTAGTCGACCCAACCTGACAGAAGAATCCTTGTCGGCAGCCATGGGTTGCTTCGTCCAAGGGGACCTTGTAGACCGGGGTTGAATGTTTGTCTAAGGGGACAAATTTGAATCCACCTTAGCTGACAGAGGGCTTTGTGCCCTATCAATCATACCCTATTGATTCATATCTCAAGGATTTAACGCCATTAAGGAGCGTATTGGCTCTGGCCATAACCGCTATCTGTGGTGCCATTTGGCGGCAAAACCACTCGGTTCAGAGGGCCCCGGGTCATAACCGTTTACCTGCAGTGCCATTTGGCGGCGAAACTGCCGGTTAGAGGACACATACCACGTCCTTACTGGCAAGAGATTGTTTGAGAATGGATCCTAGTGATATTTTCGACTAGGCATTTCGCTCTTTGTGAGCTGAAGTAATATTTCATATTTGTCCGCCTCGACAAACTATTGCGGAGGGCGGATGATTTTTGCTTTAAGTGCGTTAATGGATTTATTTCTTTTTTAAATATATTTTTTGGAATTTTGGAATTTTTGATATTTTTGTGGAGTTTTTGGATGGAGCTTGGAAGACATTTGGATATTTGGGAGTCATTTGAAATGTTTGTGAACCCCTCCGGTTGAGATCTGCATTCAACACGGCCATCATCGGGGTGTTTGGGGTCATTTCTATTTAAGGCTTGAACCTTGTCAACTCTGTCGGGCTGTCGACAGAGGATCGGGTTTCGTAGGCTTTATGCCCTTATTAGTGAATTCATATTGTTATAGGCCTTGAAGACCTAATGTGAATGTTTTAAGACAAATATACTGGTCGTAGCAACCGTATATTTATTTGAGAGTTCGAACCTTGTCGACTCCTATTGACCCATATAGGAGGATCGAGTTCGAACTAGAATTCACTTGTCAACCCGCGCAGCAGCCCTAGACGTCACGTATGTACCAATAACACGCTCGCCGGGGCCCGTGCGGGTGTTTGGGGGCGTTTTGTAATTAAACCCTGTCGACTCCTTTTACCTGCTAAGGAGGATCGGGTTTAAATTTAATAACCCGCGCAGCATCCCTAGACGTCACGTGTGTACCAATAACACGCTCGCCGGGGCCCATGCGGATTGAGATTGTATTTTCCCCCTTAGTGTACCTATGTGTATACAAATTACAGTGCACGTGCGGGGGTATTCTTGGAATAGACGCCTTCTGTCTGCTTGTACGAAGGTTGCAGATCCGGTGGCGTGGCGTAGCAGCTTCTGAATAGAATTGTTCGCTGCTTCGTACAGGTAGACTGTCGTGCACTATTTGTTGATTTTTGTAGGCGGGTCATAGTGCACTAACTAATCTCCTGCCTTGCATTGGTGGATGTTCGTGGATAGCTTGTTGTATGCGATATGAGTTTCCTACTGCAACTCATAAGCACTTGCACTTGATATATTCACTTTATGTCTTGCTCGTGGACAATAGAATGGATGTACTATGAGTCTTCTATAATTGTCTGTAGATACTTGCATTTGTTACATTTCATCCAATATTTACTTGTAAATGTGATATAGTGCATATGATGAACCCCCATACAATCTCGTAAATATTTGCACTTTGTCATATACTATATACTCTTGCTTATAAAGAGCTAGCATATTCGCTTAACATTGGTTTATTGCTGATCGTAGGAGTGTTATAACATCCATTACATGTTGAATGTATCTGCTTATATAAATGACTCATAGGTGTGTTAAACTTACTACGACCCTCTTATTCATGTTTGTTAGTGATTCGTTGAATTCATGAATTTCGATAATCCATTAGAGGTCGATGCGTCTATGAGCAGATTGTTATTGGCCATCAGATTGATTGTGTTTGTTGTTGATTGCTTCACATGTATTAGCCATCCACTTGCCACATTCACTTATGTGCCAATTTCCTTGCGTTTATAAGAGACCGGTATATTTGCTTGCATTACAAATCCCTCCACTTGCATGTGGGATGTTTCAATCATTTCATTCTCTTTATAGATTATTCAAGTCTCCTAAAGTTCTTGCAAGTTCCCTTGCTCATGTTCACATAGTTCAAATCTTATCCACTTAATGCTCAAATCAATATTCAAATTCAAATCAAGTTTGATTTGAGCTTCCTTTTATTCAACCATATTAGGTCCAAAAATCCTTGTTATTGCATCCAAGCAAAGCTCGTTTGAGTTTATTGAAGATTTGAGTTTGATGTCAAAATTCTTGTGACCTATCCAAGTTTTGCTTGAGTTCAATTATTCAGGTCAAGCTTGAATGAAATTCTTTTAATTGAGCTTTGATTCAAGTCCTTCTTGCTCAAGTTACAAGTCCCCATGATTGTCCAAATCATGATCAAATAAGGCTCAAATTATAGCATGTCCTTTTGTATTTTTTTCTTTTAGGTTCAAATTGAATTAAAACTCTTTATATCATTTTGAAGTTCATAAGTCACTCTCACTTGGTCCAAACCAAATTCAAATACATGTTCACAAGTCCTTTGTTTGAGTCCGAGTTCAAAATGAATCATCTATTCTTGTTTGAGTACAAGTTTTAGTTCTCTTGTTTAAAGTCCAAGCTTATGTTATCATTCAAGTTCATTTAGAGCCTTTATCAATTACATCAAGTCCACAGTTCATGTTCGTTTGAGTTCAATTAAGTCCAAGTAAAGCTCCAAATTGTCTCAAGTACGATCTTGTATTTACCCGAAATTTCGGCAGCCTTCCGGCGTCTCCCCCGTTTAGGGGAAAACTACGGAAAACTGGGCCTCCCGCCACGCTAGAGAAAAGCGTGCACGGTAGGTGCCCTCAAAAGAGGACACCGCGGCCGTAATTTCTTTTATTCCCCACCACGCCAGAGAAAGGCGTGCATGGGTTGCGGGCACCGGTTTAAATTAAGCAATTTTATATTTTACCCCGTCTCGTTGTGGGCGTCGCACCGGGTTCCCTTCCCACCACGCTAGAGAAAAGCGTGCATGAGTTGGTTTTCCGGTCCGCCGCTAACACCGAAAATAGGGTTTTGATTACCCGTCCCGTCGCAAGCATCGCAACGAATTCCCTTCTCACCACGCTAGAGAAAAGCGTGCATGAGTTGGTCGTTCGCCACGTTGCAAGCGCCGGGAATGGTTCTCGGAGTTTAGAGTTTAGGAGCTTATACCTTTGCAAGTGTCGTAGGGGTTGGCACACGGATCGAGGAGTCACTCGCCTACCTCGTCGTAGGTGTCGCGCCGGTTGCCCCTCCCACCACGCTAGAGAAAAGCGTGCATGGGCAGACCACCGACTCGACACGCAGGTCGAGGTAAGAAAGAGGCTAAGTTTCAAAAATTATACCTTTGGCGGTCGTCGGCGCGGATCGGCGGTGGCTTGTGGATCGAGGGAGATAGAGTGGAGGGGAATAAGCATTTGCATTTTTTTTAATTAATAATTATAATTATAATTAATAAAAAGTCATTATAATTAATTAAAATAATTAATTATAAATAACTTTTACTAATTATAAATAATTAATATTAATTAATCTTTAATTTTTAAAAAAACTAATTAATCATAATTAATTAATATTAACTTTAATTAAGCTTAATTATAATTAATAAAAAAAATTAATTATAATTAATTTCTTAAAATTAATTATAATTATTATAAATAATTATAATTAATTTAATAATTTCAGTTAATTAAAATTAATTATAATTAATAATAATTTTTAAATTAAAACTAATTAAAATTAATTAATAATTATTATTAATTTTGATTAAAATTAATAAATATTAATTTTAATCAAAACTATACATGCTCTCTTTCTCTCCCTCTTGCTCGGCGGCTTTACTGGATTCGACCGAAGCAGAACGCGTGAGAGGGAGAAAATTACCTTTACTTCCAGCGAGCTCCTGTTAGTGCTTCCGATCAAAAATGTCGTGACTTCCAATTCGATAGGAAGGGGCGACGTCGGGGGGAGGCGGAAGAGCTGAAGGTCGCGACTAGGGCTTGAGGAGTTCGGGTTTTAACGGAGGGAGGAAGAGGTTCGGCCGGAGCTATAGGCGTGGGAGTCTTCGGCTAGGTATCTCTCTCTCTCTCTCTCTCTCTCTCTCTCTCTCTCTCTCTCTCTCTCTCTCTCTCTCTCTCGGGTTGAAGAAGAAAGGGGCAGAGGCTACGGGAGGAGTTTGGACGGGTTTGCGTGAGAGCTGGAGTCGGTTCGCAGAGAAAGAAGGAAGGATGCGGGGTTTCGGCCTGGTGGAGTTCGGTCGTGGGAGAGGAGTTTTCGGCCGGCTTTGGTCGTGGAAAAAGAGGGAGGATCGGAGGAGAGGAAACGGGATCGGGAGTGAGGGAGTGGAGCGAGGCAGCGAATGGAAGGAAGCAGAGAGCGAAGAGAGTGTCGTGGAAGAGAGTTTCGGTCGCATTTTAAAGGCGGAGGCAGAGGCGGGCTCGAGGCGTGCGATCGAGTGTGATACGACTGCAGCAGCGCCGTTTGCAGACTGGCGACGCGACACTGTAGCAGATATCCGAATTTTGGGCAGGATTTACGCATGGCTTCTGGTATGGGCGGCAACAGGTAATGATTTTAATCTTTTTTTTTTTTTTTTGAGTTTAGGTCAACATTATTCAATTTCAATTTATAACTGGCAATGTGCCCATCTTATATCTGTAATGGCCTTGGGCCCACTTGATGAAAAAATTGGATTTATTTAAATATTTGGGGAAAAAATATCAACCTTTGGAAATCAAAATGCATTTATTTTGCAAAGCATTCTCAATATTCATGTGTCCAAAAACACCCAACCAAATAGCTTCTAAATAAAAAACTGTGGGCTTAAATTTTTCTGCCACCTTTGTATGGATCAACTGTAATACTCATGGAAGTAACGCTTATGACTGTTTATGTCACTTCTTGAATGTTTTGCTTATGACTATTTATAGCTCTTCTCAACTATTTTCTTCAATTTAGTTTTTTTTAGCATCTTATTTGTTTTTATGATTCTCCTTTAGTTTGTCCGAACAGGTGATGTTTTGCTGCTAAAATACACAATCGTGGAGTTTCAACAGATTCTATCTAATATACATGGTGACAGTGAAGTGGCAGATGTGAACGTTGTTTGTTCAGTTGAAGTCTTTGGTTATAGAAAAGATTTAAATTTGGTAGATGCTGTTCTTTTTAATATCTACTTATGGTGTAGCACTCAACTAGAAGATTATCACCTTAATTTTTCTGAGGTGAGTAGTTTGTGGATATTTGGTTTTTTATTGCATATTCGGTGATTATGTTCTGCACTAAATCAACATTTTTTGCATTCTTCTCCTCTTTCTAATCCTTTCAGTTAGCATATTCATTCCTTTATATTCATTTGTATATGTATGTTTTTTTGTGTTCTAAAGTTACCCTAACTAGTAATAATACAACAACATCAAGCCTAACTAGTAATAATGGACAAAAAAATTTTTGTGACTGTTATTGGGACATCATGTAAACCTTGCCGCACAATTTTGTCAAACTAATTATAAATTCATAGTCGCTTGTGACGTAAAGTTCCAGATTGTTCTTATTATAAATGGGTTGCCAAATGAGTTCACATAATTGACAGATTTTTCTTACTTTTCCCCAACAATGCTTCAAACTATGGACTTGTTCTAGAACGTTTAAATCGATAGAATGCTTCCTGCGAATATTAGCTTTAGTATCCTTGATCAATTGCTCCTTCATTTCAAATATTTTTTGTTTTATTTATTTTTCTTAAACGTCTAGGAACTTTCTAGATGCTCACCCCTTCTGTCTCATGCACTCATGTTCTTTGTGTGCTCATGTATACTTAAAAGGTGCTGATTCGAAGGAATACTACAAGGGGCTAATACTAGTCTTATTAATATATCAGTCATGCACTTGCGTAAGATTAGTCATTGTGATTCTATCACTGTTAATTGTTTGTACCATTAACAAACTGTTGTCCAGACTGCTGAAATGTTTGAACTTGTATCTTTTTTTTTGTGAATTATATTATCATCTCTTCCATCAATTCTGCATATTTTTTGTGACGTTTTGATGATTAACTATGCTTGAGGAATGTATCTATGTTGGCTATTTTTTAAATCCTGGATCATAGTTTTAATTTTCAAGGATATTTAAAATTTTTCGAACTCTTTTAACTAAAGCATTGAATTTGGTTATTTTTATAATCAAGCATTAATAGATTCTTACTTGTTTGTATGTTTAGGGCGATTCTCAGATCTTCGAGGGCATTCTGACGCTGGCAATAATCTCAGGTACAAGGTTTTCCAACGAAATTATTGAAACGAAGGTCCCTAACCCATCACATACTGTAAGTTATAGTTGCTGCTTGTGATTTTTTAATGATTCATATTTTTATTCATAATTGTGATCTATTAATGATTCATAGTGTAAATATTTATCTTGTGATGTGGCCTGTTGTATTAAATTGGGACTTCGATTATATTTTCTTTGGAAGGAATTTCATTTATGTTCACTTCTAAACTATTTAAATTTAGTTGAACGCCCTAGTTGTTTATCTTCTACCTGCCGGGACAATTCCTGTTGAATTGATGAAGCCAGGTTCCTGATTTTATAATCTCCAGTGGACATTGGAGTGCAAGTCATGTATTTTAACCTAGTTTTTCTTGATAATGCAAACATGATAATTTGATTTTGACCTATTGTTTATTTTTTTTTGAATGAAAAGAACAATAGCTTTGTGTGGAGTCAAATCCAAGAAATAGATTGAATTATTTTCTTTCCCTTTGATTATATTATTTCACATTCCCAATTCACACCAATGCAAGTAAATGGATTGTTTTTTTTGGTTGTTTTATTATTTTGGGTTTTCCAAGCATAGCTGATCTCACACTTTATGTTGCTTTGATTGTTCTCTCTCCTGAACTTATTCTGGTTTCATTCTTGTCTTTATATCCTTTTTCTTTTTCTGCCTTAAACATATATTTGCTCTGTGGTAGTGATTATGGGCTTCTTTTAATTTTGCTCTCTCAGATATTGAAAATTAGATGTGTAGTTTTACATTTTGTAGTATTTGTTTTGTTTCAGCATCCAGAGGCTGAGACTGAAAATGGAGTTACTTCCAAGTTAGTTCGTCTATTTGTTGAGAGGTCCATTCAACGAACATGTCAGCGGGTGAGATATTCCTTTCCTTATGATTCACCCATAATTGTTAGCCTTAAAATAAATTGCAATCAGGAATTTAGTTAGCTGGATATTTTAGGTCCAAGATGCTTTGGATGCCAAGTCTAAGAGGGAACAAAAGCACCCTTTGGCTCTATTTGCGAAGGAATTAATTCTGTTTGCTGAGAAGGAGTACACTTTGTTTACCCCAATATTATGTCTGCAGTACTCAAATGCTGGGGTTGTTTTTTCTGTTATCCTTCATCAGTACTATTTGGAACAACTGGTAACAATGTCTTTTCTTTACCTATTCCTTGAGCTAAAGCTAGTGATACTTACACCAATCATTTTTTGTATTATTTTCATCATCATCTAGAAGCCTTTCCTGGAGGGCATATCTGGTTTCTCTGAAAGTGCAATTCCAGTGCTTTCAGCATCTTATAGTTTAGAGCGCTGTCTGGCTAATATAATCAATTCTACGAGTGGTGAGAGCAAACCATTGCCTATCACCAATTATCTTGATCCTTACCAGGTAATTTGATGGTACTTATTCTTCCTGAACAGTAGATAGATTATTGTTTCCTTGCGGTAAAGCTTGCAGCAGGGGTTGATGCCAAATCATGAACACATTGAAATATTTGATTCATTGCTATTATTTCCTACTTGAAAGACGAATACATATTGTTGCTGCTTCTAGTTGTTTCTTGATGCACTTGTGTTCATATGCTCTCTTTAGTTGATTTAGTTATTCTATGGAATTTGATTGGTTCAGATTTGATGATTAAACAGGCTATTGGTAGGATTTTGTGACATGAAATTGGTTACCTAAAAATTGCAGGATCTGTTGTTTTTTGCTGTGCATATTTCAGCAATATAAGGTGTTTGCGGGTTCTTATTAATAATTACCACCGATAACAAGTTGGAATGGTATTTGAAGCTCAAGAATGTTGCCAATTTCCCTAAAATGGTGTGAAAGCAAATATAAATTCCCATAGCTAATGCACGATTTTGAGTAAGTTTCCTATAGCATTTACTACTGAACCAACTAACCAAGGATGGCAAGAAATATATAGTCACCAATTTGATGAAAAACTGTATTCTGTAACACTAGGTACATTGTTATGTTTAGTGGCTTGCGATTGAAAACAAAATGAAAAAAAAAATTCTTTTTGTTGTAGTGATTTAAAGAATTTTTTCCATGTTCTGGCTTGAGCATTTTTTCCCCACCTATAAAATTGTTTTTATAGTTGGATGATGTTTCATGATTAAATTAAACATTTTTTAACCTACTGAAGTGTTGCATGAGGCATTGGTCATGGGTTTTAGTAGACGTGCGATGCTGTTAAGGTAAGGAGCATGCAGGCAAGCTTTGAAGTAGGGAAGAGAATGAGACAATGATGGATAAGGGTGTGAAGGGACTGTAGGGTTGGGAGGCTGGTTTGAGGCTGCAAATTGTTTTTGTGATCTGGTATTTAGTAGACTTCTGATCATTTAGCTTTAGATACTTTGCTTGATGTTGAAGGTTATCGGCTTCTAAGGTCTAGATTGAAAGTTGAAGGAAAAATCCCTATTGCTACTGTATTCAGTTCACGCTCTCGGTTTCTTGCATCAGTGCAAGAATCTGCAAGTAGGTGAAAAGATGCTTCTGACGGTGTTCCTTTTAAGTCCTTTGTTGCTAGCGGAGTGCTGCAGCTTTCAGACTTGTGGTCATGAAGTTTAGAGATTTTATTTTAGGAATACATTGTGGTGATTTGTGGTGGTGAGAGTTATTGTGATGGGGACATCAGAGCTTGAAAAGTCTATCAGAGACGTGGTATCAGAGACGTGACCGTCGATCTACGGCCACGATTGAGTCGATGTATTTCTGAGTTGTATTATGTATTTGTCTTTTATTATTTTATGTTATGTTATGTTGTATTTGTTTTGTTATCTTTTCCGCTTTTACCCCTTGTTTAATGGAGGTCGTGTGTAAGCCCAAAGGGTGTTGTCGTCTTTTTTTTTCTTGAGTCCTTTGTACGAGGCTATATATAGCCCTTATGTTCTCTTTTGATGCTTAATGATTGAATGATAAAAACAATTTTCATTGCTTGAGTTCTTTGTGAGATCTTGAGAGTGTTTCGGAGAGAAATCCCTAGGAGAGGGAAATCGGATCACCTACCAACCTTGGAGACGGCCGGGTTAGTGGTTATTGTCACTCTCTCTTTTCCTCCTCCTTTCTTACCCTAGCCGCCAGCCACCTAAACCCCTCTCACCACCCAAGCTGCCGGCCATCTTATCCCACCCTCATCATCGGCTAAATCTCCCACCTCCACCCCATCCTACCCAAGCTCCCTCTTCCCCAACACCACCCCAATGCCACACCATAAGCCGCCGGCCTCCATTGGGCTTTCCCTCCATCATTGCTTGCAATTACCCCTTTCCTAATTGGGTTTGAATATTTTAGGTAAGACAATTGCTTTGCAAATTCAAATTTATTTGAATTTGAAAAGTTTCCTAAAATGCCATTTCTATTTTAGGAAAGTTTCCAAATCCTTTCATATTTGATTTTAATTTAAATTGGGATGAAATATCTCTGCCCAAATTTAATTACCTAATTTAAGAAAGCATTAAAAGCTTCCTTAATTCCCTCCCTAGCCCCCTATGCCACCGCCTCCCCTTATTAATTCCTCAATGTATTTCTTTCCTAAAGCTCATCCCCACTTCTAGAAATAATTCAAATCTTCATACCCCCTCTTTGGCCAAAATTCCCAAGAGCCCTCACTTCCTTAATACTTTCCAAAAACTCATATTTAGCTTTGGAAATAAATCCCCAAACCCCCTCTCTTGTCGCTGCCCCTCCCCCTCTTTCTCTTCTTTAATTATTCTCAATCAAGGGATTAATTAGAGAGTTGTTTGAAACACTTTCCCTCCACCAAAATCTGAACCAAATTAAATTCCCCTCCTTCCTTCCTTGGCTAGCCATCCCCTCCTCTCCACTTCAATTTTGAGAGAAATTTCTCTCTAGTGGAGCTTCAAAGGATCGACATTGATCTTCGACTACACATCACCCTTCAAAGCCAATGAATGGCCGATCTGGAGCTTGACTATGGATTTGCTTACGACGAACAAGGCAACGTCAACATCCTCCACTCTACTTTCTTCGACTTCAATCCAGAAGTTGATAACTCTATTGAAGCGTACGTGGACCTCATCATCTTCACGCTATCGGAGGCCATCGACGAGCAACTTGCCAACGTCCAGTGGCAAGTCGTTTCCGAGCAACCCCAAGGGTGAACTTCTTCCCTTTTTTAGTTACTTTACCTAATTCGCTCATCTTTTAGGTGGTGATTCAGTCGCAAGGAACTGTGCTTCGCCTTCTGCCTAAGCTTAGTAAACGTAGGATTGAGTGTGCTTTCTATGTTGCTATCTTATTTTTAGATTAGGGATTTTTGTTGAAAACTACTTAACTCGCATGTTGTTGAAATTCTAAGTTGTCTTGATAATCCAAGTATTTAGCATATGACTTGGCCTAAGCGTAGCTACCCCTCTTACGTTTTCTTTATCGTTTTGATTACTAATAGTTTTAAGCATAATTGTTTTTATCAAGAAATCGTGCAAGTTCTTATCGCATGCATTTAAAAGCATTGTAGTCTTACATCATATTGGCTTCTAAAGTTTAGGTTGCAGGTTAAAGGAAAATTCCTTATAGCATAAAGTAAAAAAAAAGAAAAAATCCTTATTGCCACTATATTGAACTTTTGTTCTCAGTTTCTTGCATCAATGGGTGGAAACTGGAAGTGGGCGATTGATTAAAGTACGTTCTAGCTTTCTTTATTCAATTTGCACAGCACAAATTTTCCATTATGATTGCTTTATGTCTATTAATTATGGTGGAAAGCTATGTTTTTTTATTTTATACCTTTTAAGGATATATAATTATGTAGATGGATGCAATTTAGGTGTTTGATATATATTATTCAATGGATCTGAGCTAGTGACGTTTGATGATTGGTACAAGTGTTTTTCTTCGCCTAAATCTGCATTGTATTATATTTTGTGTCAACTTGTAGAATCCTTTTAAGCTTGATGTTCAAGAATTTGGCAGGATGGTGACTCCACAATGATTGATTATGTGTTTCTGCAGTTAAGACCTGTTTCTGCTCCACTCATTCTTCATTTGGTGAATGTTAGACACGAGAAGATCTTGGGATGGACAGAACGTGCTATTCTTATAGAGGTTGATATCTTTTTCTAACAATTAATACGAACTGTAAACTACATATATTTTTCATGATTATTTGAGCAATTAACCCAAAAATTTGCAAATAATTGAATACATTCATGTCAAGGGGGGCTTGCTTAATTCTCAGTCATTCATATAATGTTAAAACATTTTTGTTTTTAATGATTCTTGCTCATAATTATTTGCTCTTGTTCATATCCATAATGTTGTGGTGAGTTCTGCAATGATTTATGGCATAGATGTTGGCCATTAAAAGAGAAGCATAAAATTAAGTTAAGTGTTGCAGAGATGAGGATGATCAAGTGGATGAGTGGCTTCACTCTGAGAGACAAAATATAAAATGAGTATATTCATGAGAAGGTTGGAGTAGCTCCAATAACAGATAAGATTAGAGAGAGTTGCCTTAGATGATTTGGTCATTGTTAAACACCAATACATTTCATTAGATCCTAAAATGATACAAGCAAATTGTGAAGCATGGACTACTAACATGAATGACCAACCTACAATCATCAGAGTCTACCAAAGAAGAAGAAGAAGATCTCCAAAATAGTCAAGCTTGGTAACATAATTAAGTGGTCTACAAATATGTGATAAGATTTACTTTATTTTGTTATTTTAAGGTAAACCAAGTCTACCTATTTTATTTAAAGGTATGTATTAGGTAGATCAAGTCTATCTTATAAACTTTGTCTATCCAAGTAAGCATAAATATCCCCTATTGTAATCAATTAAGCATATATGAAAATTTCTGGTTTCTCTCCTTTTTTCATCCCTTCTATTTTCTCTTGGAGTTCCCCTCCCCACTTCTTGGCCTCCCAGAAGCATATCAATGATGCTCTCGTTGAGTTAACCTCCTGCCATTGCAAGAGGTTCTTTCTACGTTCCAGATCTTCTGTCCTTCCCACAGTCCAGATTTCAAGTTATGCTGCCCACGGTCAAGATTGCAAGTTCTGTTGTCCTTCCCACTGTTCCTTCAGCCATCAGGTTGCATACAAGAACGCATTCACCCACTGTTTTTCTAATATCCGTAGCTGCTATACTCCTCCAATAACCATTCAGTCTCACCTATCTCCTTCAAGCATTCAGCCAAGAACTGTCTCCTGTCTCCTGCAAGAACCATTCACTTGTAAAACCCCTGCAAGCAGCAGTTCTTAGCCGCAGAATCCAGCCAAGAACTTTTCTGGACCATTCTTTCAGCCGCAACAGTTCATTACTTGCCTGCAGCCCGTTCTTAGCTGCAGAATCCAGATTGCAGCCACACTTGATTACTCGCATCAGTCTCGAAGAACTGCTCTAGACAGCTCTTTTCTGCATCCTAACAGCGGCAACATCTCAACAGCCGGTGTTCAGCCTCCTGACAGCGCAACAGCATCCTGACTAGCCCACATAGCTTTGGTTTAACTCCGTACGCGCAAGCCTGCCTCAGCCAACCTTTTTTGCACCAATTATAATATCTGCAAGATCCTCCCTGCATTCACCGATTGTCTTTCCAACAAAATTCAGCAAACTGGAATGATTCAAGATTCCCCGGCAAACCTAGTTTGGACGACACAGGAACAATATTTTTAAAATTTACATCAGGTTCTCTGTTTTCTTGTTTTTTGCTGATTTTTTTTTCTTTCTTATTCCACACATTCTACTCATTTTTCTCTTTCATTTTGGTACACTTATTCTTGTATCCAAGATTTTCTTTTTTCGTGCCCAACATGAAGAATGCGGATTTTCCCTAAGCTTTATGCTCAATGCAAAATAATAAGGACTTGCAATTTACCGAAATCCAAAAATCTCTCCAACAAGCTAATCTTCAATTTGCTTCCATTGGCACATCTGTCCAACAATTTCAAACATTCATGGACTCCATGGATAAGCATCTTGCTAGCTTATGCACTGATCGAGCACCTTCCTTTTGCAATCAAGATCTTGCTTCCTCCATTGGTATTCTTGGATCCGTTGGTCCCCTTCCTACTCCACAATCGATTCCCATCATTCTAGGTTTTCCTTATGTAAAAACTATGAAATTGATCTTCCTTTAATGGATCTGATGTGGAAACATGGATTTTTAAAGCACAAGAATACTTTGATTTTCATAATACTCTTAAACATCATCGAGTTAGAATTGCTTCTTTTCAATTGGAAGACCCCATTGCTATTTGGTATCAATGGCTTAGGATGAAGGATCAAATTCTGTCTTGGTTTGATTTTATGTTATCTTTACAATAACTATTTGGTCTTTCTTCTCATCTGAAATTTTCAAAATTAACCTATCAAAATTCTATTTTGGATTATCAAAATTATCACTTATTCAAACCACTCCAAGAGTTACCACCACCACGAACCATTGACCATCGTGTTCATCTTCCATCTTTATCCAAACCTGTTAACATTCGTCATTATCGTTATCCAAATTTTCAAAAGGATGTGATGGAGCAATTAGTTTCAGAAATGTTACAGTATGGTATTATTTACCATCGCCATAGACCTTTCTCTAGCCCTGTCCTTCTTGTTAAGAAAAGAGATGGCACTTGGTGTTTCTGTGTTGACTATCGTGCCTTGAATACCCTTATTAGTAAAGATAAATTTCCTATTTCAACTGCTTAAGGTCAGTTTTTTTTTTCTAAACTTGAATTTTGCTCCGGATATCATCGAGTCCGTATGCAACCACATGACATTCATAAAACTGTTTTTTCGCACTCATGATGGTTACTATGATTTCTCGTTATGCCTTTCGGCTTAACAAATGCGCCATCTACCTTTCAAGCCTTAATGAATCAAATTTTTTGATCTTTCATTCGGAAGTTTGTAATTATTTTTTTTGATGATATGCTCGTGTATAGCCCTACTCCAGAACTTTATGTTGATCACCTCCTTTTATTTCAATGTTTAACTACAAACAAACTGTTTCATAATTTAAATAAATGCTATTTTGTCATTCTTGCATCAAATATCTTGGTCATATTATATCTTCTGTAAGTGTCCAACCCGTTCCTAAGAAAGTCTCCGTTATGACTACTTGGCCTATTCCTTCATCTGTAAATCAACTTCACTCCTTTTTGGATTTAACGGGCTATTATCGCCACTTCATATCAAACTATGCTTCAATTGCATCTTCTTCAATCTATTTACTCAAGCATGACTCTTTCAAATGGAATGACTCTACTTATATTATCTTGAATAACCTCAAGTGAGCAAATGCCCACAACCCCTATTTTATCTTTACCTGATTTTTCAAAACAATTTATTATTGAAACCGATGCTTCAGACATTGGTATTGGAGCTATTTTGCTACAAAACAATCATCCTATTTCTTTCTTTAGCTCTCTATAATTCATATTCATGACATGATTTGTTTGGGTTTCATCATCAAGGTTGTATAAGTAGCTACTAAGGTGCATTTTTGTCAATTAGAATATCTTGGCCATTGATGCGGGCAAAAAATATAGGGGGACCCTATATTTTTTTATCACAAAAGAAAGACGGACTTCTACCGACGAAAATGTCTAAGGACGAGAAAAGGAAGAACAAACTCTTACATTTCAAATTAAAGAAATAAAAAGAAATTAAAAACACAAACTCGACTCGATCTCAAAGACACCCTAAAGTTGCTTCACTTAGAGAAGAAGGATACAAGTGGAGTGGAGCAGAGAGACAAAAGAGGTTAGAAGCCCGAGAAGACAGGTTGGAAAAAGCCCACAGGATTTCCGGAGGGGATGAGAAAGAAGGGTGGAAAGAGCCCGCAGGATTTCCAAAGCAAACCCGCAGGTTAAAGCTTTTCCAAAAATAACATATCATTCACTATCTTCAAACATTACAAATCCCCCATATATATAGGTGTGAAAGGGAAGACCAAAAGACACTAACATTAAATTCCCATAGGAATTCTAAAAGACAAACATTAAAAAACCTAAATGCATTGGATGGAAAAACATCCCAAACCCAAGAACCGAAGTGGTAGCCGCGAGAGCCAAGGAGGCCGCACGGGAACCAAGGGGCCACGGTCACTGGAGGGAGCCCAGGCACGGGAAACCAGCAGCCGGCCGGAATCCAAGGGGGCAAAGCATGGAAAACGACAGCCCAAGGGAGGAAGCCAAGGAGCCACGCATGGAAAAAGACAATTCTTGGAATTCCAAAAGCCGGTTTGGAATTCCAAGAGACAACAATAACTAAAACATAAAAAAGCATAAAATTACATTAAATAAAAAGATAACTATGAGCTAAAATCATAGTTAATAATGAGCTATCTTTTAGTTCCATTTAATGAACTAAAATCCAGCTCATAAATGAGCTAAAATTCCAACTCAATTTTGATTGAGCTAGTAGATTCAAGGGAAGCCAAAATTCATATTATTTTGGACATGGGTTGACCCCCCTTTGTCTACATCAGCCATGCTAAACAAAAATGGGATGGAAAGGAAGGAGTTACGAGGCTTTGATGAAAGAAGCCACTAGAATTCTGCTTGTATTCTATATTATTATCTAATTCTCTTCACATTAAGCTTTGAAAAATGTTGCAGCCTTGTTATTTCTCTTGTTTGGGACTAGCCACTAGGTGCATTTGCATCAACTAGCATATATTTTACATAGAAATGCAAAACAAGGTTGCGAGGGATAGAGGATTAGATGAAAGTAACATGTAGATTTAACTAAGAATTGTGCTTGCAGTGTCTTTTTTTTTTTTTTGGCTAATTCACTATGTTGATCTTTGAAAAAAGATAGACCCTATGATAGTCTCCTATTTGGACTTGTTTTGTAAATCCTACGTTTGAAATATGATGAAAGGAACCATTCAAGCTATATGAGGCCTATGGCTTGAAATATGATAAAAGCAACCGTTCAAGCTTTTGGCACAAATAAAATGTTTGATTGAAAAACTAATATATGAAGTGCATGCATATACCTGAAGTATCCATGCTCTTTGCATGCTTCCATACACGCTCCCTTATGAACTGAATGGGCTGGCTTGCTATATTGGCTTCTATGTGAACATGTATGCTTGAACATAGTACTTACGGATGTGATTCATCTCAATTATGCTGGTCGTGGTTGGATGTAGGTAAATTTACACATGGGCGGTTATGCTTGCTTGCAGTGTGTATGCAGACGTCTTAACATGTGTTCAGACTTTACATATATATAAGATGAAGGATTTTAGAGATCATATTATATACGCTTTCTTTAGCATCCTTCATTTACCTCAGAAGATGTTTGCTAATTATATATTTATTCTTATAATCTATAGAACTGGGAGCCTTTGTCATCTCAACAGAAGCAAGCAAGTTCTGTTATTGAAGTATTTCGAATCATTCAGGAGGTTTGTTTCTTTCTTAGATGTATTTATGTTCATTTCTATGACAAAATTTTGGTTAGAGTGCTGCTGATTTTTTTTCTATTTCTTTATATGCCTCAATGTGAAGCTTTAACATTTGTAGGATTTCTTTTTAATGCAATGTGCCTACGACTGTTTAGATAGATGCTCCTAATGTAATTATTCCAATGTACATGATGTTTGGATTTTCAATATTTTCAAATATTAGATTGAACTACAATCAATATCTTACTTTATAAATGTTACATTGAACTACATATGTATCGATGCTATATATCCAAACTTAGGAATCACAAACACTCCAAAATGTCTCTCGTGTCCATGTAGGACATTGACGCATATTTGACACGCCCTAATACACGTTCACACTTTAAAAATCATGTCCTAGATTTTAAGTATGTAATTGGATCTGACACAAGCTGGGCATGATGGAACATGGATTGGACACGGAAGTTAATAACTTAATATGCGGAAGTATGGAAATCAAAATAAAGTCTAATTCATGTGAATAGCTATAGGCCTAGCCATCTTGCACTCTTGTGTTACGCCGGCCCAGGAGGGGCCGGCTGGACCGGTCCAGGAGGGACCGGTCCGGGTCTATTCCAGGCGACGGAATAGACCCAGCGGGAGCCATGGCTTGGGCGGAAACTTGGTGGAGCCCATTATGGGCTAAATGCAAGATTAGGAGGGAAATATTTTGAACTAAGGGGTGTTTAGGTCATTTGTAATATTCCTTTGTCTTTAATTAGGTGTTTTTGGGAGGGATTTGGATTATCTTGAATTTGAATCTTTTTGAGATCTAGGGTTTGCGTTCTTGGGCTCTAGGCTACGGCTAGAGATTTGGAGAGTTTTTCCTTCCTCTCGAATTGAAGGAAAGTTGTATCTTGCAAGTGCTTTTCATCTCTCATTAAATAAAAGTGTTTGCTTTGTTTTCTTTTACGTTTTCTCCTTCGTTTTCTCTCCGAATCCACTGTTTTGGGCTGTTTTCTTGTGTGGACAGCAGTTTTCATCCTAGATCTACTTGGTTCTTGGTGTGAAACACTTGGAAATCCAAGTGTTTCCTATCATCTTGCCGCTCTGGTTTGTCAAAGGTGCTTGCCATCTTGTGATGAGTTTAGTAGAAAATATTATAAATTATAGATTTCATATTAATAATTTATAAAATATAACTTTTTATCCATTTCGTGTCGTGTCTTTGCATTTTGCAGTTATGTTATATCATCGTGTCTGTGCCGTGTTATGTTTGTGCCCGTATCCGTGCTTAAATATGGTTTGTTTTGAGATTATCTCATTATTATTATATGCTTTATTAAAAATTTTTAGTGGGAAGTTAAGGATAACTAAAGCTACAATTTATTGAATGCTCTAAAGAAGGGCTTAACTAGATTTTTGTGAATGCTCTGTTACTAATGCGCCACACAATTAAAATCTCAAAAGAGAACCCTTTGCATTAACTCTTGAGCTTGCCATTTATACAACATCAAAAGAATCATGTGTAGTCAAATATATTTTGTTAAATATGTTTTGGTTGTCAAATATTTTTTATTAAAGAAACTATAATTGATGAATATCCATTTGAAATGAATTAGATGTTTACAATTAAAATTGGATTCCTTTGGTGTTTTGGAGTCTGCATATGCACATATAATAGCATGTATTCTCAGATTTACATTTGAACAAGAGTTGAAGCTTGAGTTTGAAATTTTGTTTGAGCAGATTTTTGTGAACGCTCGGTTTGGATTAAAAAAAAAAATGTAAATTATAGTTTTCGTTATCTATGATAAATTATTATACTGTTTTGCCCATATTACTTGTTCTTTTAGAAAAAAAAAATTTTTTTGAACTTGGAATGGATTACTTTACATACAATTCTATATGCGCTTCTTGATTGACAAGCCTTTTTATATTAAGTGACTTATCGATAGAGGCGTTGAAAGTATGGGTGTAAACTAGCCAAGTTTGAGAGATCTTATTTTGTGTTTGTATTTGGATAGCTGCCATCAATTGATCTCCAACATAATACATCGTAAGTGTATGGATTTTCCTAAGTTAAATGCTGATTTCAGTACATAATTGTCTTTTTTACTTTGCTGGTTGAAAAGTGATTTTCTGAATTCTGGGGTGTTGGTTCTGAAGTTGGATGAGGAAGGAGTTTAGCAACTGAATTGTATTTTTTTTGTCACATCTCAAAGTTTCTGAAAAATCCCATTACAGCAGGACTTGATAGTTTCATTTCTTAAATAGGCCCTGTTACATTATGTTTTTAATTGTGTTGCATTTATTTATGTTTATCTTCGTTGTGAAGTATGCAATGATGTGCAGGCTATTGATCAATTCTTTGATTTGATCCTTCCCATGGAGACCATCCACTTGCGATCTTTACTTATTGGGGTTGTTAGAAGCCTTGAAGCTTATTTACAGCACATAATCAGCCACCAAGGTAAATGTAACCCGTTGTACAAAAACATGCTCAAATGTCTCAATAATTTCTATTTGTTATAGTTTTTTTCAATAGCCTTGTGTTCTATGCCTAGCAGTTGGTGCTGGCGTAGAGTTGGTCGGGATTTGTTAATTTAAATTGCAGAAGTTTTGCTGTTCTTTCATGTAATCACCCTCTTAAGTTGTTGATTAAATTT
Organism: Dendrobium huoshanense; assembly: GCA_016618105.1. Classification (NCBI taxonomy): domain Eukaryota; kingdom Viridiplantae; phylum Streptophyta; class Magnoliopsida; order Asparagales; family Orchidaceae; genus Dendrobium; species Dendrobium huoshanense. Next base: position 95,590,472 of record CM028347.1, read on the forward strand.
ACGATTTTCTCTTAATACAAGACAATTTACTAGCACGAGCCATTGGTTTCAGTATCTGTAAACTTGCTTTGGAAATATGTGCAGTTTCCTGTTTTGCAGGTAGGTTTGAGATGTGCAGCAGTTTCTTATATTTTCAAAACAACATGAAATTTATGAAGCAATATAAAAATATGCATGTTAGACAATGGTCAGGGTTTGATTAAGATTTTTATTGTTGAAATAATCTTGAATCCGTTACAGTGGACAACAACCTTCCATTTACACCGATCAAACAATACGTTGGCAAATATTCAAACAATAATGTAACAATTCTGGATTTTAAAATTTAAGATTGTTTTAAAAATTTAGTTTTTTCCTAGATTGTTGGTTAACCACTTATTTATGTGCAACTTCTTATTATTTTTTCTATAGAATAATAGAATAAAATTCAATTATAAAATGTAGCATTTTTACTCTCCTTTCTTTTCATTATAATTTCAAAGTGGTATCAGAGATTTTCAAAATAATTTCTGCTTTTTATGTAAAACCCTTTGGGTGTTTGGACTTCATTCATAATTATTTTTAGCACTAGAGCAAAGTAGATCATAAATCTTTTAATGGTTTGTTTATTGGACACTTCCCAAATAGAAAGGGTACAAATTCTATTCTTCGATCTTTAGAAAAATTTACAATTATATAGTTGACTTTTCTTGGACACTAACCTTATTACTACAAGCCTGAAAAGCTCAGGGTGGAAATTCAAGAACATGAATTTCAAGGTTGGAATTCATTTGATTGTCCACCGTTCTTTCTCATCAAACCCAAGAATAATGACCTTTTCTCATTGTTCGTTATTCAACTTGCTAAAGCCTCTCTTGAACTTCAAACTCTCTCATCACATTGTCAATACATCTAACTTATGCGTAATAAGCTTTGTGTCTATATTAGGAGGGAAAAAATCAAGAAGAGCAATTAGCATATCTTCAACACAACTAAAAATTCAAACCTGGTTTAAGGACCAATGAAATATAAATTGGTGATAATAAATTCATAGATGATTATTATAACACCTACTATCCTATTGCCTTAAGGCGTGGGTTATGTACCAAACACCCTATCAATATTTCATGACTGATGAAGGGCTTATACTTTGATTTTTTCTTATTTTGTCAATATGATACAAATTCTAAACAATGTTCATAAAGCATCTCAAAACCTGAGAGGAAGTTATGATTGAAAAAGTACATGCCTAGAAAAGAATGGTATAAGAGAAGTTTTGAACTTAAACCAGAAAAAATGCTAGTCGGATATAAATGATGATATATTTGACCTATTGTAAAAGAGTACGCCCAAACATATGACATGGACTATCAAGAAGCTTTTTCTTCTGTTACCAACCTTATTATAATTCAAATTTTGCTCTCTTTGACAACAAATTTGGACTAACCTTTACATCATCCTAACATTAAAAATATTTTTCTTAATGGGGACTTTGAGGAGTAAGTTTTCATGGAGATCTCATCTGGATTGAAAAATCAAAGAAATACCAATAAGGTATGCAGACTCCAAAAAGCTTTATATGACCTCAAACAAATCCTCTTGTTCCTCGTGTTGCAAATCATCCAAATTTGTTGAAAAATATGGGTACACTAAGTGTCAAGCTGGTCACAATCTTTATCAAGCACCCACCTAGAAGAAAAAGGAAATTTTGTCAGTGTATTGTGGGCTCCGAAAATTCGGCCTCGGCCTCCGCTCGCTTTTCTTATTCGGCGAGGGAGTTTTAACGAATTAAGTTCCGAGGTAAATTTTGGAAGGCAGATGAGTTTGTAGATAAGACACTACCCAGAGATTTCACCCTCATTTTGTGAGGACTTTATGATCTGAGTTCTGGTTTCCTATAGGCGCAAGCCCCTATAGTTAATTACCCCTCCCGATCACGAGAGAGAACTTTCGATTAAGGCTAGTCATCAATCAGATACGTTGTATCCATAGATACGTAGTATCAGGCATATAGTAGCAGCATGGATATGGATTGGAATTTTGAGTTTAGATTTGGGTATTTGGAAAGTTTGGAAAGTTTGATATTTAAAATGTGAAATTTCACCACCTAACACTTAAAGCGGATGGTGGGGGAATGGATGATGGGCCCGATCAAGATCCCATGGTTCCGTCATCCCGGGCCATCGTGATCCCTGGTCTACTTAGTCAGAGGAGGTAGTCGACCCAACCTGACAGAAGGATCCTTGTCGGCAGCCATGGGTTGCTTCGTCCAAGGGGACCTTGTAGACCGGGGTTGGATGTTTGTCTAAGGGGATAAATTTGAATCCACCTTAGCTAACAGAGGGCTTTGTGCCCTATCGATCATATCCTATTGATTCATATCTCAAGGATTTAACGCCATTAAGGAGCGTATTGGCTCTGGCCATAACCGCTATCTGTGGTGCCATTTGGCGGCAAAACCACTCGGTTCAGAGGGCCCCGGGTCATAACCGTTTACCTGCAGTGCCATTTGGTGGCGAAACTGCCGGTTAGAGGACACGTACCACGTCCTTACTGGCAAAAGATTGTTTGAGAATGGATCCTAGTGATATTTTCGACTAGGCATTTCGCTCTTTGTGAGCTGAAGTAATATTTCATATTTGTCCGCCTCGACAAACTTTTGCGGAGGGCAGATGATTTTTGCTTTAAGTGCGTTGATGGATTTATTTCATTTTTAAATATATTTTTGGGATTTTGAATATTTTTGGGATTTTGGGTTTTTGAGATTTTTGTGGAGTTTTTTGGATTTTTTTGGATTTTGGGTGGAGCTTTGGATTTTGATAGGCATTTGGATATTTGGGAGACATTTGAAAATGTTTGTGAACCCCTCCGGTTGAGATCTGCATTCAACACGGCCATCATCGGGGTGCTTGAGGGTCATTTTTCTTTTGTGGATTGAACCTTGTCAACTCTGTCAGGCGGTTGACAGAGGATCGGGTTTCGTAGGCTTCGTGCCTTTAAAAGTGAATTCTCTTTGTTATAGGCCTTAAAGGCCTAAGATGAATGTATTAAGACAAATATACCGGTCGTAGTAACCGTATATTTGTTTGAGAGTTCGAACCTTGTCGACTCCTATTGACCCATATAGGAGGATCGGGTTTGAACTAAAATTCACTTGTCAACCCGCGCAGCATCCCTAGACGTCACGTGTGTACCAATAACACGCTCGCCGGGGCCCATGCGGGTCGAGAATATATTTCCCCCTTTAGTGTACCTATGTGTATACAATTTATAGTGCACGTGCAAGGGGGTATTTTTGGAATATTTATAAACGCCTTCTGTCTGCTTGTACGGATGTTGCAGATCCGGTGGCATGGCGTAGCAGCTTCTAAATGGAGTTGTTCGCTGCTTCGTACAGGTAGACTGTCGTGCACTACTTGTTGATTTTCGTAGGCGGATCATAGTGCACTAACTAATCTCCTGCCTTGTGTTGTAGAAGCTCGTAGGAACTCATATTCTTTATGCTTTTTGTTGTGGACTTGGTCTTTACAAACACCCACTACTGCCGGAGGTAGATATATTCATCTTTAGACTGAAGTTGACTACAGGATACTGCATTTACTGTAGTTTTTATACATCTACACAAGGGTGGCATGTTACATGCATATCTGTTTTTGTAGAGGGTTTGTATGGATTGCAGATCTTCTGTCCTTGCTTGTTGATATTCAACATATTTTTCTTAATGCTAAATGATGGTTGACTACAAAAGCATTGCAATATCCACTGGCTCTTGTTATATAGTTTGTAGGTGCTAGCACTTATTGTAGTATCATCCATCTTTGCTTATAATTGATCAACATATTTGCTCGATATTGGACAGTGATTGATTGTAAAGGTGTTGTGACATTCGTCGCCTTCACTTGAGTTGCATTGCTTGCATGAAATCACTCGCTTGAAGGGTTTGCATCATTGTTTTGCAAACAATTTGTATGCATGATTTTGCTTTTATCACAAATCCTTGTGCACTTGCTTGCATGGTTGGTATTTGTTTGCAATTATTCACCCTTATCTTTATGTGATTTGCAATGTTTGTTTGCTTTAACTTGCCATATGATATTGAAGATTTATTCAACAAGGCCCCAATGTTTGTTTAATGACATTCATTTGAGTAATCATCATTTGATTTTATCACTTTTGCTTTGATTGCATATCATATTGAAGTTCAGTTCATTGTAGTCCAAGTCATGTTTGAAGTTCAATGTCAAAAGTCCTCTGTAGTCTTGTTCAAGTCCAAGTTCTTTGTTCAACTCAAGTAAGTTCAAATAGTCCCCTGCAATTCACTTGAGTTCAAGCCTTGTTGGCTTAATGTTCAAATCAAGTTCTTGTTTGATTTCAAATGATTGAATCCAAGTTCATGTTCAACTTTGTTCAAGCGTAGTTCTTGTTGTCTTGTAGAGTCCAAGTCCGATTTCAAATAAAAAGCTCAAGTTTCATATCCATAAGTTTGAGTTCATTTTGTTCATGCTTGAGTTCCTTTGCTTAGTCATTTGAGTTCAAGATTGTGTTCAAAACACAAGTTCAAGGTTACAAGTTTCACCATTTGATTTGAATTTAAGCTCATTTTGATTAAGTTTCTTGTAGTTCATGTCACATTTGAGTTCGAATGAGTCCAGGTACAAGCCATTCGTCGTTCTTGCATGTCGTTCGAGTGCAATCAAGTCCAAATCCCAAATGGTTCTTTTGAGTTCAAACAGGTCCATGAAGAGTAATGTTTCACCCGGAATTTCGGCAGCCTTCCGGCGTCTCCCCCGTTTAGGGGAAAACTACGGAAAACTGGGCCTTTCCCACCACGCTAAGAAAAGCGTGTATGGTAGGTGCCCTCTTTCGAGGACACCGCGGCCGTGTATTTTTTGATTCCCCACCACGCTAAGAAAAGCGTGTATGGGTATTTTTTGTTTGTAGAAAAGTATTTTTTTATCTTTTTGAAAATATTTTGCAAGAAAAGAATAGATATTTCCCCGCAAGCGGGTACTTATGGGTATCCCCGCTTCACCGCGCGCATCGCACCGGGATCCCTTCCCACCACGCTAAGAAAAGCGTGTATAGGCGGGGTTTCCAAGGCGATACGAACTTCGAAGAAGGAATTAGGTGATTACCCGCTTCGTCGCAGGCGTCGTGACGCACTCCCTCCCACCACGCTAAGAAAAGCGTGTATATGTGGTCGTTTTGTCTCGACGAACGCGTTGAAACGGGTTCTCGGAGTTTTAGGGTTTAGAATGATTATACCTGCGCGAGGTCGATGACGGCGGTGTTGGCTCGAGGAGAGAAGGAAGCATTCTTTTTAAACATTAATTAATTATAATTAATTACAATTATCCTTAATTAATCATATTTATTCATGATTAATTATAAGTAATTAAAAATAATTAATTACATTTATTAAAATTAATTAAAAATAATTAATTATAATTAAATTTGATTAATTATAACTAACCCATATTAATTAACTTTAATAAATAATAACTAATTAATAATAATTAAAAATAATTAAAATTTATTAATTAAAGTTAATTCTAATTAAAAGTAATTATAATTAATTAAAATTAATTATAATTATTTAATCAGAATTAAATATAATTAATTACAATAAATATAATTAATTATAATAATTAAAATTAATTATAATTAATTAACATTAAAACTAATTAAACCTAATACTAAGCCTTCCACCCCTCGGTTCAGCAGACTGGGATTTGGCCAAAGAGGCGCGTGAAGGGGGGTGGATTACCTTCACCAACAGCGATCTCCTGTTCGTGCTTCCGATCAAAACCGATCCGCCAGGAAGGGAATGGCGCCGGACTGAGCGAAGTCGGACAGCACGATGGAGTCGAAGTCGAGAGCCCCCACCTCCTGTTTCCGATCAAAAATACGTAACTTCCGATCGGACAAGAGAGACGGGCAGAGACGCTGGGCTTCAGAGGTCGGGAGTGGTAGTGGAGTCGGGCAAGGTAAGTTTCTCTCTCTCTCTCTCTCTCTCTCTCTCTCTCTCTCTCTCTCGGGCTTGAAGGAACCGAGACAGGGCAAAGATGGCTTCGGCGCCGGGTGGAGGCCGAATGAGGCTATGCTTGAGTGGATGGAGGAGGTAGACTTCTCTCTCTCTCTCTCTCTCTCTCTCTCTCTCTCTCTCTCTCTCTCTCTCTCTCTCTCTCTCTCTCTCTCTCTCTCTCTGTGAACTGAAAGAGAGGCAGAGGTGAGGAGGCTCGGCTTGATCGGGGTTTCGATCGGGAGCAGCGGCAGGTAGAGGTATCGGGAGAGATCTGTGCGTGGAAGGAAGAGGTATCGGCTTGATTCCGAGAGAGGGAAGAGCGATCGTTTGCAAGCAGCGACTGAAGGCTCGATCTGCTTGGTATTTAACGACGCGAAAGAGCTACGATCGAGGTCGTCGTTGCGGGATTTGAGCTGAAATCCTGGGACGAGATGCGAGTCCAGCAGCTTTAGCGGGATTTCGGGCGGGATTCGCGAACTTGGACGGCTTCTCGACGGATACGAGGATTCCAACCGGGATTTCGGGCAGATTTGCGGCAGGATTCTGGGATCCGTCGGGCACAAGGTTTGTACGCTGTTCATTTTTGCTTCTTCTACCTTTTTGTTCCTTTGGGTATAGCATGATAGTCAACAAATGCCCCCCAACAAATGTGGTACGCGTCTAGAGCGAATCACGTTTGTTGTAAGCTGTTTGGCTTTGTGGATCTCTAGATATTTATTCTAGATGTCACACTAAGGCTTTCTTTTAGTGGGTCTCCAAAAGTTTATTTGGATGTCACACTACGATTCTCATTGAGTGGATCTCCAAAATCTTGCTTGGATGTCACACTAAAACTTTCCTTCATAGAGCTCTTAGATGTATCAATAGATGGTTGAGATGTTGATTTCTTTTATCCTGTGCTTTGTGCTGCGGACATTGATGGAGGATTACCTGATTTGTCTTTACTGACTTGTCAGGCTATTTTTTGTACCTTCGGCCCTATGCTTTTTTTTTGTTTTGGCGGGCTTCTTGAAGGAGTAGATGCCGATGACCTAAACCCTTAGGTTTGTATTAGGTCGATGGCGAAAAGTCATCGGTCCTGAGCTTTGTGCATAACGGACTTGTTGATGACAGAATCCACTTAGTTCAGCCTTGAGCTTTGTGTGAACTTTGGGGTAATTTTCTTCGGTCCTTTGCTTTGTGCTTTGACGGACTTGTTGAAGAAAGATTCCTTCGATCCTCGCTTTGTGCTTTACGGATTTGTTGAAGGATTTGCAGGTTTTGGATTCAGTTGATAGTACCGAACGTAGGTAGTATCTTGATCCTTAACCACTTGAGAAGACTTTAATCTGAGTTACTTGAGTTTGTCAGATCGGGAGAGCTAGAATTTGATAGCTATTTGTCCTCTGGTTGCTGAGATGGGGGTTCCTCTACTACGGCCTTTCTTATGGCTTGTTGAGTAGATGGAGCTGCCAGCGATCCGGCCATATTTGGGCTTGTTGGATCCGACCTCTTACACTCATTCAGGCTTCAGACTTGAGCTATGGGAATTGCGCTCCCCAATGCTGATTTTGCTGAAGTTGGTAGATTTGGAGTCATCCTTTGTGGTTGAAGATTTTGGAGCCTACGAACCTTCAGTAGTTGTTCGAGACTCATCCTTCTACTGGAACTTTGATTCTCCAGTCACTTAGGAGAATTTTGCAGACTACGATCACTTGAACTTGTCGAGTCAAATTCGCCTTCATACTTCCTACAGTCCCTACTGACGGGTTGACGAAGTGGGGGTTCCGCTACTACGGCCTTTCTTATGGCTTGTTGAGTAGACAGAGCTGCCAGCGATCCAGCCATATTTGGGCGTGTTGGATCCGACCTTTTACACCCATTTGAACCTTAAGCTTCAGGCTGTTGGAAGACTTCAAGCTTCTTCGGCTCAATTTTGTAGGAGTGTGTAGCCACAAAAGTCACTTTCTTGACTTTTGAGTCTTGGTTTGTTGGAGAAGACGGTGTCTCTAACTTTTAAAAGATCACCTGCATATACTTTGGAAAACAAATATTTGTATTCTTTAGCATGAAAGAATATCTGACTTGATAATTTTAAATATTTATTCGGGGATCTCGGCATGCAGCGCGATGTCGACCCGAATAAATATTTAAAATGCCCCCTGTCTCGCAGGGACATTTTAGAATGGAATTAACTTTGGAATATAAGATTTTAAATATTCATTTGGGGATCTCGGCGTATAGCATGATGTCGACCCAAATGAATATTTAAAATGCCCCCTATCTCGTAGGGACATTTCGGATAGGCCTTTTGTCTTTAAGATTTTAAATATTTATTTGAGGATCTCGGCACGCAGCGCGATGTCGACCCAAATAAATATTTAAAATGCCCCCAGTCTGATGGAGGATTTTGAAATGCGTTCTTGCTACACAAGAGAATTTCAAAATTTGAGCAAATATGCATTAATAAATATGCATATAAAATTTTGATTATCACAAAGTACATCAGATATGAAATTTTTCATGCGTGATATTTCTTTAAATGTCGACCGTTGATTGGCGGCATAGGCCTCTGACCGTTCAGATCGATCAACTGATATGCTCCTCCTTGGTACACTTTCTCGATGACGAAGGGACATTCCCAATTGGATACGAATTTGCCACCAATTTTTCGGTGTGGGATGATTGATCTTCTCAGCACCAGGACTAATTCCCCTTCTTGAAATGATCGAGGACGCACCATTCGATCAAAAGTCTTTGCCATTCTTCCTCGGTAGATTTCCAAATTTTGTTGAGCTTGTAACCTGCGTTCATCAAGTGCGTCGAGCTCTTCCATTCTGAGGCGAGCATTTTGCTCATGAGTGAGATCATTCTGAATTGCTATCCGAAGCGACGGTAGTTCAATCTCCAATGGTAATACGGCTTCAACACCGAACACAAGAGAATAAGGAGTGGCTTTAGTTGGTGTTTTATAGGTTGTACGATAGGCCCATAGAGCTTCTGCCATCTTCGTATGCCACTCTCTTTTGTTCTTGGTGAGAATCTTCTTCAACAATTTCACTAGCGTCTTGTTGAAGGCTTCTGCCAATCCATTTGCTCTTGGATTGTATATAGATGAATACCGCCAATCGATTTTGTGACGCTCAACGAACTTGTATATTTTAGTGCTTTTGAATGCTGTGCCGTTGTCTGAGATCACACGGCGCGGTACACCAAATCTGTAGACGATATTATGGGTGAAGAAGTTGATCACATGCTCGGATGTGACCTCTCTGAATGGAGCCGCTTCTGCCCACTTGGAAAAGTAGTCTGTTGCTGCCAGAATAAATCGATGTCCCGCTGAAGACGGTGGATCTATCGGCCCGATAATATCAATGCCCCAACATTCAAATGGCCAAGATGCTATTGTTGGGTGCAAAGGATTTGGCGGCTGATGTATAAAATCACCGTGAATTTGACATTCGTGGCACCTCTTTGCGTGGTCAATACAATCTCTGACCATTGTCGGCCAATAGTAACCCATTCTCTTAATTTTAGTTGACATTTTGGGACCTGACTGATGTGCTCCGCAAAGCCCTTCGTGGATTTCTGCTACCACTTTATCAGCTTCCCTGGTCCCTAGGCACCTTAGCCACATTTGATCAAAGGCTCGTCTGTACAACATGTCATTGACAAATGCATACCTCAACGCCCTTTTTCGAATTTGTGCGGCCATAGACTTTTCTGTCGGGAGTTTGTTTTCCTTGAAGTAGTCAATGAATGGCTGTCTCCAATCATTTTCGACTTCAATATCTAAACAATGCCACCACGATTCTGAAGCTTGACTAGCTTTATGTCTCTTGGCCACGTGATATTCTTCTGGATAATTCTCCATAACGATCTGATGGAGAGGTTGAGGGTCAACTGGAATTTTATCCCGCTGACTTGAATCTGGAATTTCTTCTGCCATCGGGAATTGTAATAGAGCAGGCTCCAAGACCCTACGAGTGTAAACTCCAATGAATATAGGCCTCTCCTCATTGATGTTCGCCATTTCTTTGGCTAATTTGGCCAGACAATCTGCTTTAGCATTCTGTCCTCGAGGAACTCGAGCCATTTTGACATTTGGTACTTGCTTCAGAAGCTCGAGGGCTCGCCGATGGTAATGGGCCAATTCGACTTTGCCAACCTTATAAATGCCAAGGACCTGATTTATCACAAGTTGAGAATCACCAAAGATTTGGAGATGTTGGATTCTGACATCGATCGCAATTTCCAGCCCTGCTAATAGAGCTTCGTACTCGGCTTCGTTGTTGGTCCGAGGTTCAGTCAAACTGAATGAAAACCTCATTATACCTCCCTCGGGTGCTACGAAAATGAGGCCAATTCCAGCTCGGGCTCTTGCAATATTTGGAGGTCGGACTAGTCTAATAGATGATGCACCGTCAAAGTACATCTCCCAAAATGGTAGCTTTTCATTTTCCTCGACCTGCATCATTTGCTCATCAGGCAAATCATCGTTGAGTGGAGAGTCAGCCGGGATTGGGTGTGCAGCAAGAAAATCTGCCAAGGCTTGTCCTTTCACCGCCTTCTGTGGCATGTATGTGATTTCAAACTGCAATAACAATATTACCCACCTGGCTAGACGACCTGTCAACGCTGGTCTTGTCATCAAGAACTTCAGCGGATCGATCTTTGATATCAGTGTGATTTTATGGGATAACATATAGTGGCGGAGTTTCTAAACTGCAAAAATCAACGACAAACAATGCTTTTCAATTGGGGAATAACGACTTTCTACTCCAATCAACCTTCGACTGATGTAGTAGAGCGCATTTTCTTTGCCTTCTTCATTATTCTGGGCCAATAGTGCTCCGAGGGACTCTTCTAGTGCTGCTGTATACAGTATAAGAGGCTTCCCCGGAATTGGCGCTGCTAGAATGGGCGGATTCAACAGATATTTCTTGATACTATCAAATGCCTCCTGACATTCTGCGTCCCATTTGAAACAAACATCTTTCTTCATTAGCTTACAAAATGGCTGGCACCTACCCGATAGATTTGATATGAATCTTCGAATGAAAGCCAGTTGTCCTTGCAGCGAGCGAAGCTGTCGAAGGTTCCTTGGTGGTGGCATCTCCGTGATTGCCTTAATTTTGTTGGGGTCGATCTCTATGCCTCGATGACGAACAACATACCCCAAGAATTTGCCGGAGGAGACTCCAAAAGCACATTTGAGAGGATTCATCTTCAGATCAAACTTTCTGATTCTCTCAAATACAATTCTGAGATCTTTTAAATGATCATTTCGGCCAAGACTTTTGACAACAAGGTCTTCTACATAGCACTCGACCTTCTGATGTATCAAATCATCAAATATGTGAGTCATCGCCCGCTGGTAGGTGGCACCAACGTTCTTCAGGCCGAATGGCATGACTGTGTAGCAAAAAATCCCGATAGGCGTCCTGAACGATGTATGCTTTTCATCTTCGGGCGCCATTTTGATTTGATTGTATCCTGACGATCCATCCATGAAGGAGAACATGTCGTAGTTGGACGTATTGTCCACCAGGAGTTCGGATACAGGAAGTGGAAAATCATCTTTTGGGCACGCCTTGTTGAGGTCCCTAAAGTCAATACAGACACGAATTTGCCCGTTCTTCTTCTTCACTGGGACGATATTTGCGATCCAATCAGCATACTTTTCTTCTCGGATGAAGCTTGTATCTATTAGCTTCTTCATTTCTGCGATCACCTGTTCTTCAATCTCCAATCTCATTCTCCTTGGAGCTTGTTTGACGGGTGCTACTTCCAGTTTGATTGCTAATCTGTGAACTGTTACGTCAGGGGATAAGCCAGGCATCTCAGCATATGTCCAGGCAAAGCAGTCCCTGAATTCACAGAGAATCTCTTTCATTTCCTCTGCTTGCTCTTTGAGAAGAACATCACTGATGCAAGTCAGGCGACGCTCTTCTTCAATTTGAGAGGATATATTTGAAAAGTGATGGGACTTCTTGAAGGATTTTTTTTTTTTTCAAGATGTCGACCATCAAGAACGTTTTTGTTGGGGTCATCTTTGAGACCAAATTTTGATAAATTTCTTTAATGGTGGATCTCTAGGGGTACACACTAGATGTCACACCATTATTTGAATATATATTTTTTCTAGAGATGTTAGTCTCTATATTTATTTTCCCTTATGTCGGGACCTTTCAGCAGTGGGTTCTTGGATATACATCCAAGTGTCACACCCCAATGCTCATCGTACATATCTTGTTTCTTTCTTTACTTTACCATCATAATAGATGGTTGGCTATTAGCTATATCGGGACCTTTCAGGGATGGATCATTGGATATAAGGACCAAATGTCACATCCTGATGTTCACCGTATACATATTTATTATTTCTTTACACTACCATCATAAAAGATGATAGATTTTAGCTCTATCGGGACCTTTCAGTGATGAATCTTTGGTCATAATAACCAAATGTCACATCCTCATGTTCACCGTATACATATTTATTCTTTCTTTACACTACCATCATAAAAGATGATAGATTTTAGCTCTATCGGGACCTTTCAGTGATGGATCTTTGGTCATAATAACCAAATGTCACATCCTGATGTTCACCGTACAGATCTTTCTTTTTTCTTTGCTCTACCATCATAATAAATAGTAGTTTTTTGGTTCTATCAGGACCTTTCAGTGATGGATCTTTAGACATAAGGACCAAATGTCACATCCTGATATTCACCGTACAGAGCTTTCTTTTTTCTTTGCTCTACCATCATAATAGATAATAGTTTTTAGCTCTATCGGCACCTTTCAGTGATGGATCTTTGGACATAAGAACCAAATGTCACATCTTGATGTTCACCGTATAGAACATAGTATTTTAGCTGCTACTATAGCATTTAAATGACTAGCCAAAGATGGAAAGAGAAACCAATCCCCAGCGGAGTCGCCAGAAATCTGTGGGCTCCGAAAATTCGGCCTCGGCCTCCGCTCGCTTTTCTTATTCGGCGAGGGAGTTTTAACGAATTAAGTTCCGAGGTAAATTTTGGAAGGCAGATGAGTTTGTAGATAAGACACTACCCAGAGATTTCGCCCTCATTTTGTGAGGACTTTATGATCTGAGTTCTGGTTTCCTATAGGCGCAAGCCCCTATAGTTAATTACCCCTCCCGATCACGAGAGAGAACTTTCGATTAAGGCTAGTCATCAATCAGATACGTTGTATCCATAGATACGTAGTATCAGGCATATAGTAGCAGCATGGATATGGATTGGAATTTTGAGTTTAGATTTGGGTATTTGGAAAGTTTGGAAAGTTTGATATTTAAAATGTGAAATTTCACCACCTAACACTTAAAGCGGATGGTGGGGGAATGGATGATGGGCCCGATCAAGATCCCATGGTTCCGTCATCCCGGGCCATCGTGATCCCTGGTCTACTTAGTCAGAGGAGGTAGTCGACCCAACCTGACAGAAGGATCCTTGTCGGCAGCCATGGGTTGCTTCGTCCAAGGGGACCTTGTAGACCGGGGTTGGATGTTTGTCTAAGGGGATAAATTTGAATCCACCTTAGCTAACAGAGGGCTTTGTGCCCTATCGATCATATCCTATTGATTCATATCTCAAGGATTTAACGCCATTAAGGAGCGTATTGGCTCTGGCCATAACCGCTATCTGTGGTGCCATTTGGCGGCAAAACCACTCGGTTCAGAGGGCCCCGGGTCATAACCGTTTACCTGCAGTGCCATTTGGTGGCGAAACTGCCGGTTAGAGGACACGTACCACGTCCTTACTGGCAAAAGATTGTTTGAGAATGGATCCTAGTGATATTTTAGACTAGGCATTTCGCTCTTTGTGAGCTGAAGTAATATTTCATATTTGTCCGCCTCGACAAACTTTTGCGGAGGGCGGATGATTTTTGCTTTAAGTGCGTTGATGGATTTATTTCATTTTTAAATATATTTTTGGGATTTTGAATATTTTTGGGATTTTGGGTTTTTGAGATTTTTTTGGATTTTTATGGGTATTTTGGGTGGAGCTTTGGATTTTGATAGGCATTTGGATATTTGGGAGACATTTGAAAATGTTTGTGAACCCCTCCGGTTGAGATCTGCATTCAACACGGCCATCATCGGGGTGCTTGAGGGTCATTTTTCTTTTGTGGATTGAACCTTGTCAACTCTGTCAGGCGGTTGACAGAGGATCGGGTTTCGTAGGCTTCGTGCCTTTAAAAGTGAATTCTCTTTGTTATAGGCCTTAAAGGCCTAAGATGAATGTATTAAGACAAATATACCGGTCGTAGTAACCGTATATTTGTTTGAGAGTTCGAACCTTGTCGACTCCTATTGACCCATATAGGAGGATCGGGTTTGAACTAGAATTCACTTGTCAACCCGCGCAGCATCCCTAGACGTCACGTGTGTACCAATAACACGCTCGCCGGGGCCCATGCGGGTCGAGAATATATTTCCCCCTTTAGTGTACCTATGTGTATACAATTTATAGTGCACGTGCAAGGGGGTATTTTTGGAATATTTATAAACGCCTTCTGTCTGCTTGTACGGATGTTGCAGATCCGGTGGCATGGCGTAGCAGCTTCTAAATGGAGTTGTTCGCTGCTTCGTACAGGTAGACTGTCGTGCACTACTTGTTGATTTTCGTAGGCGGATCATAGTGCACTAACTAATCTCCTGCCTTGTGTTGTAGAAGCTCGTAGGAACTCATATTCTTTATGCTTTTTGTTGTGGACTTGGTCTTTACAAACACCCATTACTGCCGGAGGTAGATATATTCATCTTTAGACTGAAGTTGACTACAGGATACTGCATTTACTGTAGTTTTTATACATCTACACAAGGGTGGCATGTTACATGCATATCTGTTTTTGTAGAGGGTTTGTATGGATTGCAGATCTTCTGTCCTTGCTTGTCGATATTCAACATATTTTTCTTAATGCTAAATGATGGTTGACTACAAAAGCATTGCAATATCCACTGGCTCTTGTTATATAGTTTGTAGGTGCTAGCACTTATTGTAGTATCATCCATCTTTGCTTATAATTGATCAACATATTTGCTCGATATTGGACAGTGATTGATTGTAAAGGTGTTGTGACATTCGTCGCCTTCACTTGAGTTGCATTGCTTGCATGAAATCACTCGCTTGAAGGGTTTGCATCATTGTTTTGCAAACAATTTGTATGCATGATTTTGCTTTTATCACAAATCCTTGTGCACTTGCTTGCATGGTTGGTATTTGTTTGCAATTATTCACCCTTATCTTTATGTGATTTGCAATGTTTGTTTGCTTTAACTTGCCATATGATATTGAAGATTTATTCAACAAGGCCCCAATGTTTGTTTAATGACATTCATTTGAGTAATCATCATTTGATTTTATCACTTTTGCTTTGATTGCATATCATATTGAAGTTCAGTTCATTGTAGTCCAAGTCATGTTTGAAGTTCAATGTCAAAAGTCCTCTGTAGTCTTGTTCAAGTCCAAGTTCTTTGTTCAACTCAAGTAAGTTCAAATAGTCCCCTGCAATTCACTTGAGTTCAAGCCTTGTTGGCTTAATGTTCAAATCAAGTTCTTGTTTGATTTCAAATGATTGAATCCAAGTTCATGTTCAACTTTGTTCAAGCGTAGTTCTTGTTGTCTTGTAGAGTCCAAGTCCGATTTCAAATAAAAAGCTCAAGTTTCATATCCATAAGTTTGAGTTCATTTTGTTCATGCTTGAGTTCCTTTGCTTAGTCATTTGAGTTCAAGATTGTGTTCAAAACACAAGTTCAAGGTTACAAGTTTCACCATTTGATTTGAATTTAAGCTCATTTTGATTAAGTTTCTTGTAGTTCATGTCACATTTGAGTTCGAATGAGTCCAGGTACAAGCCATTCGTCGTTCTTGCATGTCGTTCGAGTGCAATCAAGTCCAAATCCCAAATGGTTCTTTTGAGTTCAAACAGGTCCATGAAGAGTAATGTTTCACCCGGAATTTCGGCAGCCTTCCGGCGTCTCCCCCGTTTAGGGGAAAACTACGGAAAACTGGGCCTTTCCCACCACGCTAAGAAAAGCGTGTATGGTAGGTGCCCTCTTTCGAGGACACCGCGGCCGTGTATTTTTTGATTCCCCACCACGCTAAGAAAAGCGTGTATGGGTATTTTTTGTTTGTAGAAAAGTATTTTTTTATCTTTTTGAAAATATTTTGCAAGAAAAGAATAGATATTTCCCCGCAAGCGGGTACTTATGGGTATCCCCGCTTCACCGCGCGCATCGCACCGGGATCCCTTCCCACCACGCTAAGAAAAGCGTGTATAGGCGGGGTTTCCAAGGCGATACGAACTTCGAAGAAGGAATTAGGTGATTACCCGCTTCGTCGCAGGCGTCGTGACGCACTCCCTCCCACCACGCTAAGAAAAGCGTGTATATGTGGTCGTTTTGTCTCGACGAACGCGTTGAAACGGGTTCTCGGAGTTTTAGGGTTTAGAATGATTATACCTGCGCGAGGTCGATGACGGCGGTGTTGGCTCGAGGAGAGAAGGAAGCATTCTTTTTAAACATTAATTAATTATAATTAATTACAATTATCCTTAATTAATCATATTTATTCATGATTAATTATAAGTAATTAAAAATAATTAATTACATTTATTAAAATTAATTAAAAATAATTAATTATAATTAAATTTGATTAATTATAACTAACCCATATTAATTAACTTTAATAAATAATAACTAATTAATAATAATTAAAAATAATTAAAATTTATTAATTAAAGTTAATTCTAATTAAAAGTAATTATAATTAATTAAAATTAATTATAATTATTTAATCAGAATTAAATATAATTAATTACAATAAATATAATTAATTATAATAATTAAAATTAATTATAATTAATTAACATTAAAACTAATTAAACCTAATACTAAGCCTTCCACCCCTCGGTTCAGCAGACTGGGATTTGGCCAAAGAGGCGCGTGAAGGGGGGTGGATTACCTTCACCAACAGCGATCTCCTGTTCGTGCTTCCGATCAAAACCGATCCGCCAGGAAGGGAATGGCGCCGGACTGAGCGAAGTCGGACAGCACGATGGAGTCGAAGTCGAGAGCCCCCACCTCCTGTTTCCGATCAAAAATACGTAACTTCCGATCGGACAAGAGAGACGGGCAGAGACGCTGGGCTTCAGAGGTCGGGAGTGGTAGTGGAGTCGGGCAAGGTAAGTTTCTCTCTCTCTCTCTCTCTCTCTCTCTCTCTCTCGGGCTTGAAGGAACCGAGACAGGGCAAAGATGGCTTCGGCGCCGGGTGGAGGCCGAATGAGGCTATGCTTGAGTGGATGGAGGAGGTAGACTTCTCTCTCTCTCTCTCTCTCTCTCTCTCTCTCTCTCTCTCTCTCTGTGAACTGAAAGAGAGGCGGAGGTGAGGAGGCTCGGCTTGATCGGGGTTTCGATCGGGAGCAGCGGCAGGTAGAGGTATCGGGAGAGATCTGTGCGTGGAAGGAAGAGGTATCGGCTTGATTCCGAGAGAGGGAAGAGCGATCGTTTGCAAGCAGCGACTGAAGGCTCGATCTGCTTGGTATTTAACGACGCGAAAGAGCTACGATCGAGGTCGTCGTTGCGGGATTTGAGCTGAAATCCTGGGACGAGATGCGAGTCCAGCAGCTTTAGCGGGATTTCGGGCGGGATTCGCGAACTTGGACGGCTTCTCGACGGATACGAGGATTCCAACCGGGATTTCGGGCAGATTTGCGGCAGGATTCTGGGATCCGTCGGGCACAAGGTTTGTACGCTGTTCATTTTTGCTTCTTCTACCTTTTTGTTCCTTTGGGTATAGCATGATAGTCAACATGTATAGAGATGATATTATGTGTCAATATTACTTTGAGGAAGAGCTAACTACAATAAAATAGTTTCCGGTTTGATACTAAAGGTAAAATATTTGAGAAATCTAAAACATATATTCTCTATATGGAAGTGATATGATAAAAAACAATGCATCTTTATAATACTTGGACGTAAGCCTGCAAAAATTTTATTTGACCCGACAAAGGAAGTTGGGATCACCACTAACAACACGGCCGTTGATAAAGTTAGGTCTCAACGCCTTTTGGGCAAACTCATCTACCTCCCTTTAACTTGTTTATTTATTGAGTTCCCGGATAATGTTGTAAGCCAATACATGATTTATCCTATTGAAATTATATGGAAGTTGTAAACAACATTTGAAGACATCACAATATGATGTTAGGAAAATGCTTGTCATTAAAAATGTCATCCAACAAGGAAATTAAAATTTTCATGTGTGCTGATTGGCTTGGAGATACATCAGGCTGAAGATTTTACTTTGAGTATTGTAGTTGTGTATCGGGAAATTTAGTCCTATGGAGAAGTAATACATAATTTATTACTAGTAAGTGAAAAATATTTAAAACTATTGTGAAAACCAAGATAGTAATTTGTATTATAAAAAAAATTTGTTCACCATGAAATTACTAAACACATTAAAGTAGACCGACATTCATCTCAAAAAATATTAAAAATGGACTAGCCCAACTAAATTAGATCCCAACAAGCTCTTTAATTGCAAATATCCTCACCAAGGCTTTTCATATAATGGGTTTTAATAATCTAATCAATGAAGTGGACATGATCAACACATACATCCCTATTTGAAGGAGAGTGCTGAAATAATCCTGAATCTATGGCCAGTACCTTTCCATCTGCTACCATTTATTGATCCCCGTGGATAATAACTTTTCATCTACAATAATTCAACAATTTGTGTTCAGTAGCTTTCCATCTATGCCGATTTAACAATATGTGAACATCTGCTATGATAAAAATGGTTGACACTGGATAGTTATGATAAAAATGCTGAAGCTTGTACTGCCATTCTCTGGACCTTTTTTAAATTTTCCCTTACCAATAGTTTCAGCCAATGTTGTTGAATTGTATCAAGTGACTAATAGCATTCTTATACATGTCAGGGTTGGCTAAGTGATGCTTGTTTACTAGCTCAATTTTGGGAGGAAGTAGTATAACCATTGTCTATAGGCCAAATGATGTCATACTTATATGTAGAATAGCTATTTAAAGAAAATGTTTACCTGCAAAAATCATAATATCTCTCAGGCTAGCATAACGGAATGTCTTCGAATCACAAATGAAATTTCAAACAAAATGTTTGTGGCCAATTTCATTCTTAAAATTTTTAACAAAGTTGAGTTCCTGTTTCATAGCCATTTGTAATAAGCTGACTGATTGTTTGTCTTTCATTTACTTGGCCAACTTTACTGATTGGATAGATGTCAAAACTTGAAATTTAACTTATAAAATTTGATTTTTTTTTTTTTTTTCACATTTAATTTCTGTTTCTCTTTGTAGTTTGATTTTTTTTTTTTGTGTGTGTATCTACATGCATTACCGTTGTTTATGATATAGTTATGCTCCTTTTGTTTTGTGGATCAAGACCTAGTTTTGCGTTGTTAATAGCGGACTCAATCTTCTTTAACTTCCATCATTTTTATCGCATTAATTGAGTGAAGTAATATATGAACTAATTCAAATTCCATTTAAATTGTTTTTACTTTTTACAAATTGTTTTGACATGTGCTCTTTTTTTGTTTCATTAATCTCGAGGTTAGAATTCATTTTCAAATTGTAGCGTCCATCATGTTTGGATAGTATTTGGGTTTGTATAGAATCAATTATGGTCAAACTCATGTTATTTTTCCTTCCCTCGAAAACTTTCAGACTGATTTGATTTTTGGCCTGACAAGTTTTGGGTAGGCATGTGCCTTTTACTCATAGATGACGTAAATCATTGAGTTGTAATACTGACGTGGAGAGTAGAATCTGAAAATTTTTGTGCTAGACATATTGAACTTAAACTTATGTAATTTTGTTAGCCAGATATCAAACCAAAACATTGTCATCTTGATATTGTTAACTTTATTTTAGTTGGTATTTTAAATATTATCCTTTCTTCTACATTTATTTGTCTCCCTTCTTCTTTGACAATAAATGTATTCTGATTGTTCTCTAATTTTAACACATTGCAGTACTTGACACTTGGGTAGATATCATTGTTCTCATGCTTGTGATAATTATCATTCTCCAGACTTTAGTGTCACTGAAAATTTTTAGCAGGCCTTTTTCCCCATATTTGGGATGATATAGCCTATTGCATACGTGAATATGAAATTTTTACTGCTATCTCCTGATTTTTGTTTAACCCCTTTTTGGCGCAGTTGATAAAAGTTTTTTATATCCCAGTCCTCCCACATTAACAAGGTATAAGGCAGCGGTTAATCCCTTCATGAAGAAAAAGCCTGTGGAATGTGTTACTCTGGATGAGAAAGTAGTCAGTCAGATAGAGAATTTGACCGTACCAAAACTTTGTGTTAAGCTTAACACACTTAAAGTAAGCTCCAAACCTCTGTGTGTGTGTGTGTGTGTGTGTATATATATATATATATATATTATATCCATGTTGTTTGAAATGCATGTTACATATTTTGAGCAATTTTACTGTATTTTATGGTTTACTGTGGCGTTTATATTTTTAGATTTGCTAGTTGGCATCTATTTCGCCTTCTCCATCTTTTGTTTATCAAGTGCTGCACATATTTGCAAACTACTGTTATTTCCAAAGCTTTCTGACTTTCTGTTGATAAACTAGCTTCAATTTTTTGTCTTTTCATTATATTTTACCAATATGCTTAATGTTTCTATCTTTTTTTTTTTTTTCAATTGATCTTTTTTGCATGCTGAAGCCTCATGAATGCCATTCTAGACCTTGTATTTATTTATTTATTTATTTGTTATGATTATTATTTTTGTAGCCATGCGTGATTCTCAGGAGTGCAAGATATCAAAAGACAGAAAGTACGTCTTTTAAACAATGATAGATTGTAATTGCAAATTGTGGTCTGCTGGAAACTATTTGGGGTTGGTTTGAAATTTAATTAGCATTTACGGACAGTAATTTTTATGTTGGCTCAAGCTAGCCTGCCTCTTCATAGTCAGCTGCAACTCTTATGCATAAACTCTTGGGCACAAATAAAGATTCCTTATTTCTGTGTATGGTTTGTTCCTTGGTCTGAATAAAAGTTTATGCCTTTAGAATTAATTGTTCATCAGGTTTAATATGGTTTGAGTGCTGGTGTTTAGTTCATATCCTATCATCCACCATTTCTTTCTCTAGTATAATGAATGATGCAATTGTAGCATAGTACACCCCATCTTTTTATTTGTTTACCCTTTTCTTTAATGATCTCTCTCTCTCTCCAACGATAAACCTCAACCAGTTTAGTGTTGATGAGGAAGATGGGATGACGGAGGTAGATGAATATCTTCCCACCTAACCTTTCACTATCAATCATCTCTTTCTCACTCTCTATCACTAAGTCTCAAACCGTAGGTTAGATGGTAGTTTAGGACCATGTACAGCCATTGACAATACCCCATGTCCTATCCATCAAATGTTGGACTGGGTGGGATGGGATTGGAGATCCTAGTGTTGGTGTTTGTAGCCAGTATCTCATCTTTGATAGTTGTCAAACATGGAATAGCGATATGAAGCTTAGCTTAATTTTTTGAAGGATGAAATTTATTTAAAAAAGGATCTATTTTCATGTGAGGGACACTTATGACATGATTTTATATGGAATGCCTAACGTCATAATCATATTTTAGTTTTTTGATGGCAAAGGTGCCACTTTTATAAGGTTAAATCATAATTGTTTTTTACCTGTTCCATCTAAAACTTGTTATAAATGCATCATGACTTGCCAATACCTCTAATTCATCCCTTATGTTTAGCTTTTATAATTTTGTAGTACATTCGGGACCAACTTGAAGAATTGGAAGCTTCCATAAAGCAGTCTTGGGTGGCTATTCAAACTGGTAAGTTTCTTTACTTGAGCAGGTCATTTGTGGATATCTTTTTAGCATTTAAGCAAATATTATAAATCTCTGATTTGGTGGTGACTCATATCTCATGAAATTAGCTAGTTAAGCTGTGTCTTGATTTGCATTATTAGTGTGCCTTGATATAAACTTAGTTTAGTTCATTTTGAGCTAGAATTAACTAATGAAGCCGTCTGAGAGAACCCATTCTTATGTGTAGAAAATGGATGTAGTCCGCTCTACTTAATCTGAGCTGCAACCAGACAGATTTTTTTTTGACCCATCAATCATGCTTTTATTTATTTTTTTCACATTAAGCGTCTTTCTCTTTTGCGTATAGCTGGTTAAAATGTTTGGAATATCATTGGCTCAACAGCACTACATGCACGGAAGGTGGAGATGCTACCTCAATTATCAAAAGGAATGCTGATGTAGGAGGCAATCCGGTTAGGTGGAAAGCCTAAAGGCCGATCAATTCTTTAAAAGTATACTGATATTTGAAACTAAGCTGTAAACTTAATGAAAACATGAGAAAGCTTTATTAAATCGTCATTTAGAAAAATGCAAGGGATTTCTTGGTCATGTCATGCATTTGTTCCATTAAAAACATTGCTTACTAATATAACTTAGAAAAACATTTGGTCTACTAGAATATATCAACAGATTGCAAAGAGGAGATGGGAAGGTGGATCCTTGAATTCAAATTATGCACAATTTGAGATCATTCCATTTTTAGAGCTTTCACAGTGAGAAGCGATTTAGGAGATCCAACTTGTTACCGCAGTGGAAGTTTTTATGACACTTGATGGCAAGGAGAAAAGTAAAATGAAAACAAGTCATGGGAGCAGAGAGAAATTATAATAACAGAAAAAAATTACCTTACTGAATCCATGGTTTGATTGATTTAATCTATGTTCAATATCAAGTAAGGCTTGGTATCTCCAATTGTTGCAGGTTGATGCATCTTGGAAGTAAAATCAACGAAACAGATAGAATGTAGGAATACAAAAATGGGGGTTGATTTTTGATTATTTTTTCAACAATAATGAAAGATACAATTGATCTACCATTCGAGCGGTGGATCGCCTCTCCCACAAACCTTAGCCGCCGCTAGTAAATTCACACCAAATCTTAGAAAATAAACTCAGCACACATCTCCTCATAACCCCCAACGCATCCACCTTCTTTGCTGTCATGTCTCCAAAACCTTACTCTGATATCAATTTGATGCATATTGGAAGTTAAAACAACAAAGTATATTGAAGAAAAATACGGGAATACAAATATGGGGGTTGATTTTTGATTATTTCAACCATAACGAAAGATACAATTGATCTACTATTCAATTGGGTCTCAGAAATCCTAGCTTCCGCTAGGAAACTCATATTAAATCCTAGAAAATAAACTCAGCACACATCTCCTCATAATTCTAGACAAAACTACCACTTAAATAGCACTTATACACATTAAACACAATTGGAATCTTCCTAAACATCATAAGCACAATTAGGAAACCTTTATAAATAATTAAAACCTTCTAAGCAGCATAAACATAATTAGAAAACCTTCCTAAATAATTAAAACTTTCCTAAACAACATAAACACAATTAGGAAATCTTTATAAATGGCTCCCCCTTGATTCGTCTTCCTTACATAATGAATAATAGCTTCCTTGGGCCCCACAAGGGGAGCCGAAATCTCCCTCTACGTTGCCCCTATTTCCACTTAGCCAAAGGGCTGGTTCGGCTAGGGCTAGCTTGGGCTAGTTCGGGCTGGCCATGTGACCCCCCTTGGCGCATCAGAGGCATATCATCATTTTTTATAAATTTCAAAATATATTAAGATTTTTGATATAAGGTGAAGCCTTTATATAGCAAGGTTATCCATTTTAGATTCAATGGATTCTCTAGCTATATCTTTACAGTCCATCTGGTTGAATGCTGTTAGACCGGCCCAGGATGGGCCGGTTGGACCGGTCCAGTAGGGACCGGTCCGCGTCTACGCGAGACGGAGCCCACCTGGGTGGAAACGGCTCTGCCGTGAGCCGTGAATCCACGTAGGCTTGAGAGGGGGAGTTTAGGAGGGAATTTTTGAACGTGAAAGGCTGTTTTAGGAAGTTTATGATTGTCCTTTATGATTAATTTTGTATAATTAGGAGTTTGGGGGGAATTAGCTTCTCATCTTGAATTTGAATTGTTTTGAGATCTAGGTTTTGGTGTCTTGGGCTCTTGGCTTCGCCGGAGATCTTTGGGAGAGTTTTTCCTTCCTCTCGAATTGAAGGAAAGTTGTATCTTGCAAGTGCTTTTCATCCGTTATCGAAATAAAAGCGTTTGTATTGTTTTTTCCTACGTTTTCCAACGTTTCTTCTCTGTTTTTGGCTGTTTTCCTGCTGTGGACAGCAGTTCATCCTAGATCTACTTGGTTTTTGGTGTGAAACACTTGGAAATCCAAGTGTTTCCTATCAAATGCACAATAAATTTTGACCGTATTAAAAAAAAGCTTCGTAGTTTCTAAAAGAATTATTAGAATTAATACATGACTAAATCATAAAGATGGTTGTAAAAAAAAAAAGATGGATGAACTAAATTTCATTTGTCACTTGAGCAGGGTTAATTTCTTGCAATTCATTTACTGTGAACTCTAAGCTCCACTTTAGTTATTTTTAGGATTGAGAAGCTGGACTATTTATCACATACGGACATCAATGATAAAAGAAAAGGAGAATGTTAATATGTATCTACTTATTGATTGGAGAAGGCGGCATAAAAATTGAGGGTATTGTTGCAACTCATAAAAAAATTAACCTAATTGCAAATTTTCTTGTATGTTTTCTTTCACGGAAAGTTATACTTTTTAATATTGTATTTAGTGAGACATGCATATCATGAAGTAATATTATGATTAAGGTGTAATCATACTAATTTCTATGGGTGTGAAATTCAAATGTTGTTGAACTTTCTAATTTTGGACATCTAAGCAATGTTCTAATAAGTTCTTAGCTAAGATTCGCATCTATACTTCTAAATATTTTCCTGCACTGCCTTTAAAGGTCAAGTGAAGCACTGTATCAAAGAGACTCAATTGATATTTATCCAAAAATATATATACAGTTCTTCACTTTTTTTTTCTTCAAAAAAAAAGAAAAAAAGAAAAAAAGGGAAAAAGTGAAGCACTGTATATATATTTTTGGATAAATATCAGTTGAGTCTCTTTGATTTGGACCACACTTAATATGGGTTCACTATTTTAAGAACTCTTCATTTTGTTTTCTAAGTTATTTGAAATTTCACTATTGTCCCTCAGCTTAGTTTTCAATCCTCAACGGGGCTCATTTTCATTTATGATGTTACATAATCCATTAGTTTTGTTGATGCGACATTTTAACTTCAATTTGAATGAAATTAATTTCTTATAATCAAGATACTGCCATCCTCAATATTTTTCTCTTGTTCTAGGATTACTTATTTTTCACTAAGGTTGAGCGAGGCTCACTCTGATAATGTCAGAGAAAAGGAAGAAGAAATAGGAGAGGTGTAGGCAAACGAAAAGGTCCTACAATTCTTGTGATCAAAAATTTTTTTTGAGGTTTGATCATTTTCCAACTACATCTAGCCACACACTTCTTCAAGGTTGGAGAAGAAGAGGAAGATAAATAGGAGAGGTGGAAGCGGAGGTCATTTTTCCAGTATCTTTTGATCGCAGGTGATTTTCTATAACAAAAGAAGGGAAAAGTGAAAGGGAGTATTTGTGTCGTTTTATGATCAATTGATAATTTTGTTTATGGAAGGATTTATGTCTAAATGTTTGGGATCAAAACGGAGCGTTTTTAAAATCACGGAGTTCAAACCCAATGGACTTTCATGATATTTATCCTAATTTTCCTTTCCTTTGCTTGTGATAGTTGGGATGGAGGATTGTATGACAGAATTCCTTCTTTATATGCCTTCCGGGCACGTTTTGAGCTTCTTATTTTGAATGTTTCTACATTCTTTGCAAAATAACAAAGCCACTTCCTGATTTTTTTGAAGCCATATCTCTGAAATGAAACCTTCATGGTGTTACTAGTTATCGTTTAGTTGTATCAACAACTATTTTTTTCTTGAAAATCTCCATTGTGGTATCTTTTCCATTACTTGTTATACTATGGAACTAAGTAGCCTAGATAGTTAATTATTTCCTAAACAAAGTAGTAGAAGGATAACTGCCAGATATGGGACTGGATGGTGATATGCTTTTACCTCCAATAGGAGGTGAGGGTTTTAATCGAAAAAGAGGTTCTAGAATATTATGCCATATTTTCTTGTTGGGGCAATTTCATGCATAAAACTCAAATGTTAGCTATTTAAAAAGCAAGCATCCCCTAACTCCATTTATCAAAAATTCAAAATTCCACCCAAATATCAAAATTTATAGGTAAACCCCAGCTATATATATATATATATATATATATATATATATATATATATATATATATATATATATATATATATATATATATATATATATATATATATATGCTTTTGTACAATTTTCAATAGTTCTACAGTTCATAAATATGTATGATTCGAGTGAACTACACATAGCTCTTCCTTTATAGTTTTGTGCTTTAACAGTTATGGGATTTCTTCCCCTCTGACAGCGGATCATCATATTTATGGAAGATCAGAGGAAGAATTAACGTCCTCTAGGGAATCAGTTGATGAACTGTTTACTATATTTGATGACATTAGAACAAGTGCTATTGGTGCAAGTAATGTGATCCTTGATTTTATTGGTGAGTTGACTTTTTTGTTTATGTTTGTAACCTTGCATTAGCAGTCTAATTGTCTATTTCTTGTATAAAGATGAATCTTATTAGGGTAAATGTGAACTTCATTTATTTTTCCGTAAATTGGGTATGAATAAATCATATTGTAATTAACAAAAACTTGTTTTCTTTCTCAAAATAGCTTTTTTTTATTGTTCTGGATCTCGCCAGTAGTTCACTCGTTATGATGAATGGTTAATTTTATCAACTTCGTTAGCTTCAAGTTTTCTCAAGTACTATTATAAAAGAGTTGAAAAAGCATCTCGGAAGAGAGATATTTATTACTCTACTATTATAAGAAACATTGTAGTAATATATGTATAGCCATGCACCGACAGGTAAGCAAAGAAATAGTCCCAAAAACTAACTGCCTCATAAATGATTGCTATTCACCTCATAAACAAATGTATTCAGGTTATATTATACCTAATTCAGACAATTATAGGAATGAAAAGAAAATTATAGCAGAATATAAAAACATCTATTGAGGAAACACCATTTATGATGATTCAAAGACAACTAAAAGCACTCTTTTCTTTCCCTTATCATTGGTGATGCCTTACACCATAGTGCAGAGCATATATGCTCGTGTACTACCTCATTTAATCAATAAATATTTATGTTCCTTATTTCATGCTAATAACATGCATTTTATCACCCTATTGTACTTCAATTTGTTGTTTGTTTGATGATTAATTTTGTTTGGTCTAATATAGTTGATTGCTAGCAATATCAAGCGAGGTTTCTCTCACGTGTGGCTTGAGCCAATCTTGCACCTACTCCCTTGCTATCCTATCTATAACCAACACTGCCTTCATTGTTGCACTGCACCTAATTGACTTGATTGATATAGCCTTCATCGCTATCCTTTGACGCAGCAATGTCGGGAGCTAATTCCTCCCAAAACTTGACCAAATGGAGGACTTTATGGTGCAACAAGGAAGATGAGACCTCCAAATATGTAACCTTCCTATCGCTTAAATAGGAAGATTTACTTGGAAGTTTTCTCAATTTGTGAAGATCTAATTGAAAGGGGAAGGAAAGATGAATCACCTCCTTGGGGTAGGACTAAAAGAAGAATTAAATTTTTGGGCATGGGATGAAGCAAACTCTATGATTATGTTATGGTTGTGGAATTTCATGATTCCAAAAATTAGTGATGCTTTCATGTTCCTATTTACTGCAAAGGACATATGGGACGCTGTTAGACAAATCTTCTCAAAAGCTCAAGATACTAGTCAAATCTTCGAAATTAAGGTCAATGTGAGAAGCACAAAACAAAGAAGCAAGACTGTGATTGAATATGCCATTCTCTCCTTTAAGGCTTGTGGCAAAAACTTGATCACTACAGATGTATAGAGACCAAGTGTCTAGAAGATTTGAAAAGTTTTATTGAGAAAGATAAAGTGTATGACTTTCTTGTATGATTAAATGCAGTGTTTGATCATATTAGAGTTCAGATCCTTGGCTAAGAGGAGACACCTTCATGAAATGAGACCTTTTCTCTCATTCGTGTGGAGGAAAGCCGATGATGGGTAATGCTTAAACTAAAGGCTGTTGAAGGTTCATTAATGGTGACAAAAAAAAAGGTTCATTAATGGTGACAATCAAAGAGGCACTATGGAAGGAAATATGTAAGGATTTCTCAAAACCTAAAGATAATAAAGACTCCCTTTGGTGTAGTTATTGCAAGAAATACAGACATAAAGGAGACCTGCTAGAAGTTATATGAAAAGTCTCCAAGGAGTGAAATAACAAAAGTGGATAAAATAAAGGGACATCACAAGCTAACACTACAATAAGCTAGCCCACCTAGAAGTACAGTCCAACTTCAGAGAGCTCAACAAAGAAGACAACTCTTGGTATCCTTAAAAAAATCACATGCATCTTTGTCTCTTGCACTTTTAGATAAATTTCCTATATCCATCAGATTAAGTGTCTCTAGAAAGCATTTGAAAGGCTTATGGATCATTGACTTGGGAGTTACAAATCACATGACACACTCCATTACCCACTTTATCAACCACACTTCTTGCTCAAGTGACAAGAAAACCATCACTGTTGATGGTTATTTTACCATAGTAGCATACCAATGAGACATACCCTTATCTCCCTCTATTACTCTAAAAAATGTGTTCCATTTACCTCAATTATTCACAAACATAATCTTCATACAAAAATTTACTAGTGATCATAAGCACCATGCCCTATTTAACCATTTTTATTGTTTATTTCAGGACCAGAGATCGGGGAAGAAGATTGGACTTGCTAAGGAGAAAGATGGACTGTGCTATCTAGAAGAGCTGAACAAATCCACTATTATCAATAATAACTATTCTATATTATCCCTATATAATAAAAAATCTACTATTGGGCTTCATCATTTTAGATTAGGACACCCATTTTTTGATGTCTTAAAAACACGTATCCAAAACTCTTTTATGAATTGAAGAATGAATTCTTTTATCGTGAACATGTGAGTTAGCCAAGCATAAATAAGTTTCTTTCCCAAACAAAAATGAGAGATGTCATACTCCCTTCTACCTTATTCATGGTGATAAATGAGAACCTTATAAAATTCCTAACATCTCAGGGGCCTAAGGGTTTGTATCCTTCAATGATTACTACACTCAAGTCTCTTGAATCTTTCTCCAAAAAAATAAATTCGATGTTAGCACTATCCTCCCCATTTTTACACCATGATCCAAAATCAATTCTGAGTAAAAATAAGAAAATTTTGTTTCGACAATACTAAAGATTACTTAACCAACTTCCATCCTCCCACTTTTAAAAGGAAGGTATCATTCATGAATCTTCATTCAGTCAAAGCCAACAACAAAATGGAGTTGCAGAAAGAAAAAATGACCACATTCTTGCCTTCACCCGTGCACTTCTTGTTAAAGTTAATATTCTTTTTTATTTATATGGTATTTAAATTTTCCTTTTATATTAGGATTTCTTATAGGGTTGAATTAGGGGTAAATTATCTATGATTTTTGGTGTTTCACACTAATTTTTGATTAGCACGCATTGTGCCATGTTTTATGTGCTATGGGTCCACAGGACTTTTGCATTATGGTGTGCTATTCAATATTGACTAATATGGATCATAGAAAGGGTTTTAGGATTCATATATCAAAGACCACTAAATGCATAAAAATCTCTTTCTTTAGATTCAAACCATAAATATCATAAATTTAAATAAAATGATAATGCAATGAACTAATAAATCTAAAGAAATTACCCAGCTATTTGAATTATGAAAATTAGCAGCAATTGAAAAATTTCCACCTGATTTAAAATTTATTTCAAATATGAGCAAAATAAAGAATTCTAGCAAGCTGATAACAAGATATTTAAACTAAATTAGATACAACAACAACAACAACATCAAGCCTTTATCCCACTATGTGGGGTCGGCTACATGAATCCTTTTTCTCCATTGTGTCCTATTAAAAATCAAATTCTTGTTTAAATCTAATAAAGAAAGACCATTCCTAATATTTTCTAACCAAGTCTTTTTAAGTCTACCCCTACCTTTCTTAACATAAGTCAAATCTAATACCTCTACTTTCCTAACCGGGTCATCGGAAGGCCGCCGTTTTATGTGACCAAACCATCTAAGGCGACTCTCTCTAATCTTATCTTCTACTGGAGCTACTCCAACCTTTTCACGTATATGCTCATTTTGTATCCTATCTCTAAGGGTAAAGCCACTCATCCACCTGAGCATCCTCATCTCTGCCACACTTAACTTAGTATTATGCTTCTCTTTTAATGGCCAACATTCGGCACCATAAAGCATTATTGCAGGCCTCACTACCATCTTATAGAATTTCCCTTAAGTTTGAGGGGTACATTTCTATCACATAACAAGCCCGATGCATTCCTCCACTTCAACCATCCAACTTGAATTCTGCTGATAATATCCCCATCTATTTCACCATCACTCTGAACAATAGATCTAAGATATCTAAAACATGTACTCTTATTAATGACTTGATCGCCCAAAGTCACAATCCCCTCACTAGGTCTATTAATACTAAAATTACACTCCATATATTCCATTTTAGATCTACTCAAGCGAAAATCTTTAGACTCTAAGATTGACCTCCATAATTCAAGTTACTTTCAACTCCCTCTCTAGTCTTATCAACAAGAAGAATATCATCAGCAAAAAGCATACACCAAGGTACATCCTCTTGCAAATGTCTAGTGAGAACATCCATGACTAATGCAAAAAGATATGGGCTTAAGGCTGATCCTTGATGTAATCCAACCGAAATAGGGAAATACTTGGTCAATCCACCTTGTGTTTGAACACAAGTAATAGCTCATGCATACATATCTTTAATGATTTGAATATAAGCATTATTGACTCCTTTCTTTTCAAGAACTCTCCATAGCACTTCTCTTGGAACTTTATCATATGCTTTTTCTAAATCAATAAATATCATATGTAGATCCTCCTTATTTTCTCTATATTTCTCCATCAAACCTCTTAATAAATGTATGACTTCCATAGTCGACCTACCTGGCATGAATCCAAATTGATTTTGAGAAACATTAGTATCACGCCGCAACCTATGCTCCATAACTCGCTCCCAAAGTTTTAAAGTATGACACATTAACTTAATACCTCTATAATTCGCACAATCTTGTGCATCACCTTTATTCTTAAAAATAGGAATTAACACACTCATTCTCCACTCATCTGGCATCTTTTTAGTCTTCAAAATAGTATTAAAAAATTTAGTAAGCCATGAAATTCCTTCATCTCCTAAGCATTTCCACATTTCTATTGGAATATCATCAGGTCCAACAGCTTTTCCACCCTTCATTTTCTTTAAAGCCTCTCTAACTTCAGTTTTACTAATACGCCGATAAAAACAGAAATTTTTATTTTCATTTAGGGTGTTAAGGTCACTATAGTCAATCTTATTTTCACAATCTTCATTAAAAAGTTTAGCAAAATATCTCATCCATCTTTATTGAATATCATCTTCTAAGAAAAGTATTTTTTGATCTTCATCTTTAATACACTTCACTTGAACTAAATCCTTACTACTCCTATCTCTTTGTTTGGCTAACTTATACATATATCTTTCTCCCTCTTTAGTATCTAATCTATTATATAAATCACTAAAAGCTAAAGTCTTTGCATCGCATATTGCTTTCTTAGCATCCTTACGAGCCACTTTATATATTTCCCAATTATCAGAATTTTTAAAATTAAACCAATTTTTATAACAAAGCTTCTTATTTCGAATCTTTTCTTGCACATTTGGATTCCACCACCAACTACTTTTACTATTAGGAGCTTTTCCCTTTGATACTCCAATGACATCTTTTGCAATATTCTTAATATCACTAGCCACTTTTTCCCACATAATATTAACATCCTCATGCACAGACAAAATCTTAAGATCTAAAATCTTATTTCCAAAAATATTTTTTTTAATATTCTTTAAATGCCCCCATCTAATCCTAGAAAAATTTTTTACTATATTTTTTATTTTATGCCCCTTTATCTTAAAGTCCAAAACTAATAATCGACGTTGGGTACATAAATTTTCACTCGGAATAACTTTACAATCTTTGCAATCTAAACGATTTAGTTTTCTAATAAGAAAATAATCAATCTGTGTTGTACTATATCCATTTTTATAAGTGATGAGATTCTCATTTCTTTTCTTAAATAATGTATTAGCAATTGAAAAATCATAAGCTAAACAAAATCCAATATGATCTTGCCACCTTCATTCGTCGTTCCAAATCCATGGCCACCATGAATGCTTTTAAAATCATCTACCTCTCTACCAACATGTCCATTTAAATCTCCTCCAATAAAAACTCTTTCTTCAAGAGGTATCTTTTGTATTAATTCTTCTAAGTCATTCTAAAAATTTAATTTAGAACTCATATCCAAACCTACTTGAGGAGCATAAGTACTTATAATATTAACAATCTTATCATCAACAACAATCTTTAAAGCTATAATTTTATCTCCAATCCTATTAATTTTTATAACATTATCCTTTAAACTCTTATCTATAATAACACCTATACCATTTCTAGTACGACACCTACCCGAATTACAAAGTTTAAATCCTAAACTATCAATTTCCTTACCCTTCTCTCCAACCCATTTAGTTTCCTGAATGCACAAAATATTTAACTTCTTATGAATCATAATATATATTAATTCCATTAATTTTCCAGTAAGGGAGCCTATATTCCAAGTTCCTATCCTAATTTTAGTTTCATGGACTAGCTTCTTTGCCCACATCCATTCTTGATATGGGAACCATTGCCTATTTAACACTGCACCCGGGCGCCGGTGCAGCGGCACTTGCACACTTGTCACTGTATTTAGGCCATACAGCGCGTCGCTTCCAGGGGACGCCCTAGCATTAACACAATTTCTTAAAGGATTCATGTCATTATTGTTCGACAAGTTTTATGCTGGCTGTCGACTACCTAACGCAACCCTCCACTTTTCTCATCCAGGACTTGGGACCTGGCAACGGTAGTGTTAAAATAAATTGGATCGACATGAAGAAAGGAAAGACACAATATCAACCATAATAATATAATATTGTTGTCATGGCATTGAAAGAGCTTACGAGTATTTCTCTCACTTCCCTAAACTCTTATTGAAACTAATTTGAATTATTTTTTATTAAGATATGGTAAAATTTTACAATGTCATAAAAATTTCATAAAAAATTCATGAGTATTAAAATCAAAATTGCCAAAGCATAAGGAGCCAAAAATGTTGTAGCTATTGTGAGAATCATATCTGACTTTGGGAAAGAGACGCATATATGTTTGAGTCATCAAGTTACATGAAACTCACCAGAGTTCTCTGGCATAAACTCATACTTTCGGAAATCAATCCGCCTCTGGAAAATAATCAAGTATAAGAGTAATAAGAAAAAAAAGGTACCATTATAATTCCAAGAGAGATGATTGAAATACATATTTCTTACAGAAGCATGATGAGAGTGTGGAAAAATAAATGATGACAGCCGCATAAAGCAAATGATCCTCTACAGACCATAAAGGTAGAGGATCATTTGCTTTATCAAATGATCCTCTACAGAGTCAACCTTTCTGGTCTGCAGAGGATCGTTTGCTTTATGCAGCTGTCATCATTTACTTTTAAACAGTCATCATTCTTATGTAGGAAATATATTTTTTAATCATCTTTCTTGGATACATAACCACGCCGTATTTTTTTTCTGATTACTCTTATTCTTAATTATTTTCCAAATATAGCTTGGTTTTCGAAAGGCTGACTCTTTGCTAGAGAACTCTGGCTAGTTTCATGTAACTTGATGACTCAAACATATATGCCTCTCTTTCCCAAAGTCAGATATTATTCTCGCAATAGCTACTATATTTTTGGCTCCTTTTGATTTGACAATTTCGATTTTAATGCTCATGGAATTTTTATGACATTGTAAAATTTTACCATATCTTAATAAAAATACTCCAAATTGGTTTCAATAAGAGTTTAGAGAAGTGAGAGAAATAGTCGTAAGCTCTTTCAATACCATGGCAACAATATTATGGCTCATATTGTGTCTTTGCTTTCTTCATGTCGAACTTTTTATGGTAATTTCTAGACAAAACTTAGGGTTAGTATGGCTTATGTACATTTTCCTTTAAGCTGAGTATTGGGATGGGAGGTTGTTGTATTTGTTTTTAATGTTTTATACAACATGTCGTATTTTATAACTTTATTTTACTTTTACTGTGAGATGGACCCTCCTTTTGGCTTTTAAGTCTCGCCCTGGCTGGTCGATCCAGGCGGAAGACATTGTCAGGTGGGGAGTTTGGCTAGGGTGATACATCTGTTAAAAGATAACGAAGGTGTCCTAAGATGAGCTCAACGAGAATAAAAATCTCGTGTGGAACAAATGGGTAAAACCTTGTTTGATTTTGATTTTCAGTGCGTATACGAACTGTGAAAGTGTAGCCTATCGATCCTTTAGTCATTCGGAATTTGAAGCTAGAGGTGTCAGAACTATCAATGCAAAAAAATTGTAAGCTTTTTGGCCGTTTTTGAACTACCAGGGCATTCATAATGCAATAAGCCCTGTCGTCTATTAGAGGGAAGCTGGGTGGCCTTATCGGGAAATGCGCTAGTAGTGTCAATCGACACCATGCTTCGTTGCTTCTCCGATGCATGCCTAGAAGATGAAGTGTTCTCAAACACAAATGAGCCTCGAAGCACACACATGAGTTGTGCCTATGCTGTGAAAAATTTGAAGAATTATTTGCACGTGGGAATCTTCGTGCCCCATTGGCTATGCCGTAAGAAAAAATCGTCGCCAACGCAAACTATAAATCAAAGCTGGAAAAGCGAGGAAAAATATGTTCATTGGCGTGCATGAGAGATTGGCTGCTGACAGCAAGAGGGAAAATAAATAGCATGGATTTAAAAATTTCGGGTGCTAATGCTCTAAAAAATGTAAGCCCCAGGGAGTACGAGAGATCGGGCGCCAATGATACAAGGAAAAATCCATAGCTCGTATGTCAAAAATTTTGGGTGCTAACGCACCCAAAAAAAAAAAAAGGCTATAGCTTGTTGGAGGTTCCTTGATTGGCAACTATAGGGTCAGAAGTGGCTCAAGTCTGGCAACTGGAAGTCTGTCTGGATGGGGGTCGCGAGAGAGAGGCGTCCGACCTCTGTGCTGCACACAAATGAAGAGAGGAGCGAGCTGGAGGTAGATCTGTGTGCATCAGGAAGTAGGATTTGACAGGATGGGCGGCGAGATAGGCGGAGACCATGGTCGGTCAGAGCTTGGTAGGTGGTCGGCTGATGATCCATTCGGATGAGGTCGAGGGATGGAGCCTTTGGATGCTATTATCAGGATGAGAGGTGTGATAGTCTTGAGGAGAATGGAGGCGTGAGAGTTGTGGCTGAACGATTTGTCTGTAAGAGGGAGCCCGAGCGGTTCTTGCGTGAAGATGTGGGATCGACTAGCCAGCCTAGTGTTTGCATGAGGAAGAGCTCCAAACCTCGGAGGGAAGGGATTGAGCGGGCTTGAGGCGTGAGTATGTCTTACGTGAGCGCTTCGATCGCTAGAGTCATTAGTGGGAGGGATTTTGTGTCTCAAGCTGTTGTAGGTTTGTGTGAAAGAGAGGGCCCAAATTAGAGAGTCTTCGTGCCTCTTTCCTGGATGAATCAAAAGCATGTAGAGACAATAAACCAGAAGAGGAAGCCTACTCATCTTGTATGCCATATTCGCCAATATGGAAGGATTTGTTGCACTCAGATGTCTGCCATGGAATTTTTCCGAGGAGCGACATGTAGGCAAAGCGGAATTCAAGAGGGTATGGGCCTTTAAATTCAAACTGATGATTTATAACAACCAATTAAATGCAGATTTGAGGATTGAATTGAAATTGGGTTTGAATTGAACCTAATTTGGATCAATTTGAGTTGATTCAAGTTTTATTTGATTCGATCGAGTCAATTTAGTGAAACAGACTCGAATTGACTTGATTTGATTTAAATTTGGTTCAATTGAACTCAATTGAATTCAATTTGAATAGGATGTTATTTATACTTATTTAATATTTATCAGTATTTATTAATTGTATATTTTATATTTTAATTTTAAATAAAATAAATAAAAAGCTCTTCTTTTTACTATATATTTAAAATGATAATAATAATACTAATTATTATAATAATGATAATAATAATAATAATCTTTTATTATATATTCAAAATAATAATTATAATGATAATAATAATAATCCTTTTATTACATATTAAAAAAATAATGATAATAACCTTTAATTCTCTCTCTTGAACACGGATCAGATGACACCCAATTCGAGCTCGAATGAGCTCATTTGTTGCGTCTCAACTAGTCAGACGCACTCACGTAGTCCGTTTCGCTTAACAAAGTCCTGATCAAAATATTTTACGCACAGAACAAACATGTACGATAAAGGCTTAAAATGCACGTAAAATACCCATCAACTCGGTGTTGGCCCGATCACATTTGTTTTAAAATACGATAAATGAACAATATGTGATCAAAAGGAATAAATTCCAAAGCTGACGACAAATTGATGTAAAATGTCCAAGTTGACCCTTCATCAGAGACGGCAGCACTACATACGGGAAAGTATATCGATCTACGAAATATTCAATGCAACTATGTGAGTGATCAACATAAAAAAGGAGGTCAACAATTTTATTTATTATCTTGCAAATCGTATCCATGTAGTATTCTTCCATTTTCTTCCTCCTAGAGGGTTCTTGTTGCTTCCTGGCATTACAAATAAGGAAAAATTCATTTTGTGATTCAAGTCATTCAACCATAAAAGTAGATTTGCTTTCATGTCATCTTTTCTGTGCTTGTCTGTGGATTCTAGAAGGATATTTATTACTCCACCTCTCCTTTGGCTATTACAATCATTTAACATTGGGTTGAGCACTACATCCAATCAATGAAGGGTAGATAGTTCATATTTGTATCTCACTAGGTATTAAGAAGGGCATGCTTATTTATATGGCATTTTTTTATTACTCTATAGGGTTTTTTTTACTTCCAAATTTGCTGCAATTAAGTCTTAAACCTTATTGACTTAGTGGTTGACTCAATAGCTCCAAGAGTCTAATATGTGGAAGTGTTATCCACTTTAAACTTTGAGATGGAAGCTATTTCAGTTAGATCTTCTTGCCAATCCTAACATCTTACATTTAGCTTAGAAGGACGTGTTGGACAACAATTTGAACCATACAACATAGGAGTCTTTCTTTCTTTCTGATAAAAATCTATCCTTCAAGTTTCCTTGTTATTCCCTTAAAATAATAGCGGAGCTTTGATTCTACTAATTGTATCATTATTTATGGCCCTACTCTTTTGTATTGAATATATATAAACCTTTGACTACTAGATGCTTATTGTAGCACATCATTGTTGTTATATATAAACCTGTAAAGGTTGCCATCCTTTTTTCTGACCTTGCCCCGCTTATGTCAAGTCGTCACCTTAAAATGTTTCCTCCATTTATATAACTTTTGATTTGCTTTAAATTCTATCTTAAGTTTTTTAGAAGTCAGCAACATATAACATATATTAATGACTTCATTTTTGTAATATATCCTGGAAGCACATCCAATATCTCCATTTGAAAAGATATATGTAGGTCTTGTTGTTTTTCCACGTATATATACTTTTAAATTTCTGATTGAACTTATTTTTTATCGGTTCTTTTGTTTTACAGGAGTAAGGGCCATATTCTGGGATATGAGAGAGACATTCATTTATTTATTGTACAGAGGTGGTGTCAAAAGATTTCGTTTGGACACTTTTCTTCCTGAACTAGATGGGGTGAGTCAAACTTTCTAATAAATCATAATCATTTGAATGTCTAATATCAAATTTGTCAATTTGCATTACTGCGGCAGTGATAGGAACTTTTTGGTGATTTGTATTGTAGATACTTGATCGTATATGTGATTTAATTATTGATGAACTTCGAGATCATGTTGTCTTAAGCATTTGCAGAGCATCAATGGTATCCTTTTTAGATATTGTCTTTGGTTTGTTTAGCTTTAATTTAATTTAAACCTCTGTAATAATGTGTATTTCATATGACAGGCAGGTTATATTTGGGTGATGCTGGATGGAGGCCCATCTCGTGCTTTCTCTCACACAGATGTAGAAATTTTACATGAAGATCTAAATATGCTAAAGGTTTGCAACGTGCTATAATAGATATTTGCTGCACCTCTGTTTAAATCTTCATTCGTATCTTAGAGATATAAATATGAATGCATTTCATGCTTAAAAATTTGGGTTTCTTGTATATATTGGTATACATAGTTTTTGTTTAGACTTATTTTATTCCTTTAGTTCTTTATTTGCAATGCTTGTTTTATTTAGGGGCTATTTGATTTGTTGAAAAAGGAATGCAAAATATTTCAAATGCTAGGGATTTGAAAATTTAGGAGTTTGATTTGATTAAAAAAAATATAGAGTAAAGTTTTGGTAAATGCTTTTTCACTATGTAGTTCATTTTTTATGTATTCTAAACTTTGCTTGTTTTTGGTCGAATTCTTTTTTCACCACAAGCTATTTCGCTATTGATGCCAACCATCGCTGGCCTTTGTCGCCACTCACTGACCACCGTCATTATTGGGAGAGGTTTTTAGGTGTGGAGTGCGGACAGGGAGAACTGTCCGAAGAAGCACTATACCCAGCTAGGTACCGGCACTCGGTACTGCTGGGTACCGCTACGTACCACTAGGTACCCAATGCTTGTGCGGACGGTGCACACTCCGCATCTAATAATTTTTCCATTGTTGGGCTTTATTATATTTATTTTACTTCTAGTAAAAAAAAATATTTATTTTATGCTCATTCAAACAACACCAAATATTTCAAATATTTTGTATTTCATTTACGCTATATTTCATTTGACTATGCATTATTTTTTTAGCAAACCAACAAGCCCCTTATTTACGCTATGAAGGTGGGCTCCATATTAGACTTCTCTCCCGAGTCAAGCCGGGTTCAACCCGAACCCGACCCATTTTGACACCCCTAGAGCGGAGCTTAGGAATGGATTCCACATCACTCAACCAATTTTCTATCTAATTTGTTGAAAGCTAAGCCATGGTTGATCAAGACAATTTGGCATATCTTGACTTATTTCAGCCCTATTCAAGTGCTACACAATAGCTACTATAATCAAACCTTATTAACTTCCACTTGGTAACTTGCACCATTACTGATCATTCTGAGAATAATTCTGCTTGAAGTCATTTTATATACTATAATAGAGCAACACCAATTGTGGTGGTTAGAACATTGAAAGCTAGTCCAACTATCAGCATAAAACTTAAATGTCTTTCTTATTTAACTTCCTACATATAAGCATCCATCAAATATACAATCATTCTTAGTGTTATATGTACGCATTATGTCAAATCCTTAAGGATGCAGAATCCCTTAAACAGCTATACCGATACTTTGGATAAGTTGTTATATCCCTTTAAACACGTGTTGTTGCTACTTTTTATCCTCTCATCCATTGTTGCATTATAACATTGGATATGAGATCTTCCTCTAAGGTTCTGATTGTGATTGATTACTCTTTACAAATTATTTAGCCTGGATGACCTGTGTTCAAATATCCTCCTATATTTTTGTTTGTGGTAGTCGCTAATTGGTAATTTATCTTGTTATTCGCATTTGCCTTTTTGGTTATTTGACTACTTTCTCATGCGATGGTGTCAGTTTCCTCCTATGCCAACTTTCTATTGTTACACATCTTTCTAGATTATGAATTCATTACTATTGCAACGGGGAACAACAATTGTTTTTTTGTACTTGAGCTGATGATTTGGAGATCAAATCATAAATGATATGCAATATGGGCATCATATTATGAAAAAATTAGATGATTGTGTTTGTTGAAGGTTTAAAAGTTTAATTATCTTGATTGAAATTGTAGTGGTGATGATTTTCATATCACATTGTTAAGATCAAAAGCGTCTCTCGTAGACTCCATAGGCCCCAATCAGATTATGAATCAAATGTCGTATGAGGGAGATCATTTCACTGAAAGTTGGATTAAAATACAGATTACAACATAATAATGATGAGCTTTGAATTCGTTTTGGATAAATTTGCATTTGAATTTAAATTCTAGTTTAAGATAGATTCTATTATAAATATCTTTGAATTTGATGTTATTTAGTTTGTTATTTGAAGAGGAAGTTGCTTATATTGTGGAGTTTATTCAGGAATTAATTTCCTTCTATTGTGGAGTCAATTTAGGATGAATAAAATCTATTTTAAATTTATTTATTATTGTAATTTTTCTGATAAATAGGCTTGGATTTCCGCATTTAAATTCAATAAAAATTGTTTGAAATAATTCTCCACTTCATCTCTATTTTTACTAGTTGAAGGTCTCCAGGTTCAGGTTCGCTAGCAAGCAATGTTCAGG
This sequence comes from Dendrobium huoshanense, assembly GCA_016618105.1. Classification (NCBI taxonomy): domain Eukaryota; kingdom Viridiplantae; phylum Streptophyta; class Magnoliopsida; order Asparagales; family Orchidaceae; genus Dendrobium; species Dendrobium huoshanense. The sequence goes on from CM028347.1 coordinate 95,631,155, forward strand.
TACTGTTGCTACACTACTCCTTGAGACTTTGCTGGAAAGGAGAAAGATATACTAAAAACATATAGAAAAATTTTTGTACACATCAAGAAAGAGACTAAAATAGAAAGAGGGAGTCATCTACAATTTGAAACAACACTTAAAGTACCTTTAATTGATTGATAGATCAATTGAGAACTTCAGTGCATGGTTCACCTTAATGTGGCTTCCTTGAGGCGCCGCACTGAGGTGCCCGTTAAACGTCCCAAGCTTACAATTTTCAGGCCTGAATAAGGCTTTTTTGCCAATTATATGATTTAAAAATGGATCATGAGAACGATCATATATGTCGAATGATTATTCATGCATTATTTCATGTGGCATTTTTCACACATTATTATTGCGTTACTATGGATAAGCATACTTGTCACCCCTTTTTTAGTTTGAATTTAGCCTTATTTATTTATTTGGAACTGGCAACTTCCATAATTTCCTGTAATTAAAATATTAGAAACTTTTCCAGACATCATTAGATTATGCAGTCAAAGTTTTAAATGATTTTGTAGCTTTCTATAAAATTTATGAACGAGTAAAGACTATAAATTTGAGCAACTATTTTCAACTTCTTGATGCTTCACTATGGGATTATTGACTAATGGGAATTTGATAATTACTCTATTAATTAAGTTGGATAATCTTTATTTATGATTTTGAATTTATTGTTGCAATCATCGTGCAGGGATTAAGTATTAAATCTTTCTACTAGTTTTCTTTGGTGTGTCTGTAAGTGCCCAGCGTTTGTTACTCTCATCCTTCTAAAGTTTATTTTTATTAGCCTAACATAAACATTGTCCTGTTTTATTTTATTTTTTAAATTTCCTTATATATAGCAACATTATTACTAAAGGCTGTTGATGCTATTATTGTCACGAAAATATGCTCCCAGCCATGCTTCAACGTTGACTGAATGCTCTCTGGTTTCAGAGGCGGGAATGAACGTTTTATGATGCCAAAAAGTTATAAGACAACTTTCCCTCTGATGTTTTTATTTTTATTTTTATTTTTGGTTTATTTACTTCATATCATTCTTTTTATTCGTTTGAATTCACCTTTATTGATCAATGATTTAATTGTCCTCTCCAAATCTATATGTTTTGGTCTTTGCTTCTAGGTTTTTTGTTCCCCTTATATGCTTAAAGAAAAAAATAATTGTACTGCAGGATCTTTTTGAAGCAAATGGTCAAGGTATCCATTATGATGTCATTAAGGAAGAAGCAAAACAAGCTGAAGAGATCTTAGAATTGTACAGCATGAAGGTCTGGTCTGCTTGCCCTTGGTTTGGCTTTGCTTCTGAGAAAATTAAACGTTTGCTTCTGCTTTACAGGCTGAAGCAATTATTGATAACTTGATTAATTCAAGTAAACAAACTTATCATCAACATGATCACAAGAAACCTGGAAACAGAGGCGCAAAAGATGCTGATACTTTCCTGAGGGTGCTGTGCCATATGAAGGACGAAAATGCTTCTGAATTTTTAAGAGTTCGATATCAGCTTCCAAAGTCTTCAGGTGAGTCCCGATAACAAGTGTTATTTGTCATGATCCTTGATTGGGCTTTATTTTATCATAGTCTGCTAATAAGCCTAATATGCTACCTTATGAGATGATATTTTGCTAATTGATCCTTTATATATTATATTTCCTTAAAGCAAATAATTTTCTTCCTTTCAAATCGAAATTTAAAAGAAAGGTTGAACCTTCCATAATCAAGATACTATTTCTAATTGACTACGCACCCAAGATTAAGTTCAGCTAAAGAAAGTAGCATATAATAAATGGCCAAACTGGAATGAGTATCTAAGCATAGATATTGATCCCAATTTGCAACCAACACTGCAAAGAGACACCAAGAAGATGGTCCTGGAATGATATTAACAGTTTCTACAGTAGATCCAATGACCCGGAGATTCCACAATGATAAAGTGCAATAGATCAATTAAGCAAGCATAACAGAGCCTGCATCATCTTTTTTTTTTTTTTTTTTTGAGCCTGCATCATATCTGAAATCAGTTCTAGCAGACTATTTGGGTGGCGGTCTAAAGGATGATCCAAGGTCTCTTCTTGTGTGTTTATCTCACACAGAAAAAAAAAAAAAAAAAACAATAACGAAGGGAAAAATATAGTAAAAATTAGTGAGAAAGAATGTGATTATGGGCTAATTTTATTGATATCGGTACAACTAACCACTATATAAGTTAAGCTACTATTCGAGAGGTAGATCGACTTTCCACAAACCCTAGGCGTTGCTAAAAGAACAACTCCAAAAAAATTACTAAAATACAAAATCACATAATGAAAATAAAACAACCTAATTAATCCTAAATAAGCCTTCTAATTCCATCTCAAATTTGAATTCAAATTGGCTCTCTTTCTCTAAATAAGCCTTCCTAATTTGCTCCCAATTTTGATTTTCCATGGTAAGTAATTAAGGGTAGAATTAATCCCCTTTGAGCCCCCTCTCTCATTGCCTGTCGCCCACACTAAGTGGGGCTCATAGGGCTCTTCTACCCGCCAACTAGACAGAGCCCCCTTTATTGGGGCCAGGTTGATTGGGCGAAATTGGCTTAACCGGTCCATCAATTTACTAATTCATTTAGTTTTCATTCTAATGAATCCAAGTTTATCAGTCAATTCAATAGACTCGAGAGTTCACAAATTAATGGGAAGAGGCGTTCAACAAGCTGTGTGGATCTGTTATAGTGTTCGTAGAGAGCTGTGAGCTCGCATGGTGATATAGGAGAGGGAGTGAAAACAACATCATAATTTTTGTTATTTATGCTTTATCAATGGCAATGCGGATCAATTGGTTTTTATCTGGAATATGGTATGGGACAGCAAATATGAAGCTTCTCTTAATTTTGGGATATAAATGCAGAGTTTTTAGAACAGTGTGATCTAAGGTGAAGTGCCACTTACAACTCATGGACCATTTATAGAGAGATTAGAACCTCATTAATTCTCCGTTAAGGGCCTTATATTCGCTAATTCAGTTCTCATAGGGAAGTCTACGCCACACTAAGCATATTTTGGGATATAATTTATTATACTTAGTAGTTACATATGGAACCCATCTGAAACACTAAGCAGGCTGACATATATTGCTACCGATTGTTCCTCTTTAGTGCAGAAAATGGTACACGATTTGCAATGCTTCTTGATGCAGTATTTTCAAGTAACTGTAGCAATTTAGAAATAAAAAAATGTTTTCTTGCACAATTTTCTTTGTTTTTTAAAACAAATTAAAAATACCAAAAAAACTTTGAGGTCTTTTTACATTTTCCTGACCAATTTTTTAATTAAACCCCAACTCTCACAGCTTATGATCTTATAGGATGTAAGAACAAAACTAAAATAAAAATAAAATAAACTTATAAAAAATAATTCCTTTTTTTTTATCCAAGATGTTTGACTGACTCATAATCTTAATTAATGGCAGACTACGAGGAAACTTATGGACGTGAGAAGGAACAAACACTAAAATCACCTTTTCTATCAGACATTCTGAAAGGAAACGCTGCTTCAAATGGGTGGGCAGAAACTGGGCAGAGAAGTTTCAGGATTATGAAGAAAAAAATTCAGGAGGCTACTTCTGAAATCAGGCAGACACAGTGGTGAGCAAATGTTCTATTTTCCAGTATTTTTGTTGTACAGAACAATGTCAACTGGTGATTGTTTGAGTTTTCTTCTTTCGAAGATGCCATTACCCCCACCATCGAAGACGCACGTAATTATTATTATTATATATAAAAAAAAAGGATATTGTAAATTGTGGTCATGATTGTCAATTTTTTTCTGTAAGATTGTAACCGTGATTAATTCTAAGCTTTCGTAAATATATGACTTCAATTTTTTTTTTTTTTTTTGGTTATGTTGGTTCCTTGCGGTTACTGTAAGCTATTTTTTCAAGGTTTTAGCATATTCAATCTATCAATCCTTGTTTGCAGGTCATTTTCATCTTTATTAAACGAAGGATCTTTAACAGCAATATTTCTATTAAATATGCGACGTAACTTATCTTAGTCTGTTAGGTGAGAGTTTTGATTATTATAATTAAGAAGTCTTGAATTTGAAACTTATGTAGGTAAAATGCGTGAGTTTGCCAAACTAAGAACAAGATTCTCAGTTAAACTGAAGCTGGAACATCCTAGTTATAACACACACAAGGAATAGTTTTTATTTATTAGCTTAGGTGTAGGCTTTCTAGAATCTTCTATATGTTTATATATACAAACTATTGTAAGAAAGAAAAATCATTAATGAAATATTATTCTCTTTAAACTTTTGAAGTTTGGTGTTTGTTTTTGAAAGTCTAATTCTTCCAAACTATGAACAAGATTCTCACTTAGACTTTGTTTTCTATGTCACTTTCAAGCTAAAATATTAAAAATTGCAAGAATGTCATCTTTTCTATTTTCAATGTTAATAATGCACAAAATACGGCATTGATCCTCTTTTCGCATAGATTTGCACCACATTCACAGCTTTTTAACCTAAAAGGTTAATAATTGCTAGAACATATATGTATATAAATATTAAGATACAGAGTTTTAACATTAAATGGGCATGGAACTTTGCAGTAATCTGCATGGGGAGCCTCAATAAGCGGCGTACATAAATAACTATAAAATGATACATGCATGAATGCCAGTAAGAAGTATTACTGTTTCAAGCTAAAGAGAGCTAACCAGAAACGTCTTGAGGAGAAGATCACCGAAGCCAGGCACAGCAGAAAGGTAATGGCCAGTCATGGAGAGCTCATGGTACTCAATCCAGTCAAGACGACGACATATATATCGCTGCAGAGTAACGGGCACAAGCCCGTCTTCATTGCCTTGCCATAAATGTACGTCAAAAGGTGGTTTGTGGAGTTCCATAGGATCAAACTCCCACTTCCCGAACATTACCTTCATGTCCCTGTAATAAGACTCCTCAATACCTTGCTGTGTTGTCAGTTTCCTCCTCTGCAAACCCACATATCACTATATCAGGCCAATATATGTTGAAAATGCATTGATGTGCTCAATTATTATTATTATTATTATTATTATTTTGAACATTTATGCCCAGACGGCTTTCTTACTGCTTCTTAAAGCAGCTTTCTAAGTAAAAAAATTATTTTTTTCCTACTAAAAAGCTGCTTTAAGAAGCAAAAAGAAAGCCGTTCCAAACGAAACCTAAGACAGACTCGAATTCAAGACCTCTTCGTTGATAGCCTGAGCGTCCAACCAATAGACCAAAATGAGGATGTGCCAATTAAAATTATAATAATATTTATTGTCACAAGTCAAGTTAAATGCTAAAAGAAATAAGAGAAATACACCTTTGATAATTAATTTTCTTAGATTGTATTTTTGTAAAACACAATTTAAGATCATATGAATTGAATTGCCAATTAAAATCATATGCATTATTTTGTTTATTTTAGCACTTTTTCATCTCTTATTAGTGCTCTTTCGTCATGTAGATCATATCTATAAAAGGAAAATTATTAGGTCCAGATATGTGGACTATGCTTTGACTGTGTTTTGACTGTGCTTTTTAACTCGGCTTTGAATGCGCTTTACCTGCACTTCACCTACACTTTACATGCATTTTACCCGCGCTTTTGGCACGCTTGACTTAAAATTCCACGGACGTGTATATTCCACATGTCAATATTTTATTGGACACTGGACTACGTCCAATGTCCTGACCTAATAATTTTCCCTATAAAATGCATGGAAGAAAGTGATCAAGTAGAGAGGACCTTTTCTAGCATTCCATTTGAGGCAGCCCACTCTCGGACCTGCTCATCGAGGCGGTTAGGAAGGTGGGTTGTGGCCTTGACAACAGTTGATGTGGGCAGCCATGACTGCTTCATCCACCAGTGAAGCAGCCATGGAGCATGGTGTGATATTCTGAGCGCCCATTGGTCTCCTAAAGCCTGCTTATTGTAAACCTCCTCAGTTAGGTTCTTCGGGAAGCCTGGCCACCAGTAGTTTATCACCGGAGCAAGAAGCGCAGCTCCGGCAAGCCTACAAATTCAGATCAACAAGTGGGACATAATAAATTGAATTCAAATTTCAAGATAATGACATAATAAATTGATAGCTAAGTATTAAATATAATAAATGTAGCTTTATTAGTGAAACTTGTGTCATCTAATGGCAAAGTTATTGAGCAGTTATAAATTCAAGCGCAGAATTATCATCGAAAGAAATCTTGTCATATTTCTACATAATACATATTTTTATGCATAGATACTTATATAGACAACATTACTATTTTACATATATATTTTATTAATACAAATATTGAAATATAGGATAAAAATAATGTACAAGTAGACTTTTTTTTTCTTTTTTTTTTTACATCATGCTTAAAAGATGTAATCATAAGAAAATTCATCAATAAAAAATTATAGAGCTTTTAATAGTCATCAACTTATTGTCAATATCTAGCTAAATAACAATCGAGCTTAATATAAACAAATTTTTTAGCTTGTTAATAAATTTGAGAGAAAAAATTCAAAATAATCTTATGACTATTTGTATGCGGCTACTTTATTCCAAGAGTATTATATCTCTTTAATTTAGTCATTCGACTATACAAAATTGATCCAGAATGATTTTTGAGAGGCTAATTTAATATCTCACTTTTGTCAATTTTAAGCCGAAGGGTTATTTTGGGATCAATTTAGTATAATAAGAAGACTAAATTGAAGAAATATGACATCTTGAGACTAAGGCATCGGTTGTGGCGACTTTTTTACTGTTTCCGAAAATAGTTTTTTTGTACAAAAGTTGAAAATTTTGTACTCGAAAGCTGTTTTAAGTATCGGCAAAAAAGCTGTCCCAAACGAAGCCTAAATTAACCACATATGAATAGTTGAAGACTTTTGAGCTTTTTCTCAAGATAATTCAGCTAACACACCGAGTTGAACAAGTAAACCCTAAACATAATTTTATATCAGATTGAGATGGAAAAATCAAAACAGAATAAAACGCACCTTCCAGGGATGTACTTGATAGAAGCCCAAACAGCATGGCCTCCGAGGGAGTAGCCCATGAGGTAAAATCTGGAGCCCAGGTTGAGGGCATCTGCAAGCTCTTCAATGTCTGAGGCCTCACTTCTCAGCGACCGTTTAGGGTTTGGGTCGCTCTCGCTATAGCCAGCGCGGTCATAGCTCACCAAATGCACTCCAAGTTCTTCCATTATTTCCTGCACCCAATATAAAAAACATATCTAGTAAAGTACTGTAGTTTAACTTGGTAATAACGAACCAACTTAGTTAGAAATCATAGGAGAAATTCCTCATAAAAACACCATCATTCTACTCTGTATTTTAAGATCTCTCTGTATTTGGATATTAAGGCTTTATCAATAATAGAGATTTATGAATGAATGGTGTTAGGGCCAGGCGGCGGTTGAGGAGGAGCTTGGTGGCAAGAGAGATCTCAGATCTCTCTTCCTTCTTCATCTTCTTTCTCTCTCCCTACTTGCTTGGTCCCTCTTCAGTGAAGAAAGAGGGATATATTTATAATTTTCTGGGAGTGACATGACCTTTAAATAGGGAGAAGATCAAGGACACATTGGGAGTTGTACGAATGAACGACAGATATTGATTCCCTTGATCATTGACCGTTTATCAAGTATTTGAGTACTTTAATGATGTCATAATTCAATGATCTTTGGCTTGTTTGATTCTTCTCATCGAGCCACTCGATTCGACTATATAAACATGCAATATTTGAATATTATTTGATCATCCAATTTATGCTTTGAAGCTTCCAAACATGCTTCAGACCCTTGATTTGGACCCATTTGGCCTCCGATTGGATTGAATTTGGTGTAGTTGGGTTCGTCTTTTCGAGATGTTCAGCTAGACTACAAGTTTGTTGAAATCGGCGTTCGGATGGTCCCAAATTTAATTTCAAAATTTTCCCACTAAAAATTTCCTCGAGACTCATGCCCGATCAAGATAATTTTTTGATGCTATATCAGTACTAAAAAATTAAATGTTTGCTATATTTACAGATAAGTTTAATTGAAGGTATAGATTTCAAGTAAATAATTACTAGTTGTGATCAGAGCTGTCAATATTAGACCCGACCCGAACCCGACCAGTGTCGGATCAATTTCGCGTTTGACCCGAACCCGACCCGTGACCCGAAATTGACACCCCTAGTTGTGATTTCTCTTACTGGATTTCCAAAGGGTTTTTTTTTTTATTAGTACTACAGATAGTGGAGATATTCAGGACGATGTTTGTTAAGTGCAGTGACAGACATCAATATTTGTGATGGCGAATATTCTCCTTTCGCAAAGCCAGATATTTCTCATAGATCTATCAAAAATGCTATATATTTAGATCCTCCTACTTACATAAAAAAAAAATTCCAATCTTTCTGATCACTTTACAAGTAATTTTGAAAACAAATAACACAAAAAGCATCCTAAATTAGAAATACCAGAGTTTGGGTTTTTGGATGTATGCGTGATACTACGATGGGAGTTCAATATAAACATTCTCATCCCCACTAATCTCCGTAACTGCTTGATCCCTACTTCCATAACACGATACTCATCAATAAAGCAACGCTTCTTATAACCACATAATCATATTTTCAGCATAAATTTTGATTTGGCATGCTATGCATGAAAGAAGGGTGTAGGAGAATGAAGTGGTAGTATCATATTTTTTATGATAGGATAGGATTTATTTTAAAAATATGTAGAATGAATGAATATGAAGAAAAAATTTTCAACAATAATATTATAAACCAAGATAAAGTTTTTAGTTGTTTATGAGTATTATATAAATTTATTAATACTAAATGAGCATATGCGTGAAAAGGTTGGAGTAGCTCCAGTGGAAGAAAAGATTAGAGAGAATCGTCTTAGATGGTTTGGTTAGACAAAACGATGGCCTCCCGATGACCCGGTTAGAAAAGTAGAGGTATTAGATTTGACTTATATTAACAAAGGTATAGGTAAACCTAAAAAAACTTAGTTAGAACATATTAGAAAAGATCTTTTTTTATTACATTCAAATGAGAATTTGACTTTTAACGGAACAAGATGGAGAAAAAGGATTAATGTAATAAAAAAAGATATTTTTTAATATTTTCTAACCAAGTTTTTTTAACGAAACATAATGGAGAAAAAGGATTCATGTAACGGACCCCACGTAGTGGGACAAAGGTTTGTTGTTGTTGTAAGAAAATATTTTGTTACCCTCAAATTTCTATAGCAGATCCCAAAGTCAAAATTTGGAATGCAAAAGATGGTGTTTCTCTGACATTTCGCCAACTGTTTATGGTTTTAAAGCCTCATAACTTAACTAAAGGTTCAAAAACCTTATCTGAGCCTCTTGGTTTTACTGAAAGTTGAATTCTACCTTTCTGGATGGTCCTGAAGCAAACCCTTACAATCGGGCCATTTTTTGCTGTGCATTTAGGGTGTTGTTCACCCATCTTTCTGGTTCTATTTGGATCTCTATTTGGGGAAGTATTATATGAGAAAAAATCAGTGAAGTGTGTATTCAGCCCGTGTATTATAGTGCATTAATGTGCACAAAATATTTGATATAATATTATGTATACAATTTTACACTGATACATATAAATTTATAGGTAAATCACATGTATACGTCAATGAGTATTTGACTATAGTAATAATGTCTCCTATTTTGGGGCATCCGTATAACAAATTAATGGGAATAAGGGAAGAGTTCAATATCATAAAGTTCAGAAAAGTGAATAAAACCTAATTTCCTCGTTGTTATCATCTTCAAATCCAGTCTTATGTTCAAGAGCTGCATGAAACATGATTCAGCAGTAGATTGGAAGCTATTGTGACATTTTTTTTATTAGATTTAACAGAGTAACTCTTATTAGGGCATAATAGAGAAAAATGATTCATGTAGCCGACCCCACTGAGTGGGATAAAGGCTTGTTATTATTTTTGTTGTAGATTGAAAATTTAGTAATTTATTGCTTAGTGAAAAAAGATGCTTATTTATAGACATGCATGATAGATAAAACAGAAAATAAATAATGAGACTAAACACAATAATGAGGGAGTAAATGTATATTTCCTTGACAAAAATGCTTTAATAATATAAATTCTCCTAATTTGTTAGAAAGTACAACATATGAATGAAACATTAAGAGTAAAAAAATTCTTAGAAAGTACAACATATGAATGAAATATCAATTAACATCAATATGCTTAGTACAGAAGAAGTAGAATTGTTGTAATAATCTAATTCATGGCTTGAGTGAAGAAAAAAAAATAAATTCTTCTAAGAGTTTTAGCACGCATCAGTCACATGTTGAATAAGCCACAGGATTTTATTCACCCTTTATAGTAGACTTCGCCACAATAGTTCATTTTTTCTTTTCTAGTTGACTTTGTTATCTATGTTTACTATTAAAATATCTAATGTAACTGCACTCACGCCAACCAACCTTTGTCACATCCCACAATCTACTTCTATCATTCACGTCTCAATGCCCCATCACATCATCACCAAAGTCATTTCACATAAGAACATGGTATATCCATCAGTTAAAGGGAATGGGCCCATGTAACTTAGGTTGAAAATTTCTGCTGGCTCAAGAAGGGACCAGTAATACATCTACTTCCTCCTCCTCCCTTTACCCATCGGACAATAATGCAAGTCCCCACAAGAAACAGAGACGCTACAATGCTTGTTTTATGCTTTCCCGTGACTTCAACGATGATAGTCAAGCTCATTTCATCACCAATGGTTGGAGCGAAATTCTAATCTTGCCAAGAATGCCAAAGACAACAACCAATTGTGTTGACGTCTTAATTTCCAACTATAGCTCAAGGGCCACCATCATGCATTGGCCTGCGACAGCGATCGGTGAGCAAGAAAATATCTCCATGAGGTATGATCAGAGATCAACGAAGGGAGTGGAGCTCTATTTGAATCAAAGATCAACAATGTAAAGGGTAATCTTCAGTTCTAGTTCAAACAAAGATCAGCGATTGTGGGTCTTCACATTAATTCCATCAAAAGATCAACCGTCTTTGATGGCTCATTTGAGAAGCAATCCTTCATCTTCTTATAGCAAGTGTCTATCCTCTTTCCAAAGTTTTGTCCCTTCTTTTTTAGAGTGTAGAATGTAGTTTAAAGAACAGAATGGTGCTCTAAATGAACAATTTTTGCAACCATCATGGTCGATTTTGGGGATTTTCATGGTTGATGTGCTTGAGAAGTACTCGTGAATGCAATTTGTTCTCGTTTTGACAAGTTCGGGAGGAAGTTTCCCCAATGTAAGTGTTGTGAAAACAACGGAAAACAAACCAGAATCAAAGCACAAGCAATAGCAAAACACGGCGATTTATGTGGTTCGGCGAAGATGCCTATGTCCACGGGGAGGGAGTGATTTCACTATATTGGAGAATAATAGAGAATTACAATAACTCTCAAGCTTTCTCTCTTACTCTCATGCAACACTTACACCTCAATTTATAAAGATTTAAGGAAACAAAATAGGAAAACTTCCTAATCTATGCATCAAATTAAATCATAATCAAATCAACTATTTAGAGACATAATCAATTCTCTAATTAATACATTAAATGAATATCAAAGCTTTCCAAAAAAAACTGATTTGATTTGGAAATAATTCTAAATCAACAACTCCATCTCATCTTTCACTTTAGAAAGTGGAAGATGATAAACTAGGCTTCAACATTAGAACTAATGCACTCAGATGGTTGCCTATACCCCCACTCTCAAGGGATCAAGCCGAGCATAGTTCTTCATAGTGTGGGAAATCAGTCATGAGCTCTAATATTCATCAAACTCCTGCAGTAGGTGAACTTCTGAACTAGTAGTACCTTTGTGAGCATGTTTGTTAGATTCTCCTTGGCATCTATCTTTTTCAACTGGACATTGCCTTCAGTAATCAAGTGTCGATTAAAATGATACCTCACATCAATCTGCTTGGTATGAGCATAAAAGATTCGATTTGTGGTTAAACATATAACATTTTGACTATCACAGGACACTGTTAGAGACTTCTGGTCAACTCCCAAATCATCTAGTAGACCATGCATCCATATTGCCTTCTTCATCGCCTTTGTGACTGTCATGTACTCAATCTAAATAGCAGACAAAGCAACAGTAGACTGAAGCCCTGGTCTCTAATTGACTGGACCTCTTGTCAATGTGAATAACTACCCACTCGTAGACCTATGCCTATCGATGTCACCGGCGTAGTCTGAATCAGTGTAGCCTATACATAACTCAGCAACAGATGATTGCCTCTCGAACACCAAGACTACATCAACTGTACCCTTTAGATACCTCAGAATACTCTTCATAGCCTACCAATGTGATACCCAAATTTGGTTCTTCTCCTTTATAATAGCAAGTATTCATCGTCTCCTATTATAATTTTCCCTCATGATGCATGACATATATTTAAATGTAATTATTGTCAGAAAGTAGTGAAGGGTGATAAAAGTAGGAGTGTAGGACAAAGAAGAACCTATTTGGATCTTATAAGAACATGGCACCAGGTACCAAAGTGCCTAATAGGCTAATACGGTGAAGGAGGAAATCAAAGCATTATTTATAAGTCAACAATGTCAAAGCATATTTCATAGTGATAGTTTGATGATAGAGTTGATAAGGACTCAATACTATGGGAATGAGCATAGTGGTAAGAACTCATCATCCTCATCATTGCAACCTATGTCATATAGCGGTGTAAGGGGCCTATGGATTACTACATGATGAACCTGGTGGAGGATAGATAAGGAGATAGATCTTCTACATCACAAAAGGTATCCCAAAGACTAGTAGGTAGCACAGACACAAGTATGCATGGATATAGCCAATTTTTTTATGAGAATGTTATCCCATTTCATATTGCAACATCCCCTGCTTCCTACAATATGATTCGTTCCATTGGAGCCTATAGGCGAAGATTGAAACCCCCATCCATGTATGATTTGAAGACATGGATTTTGAAGGAAGAGCTAGAAAATACTAATAAACACATTGAGGAAATCAAGAGGACCTAGAGCCAGACAAGGTTAACTATAATGTCTAATGGAAAGTCAAATATAAAAAGGAGAAGATTTATAAATATGTTGAATTTATTTATGGAATACTTATGATATTGTTGATGAGATTGAGGAGCACTTGGTGGCTCAAGTGATGAAAAATAATGCAGAGCTTATAGGGCAGTGGGTGCAAAATTTATGGAGAAGAGAAAGCAATTATATTGGACATCATGTGTCGCACATTGTATAAAACTAATCTTTGAAAAATTTAAGGTGTTGCCACAACATAAGAATACACTAAGGGAAAAAAAATAAACAAATTTATATATGATCATTCTTAGTTATGGCACATATGAGAAAGTTTTCAAATAAAGCAATATTGAGGAGGTATGCTACAACAAAATTTTGATACTACTTATTTGACATTGCATAGTACGTTAGAGGTGAGACAACCTTGAATGACTATGTTCACTTCAACACAATAGTTTAGTTATGCTTGGGCAAGAAAACCCGAAGGAAAGAAATTAAAAAGATTATTTTGAATGATAAATTTTGACAAAGTGCACTTTATACTATTAAACAATTTAGGCCACCAGTGCAAGTTTTAAAGAGGGTAGATGCTGAGAAGTATGCAATAAGTTTATATATAATAAAATGGATGATATGAATGAGTTTATTGCCCACAACATAAAAGAAGAAGAGGGTATTTATAGAGAAGTTTGAGGTTGATGAAAAGTACTTCATCGTCACTTGCATGTAGTAGGCTACCATATGAATTCTTAGTTTTAATATGATGAAAATTAGTTAATATATACTAAGACAAAATTTAGATATACAATATTACATAGATAAGCTTATAGTTGATTCATCTGAGAGAGCAAATGCTAAAATACAATTGATACCTTCTGGTGTAAGGAGAGCTTCTTTGGACTGTAGCAGACAAAAGACACAAATTCATAGTGATCTCCAAATAATTTGATTATTTTTATTGTAAAAAAATTTATCAATTAAAATGATTAATTATATTTATTATACTCATTAACTTTATCTCACTTGCATGGTAAATCCAATTTGGTGATGACACTCCAGAACTAAAACGTTTTGATATTAAAGTATTGAGATTGACATGCTCTTCATCTGGATGTCAAACACAAATGGAGCACGCCAAATTAAGTCCACAAGAAAAGATAAATCATCTAACAACCCTAAGGATGAATTCCTTTGTGTACACTATGTATAACAAGAGACTAAATGATAGAAACTTGACAAATAGAAGTTTAAAAGACAACGAGAATCATTTTCTTTGTGACGATATAACTAGACCTGTCAATTTCGGGTTACGGGTCGAACCCGACCCGACCCGTAAGTGACCCGGATTTATTCGGGTTCGAGTCAACCCGACCCGGTTTTATAAACGGGTCAGTTTTCGAAACCTGAAACCGACCCGCCTCGATTTCGGGTCAACCCGACCCTACACGCGTAAGCCGGTCGCAGAACCGCCGGACGCGGAACCGCTGGACGCCGCAGGCGGCTCGACCGCTCGAGGCAGTCGCGAGTCGCGACTTGGGCAGGCGGGCTCGACCGCTCGCGGACCTCGCCTGCGGCCTGCGGACGCGGCGAGAAAAAGGCGCGGGCCGCGCGGCAACGCCGGCAAGCCTCCTCCCGTCCTCGGTCCTCCGCGGCTGCGCTCCGCTCGGAGCCTCGGACCGCTCCTCGCCTGGGACGTGTCGACGCGACTCGGACTCGCGACCCGTGGAAAAAGCCAAAAAGGCTGGCCTCGGTGCTGACTGCTAACAGTGCAGGGCCTGCAGGCGGCTCGAGACAGCGGAAGCAGCGGGCAAAGAGGCGGGAACAGCGGGCAAAGAGGCGGGAATAAAAAAATTTTAAGTTAAACGGGTTTTCGGGTTGACCTGGCAACCCGTCGGGTCAACCCGAACCCGACCCGTTTTTGTAAACGGGTCGGTTTTCCGAACCCGAACCCGACCCGCTTTGGGTTCGGGTCAACCCAAACCCGAAAATTACGGGTCGGGTTCGGATCGGGTTTTCGGGTCGGGTCCAATATTGACAGGTCTAGATATAACATCAGATGATGAGTGCTTTGTGGATGATGAAATGGAGGTAATACCATCTGAATTATAGAAAAATATTTGAACATCAAATTCTTATGTGATAGAACCAAAGTATCTATATCCACCACAAGTTATATATATAGAAAGAATTATATATATATAGATATATATTTATTTATTTATTTATTTATTTATTTTATCCACCACAAGTAATATATAGAAAGAATTAAAAATAAAATTTATATAAAAAAGAATTTAAAATTTTTTAAGCTTATTTAAATTGGAATATTAATCTCATCTTTATATTGATGATAAATATTTAAGGAAGAGAAAAATAATTGAAACTAACGATGAAGCAGATTGTGAGATATTGGAAGACATAGGTAATGAGGCAAGGGAGAAATAATTTGTTATGATGATGACTAAAAAAATCCCCTCAATGATGGAAGCACAAATGGCTTTTGAATTGTCATACTATTACTATTTTTTTAGAAATTAAATATGGATGAGTAGGGAACTAGAAAAAAAAAAACTTGAAGTTGAACTTGATTCATCATATAATATTTTTATGCAATTCTTATATTTTATTTTGTTTTGTTATTATGATGTTTGCATTTTAATTCTATTTCACGAAATTTATCACTCCGCTTTATATCTTATGCAATTTTTAGTTTCATTCAATTATTACTTTATAGTTCAATAGGATGTTAATAATGTCATCTTTTAATATCTTATTTGGTTATTGTACAAAAAAAATTACTTCTAACCTTCTTTTTTCACTTTACATAATTTTTGT
Organism: Dendrobium huoshanense; assembly: GCA_016618105.1. NCBI lineage: Eukaryota > Viridiplantae > Streptophyta > Magnoliopsida > Asparagales > Orchidaceae > Dendrobium > Dendrobium huoshanense. Next base: position 95,647,084 of record CM028347.1, read on the forward strand.
TTATTGAAAGCTTACGCCTCAAACTGCCTTAAGGCTTATACCTTGCCTCATGAACGAAAAATTCTCAATATCTAATTGCGCAATTTTAAACTTTGGTCATCACACTATACTATAAGAATATATCTGACAGCGCTCACACCAAAAACCCCATCTCTCACACTAGCGCTAAACACATAGAGATTGCTTACCATTTCAACCATGACTTCATCAAATCAAACCAAACCATAGTCACAACATTTCACTCAAGATCCAATCAACAACATGTTCACAAAATCTCAATCCAATAAATGCCTTCTCATGACAAGGGACAAGTTGACACTCCAAGATCCCACCATCAACTTTAGGAATGGTGATAATATCGCTAAAAATAATTAAAATACACCAAAGGCTGTTCTAAAGCAGCCACTTGTGCTCGCCTAATCCCCATCATCTATCTATAACAACCAACAGCATCTCAGCCATCCAAGCCGGAATGTCACTGTCAGGGAATACAACAGTTGTAATTCTCTCTAAAAAAATACCAGTGTATGAGTTGGAATTGGAAATAAAGACAGCATTTCTTACAGTCATCTTCTACTCTTCCTCTGCTTTCACTTCTGCATTACAGCATACATAGTTTCTGTAACTTCTACAAGTTTAACGTAGTCAAATTTAGCAAAAATTTAAAACATTCAAGTTCGGTCAGATTCAAATTTAGCTCAAACTCAGGTAACAATTACATCAAAGTTGACAATAACTACTTAAATGGTATAAAATCTACTCGTGATCAAAACTTAATCATCAGTAACTTAAAATTATTCACCATGCAACAAGAATTACACAAATATTTATAAATTTAATTGGAAAAAAATCTCAATTAAATAAATAAATCAGAATATATGTACATTTTAAGACGATTCAAACTTTGAATCGACCCAAAATTACTTCTATTATTATTTTTTTAAAAGTTAAGAATCATTAGTTTGAATTTTTCAAGTTACGAATCTGATTTCTGACTGAATTGGACTGATGCTAACTGAATAAAAACTCAAGCAAGTTTAGAACAAACTTCAAATTTCAACTAAAATTTCCTAGAGCGTAATAAGACTGTAAGCAAGCAGAGAGGGAAATATCAAAGGAGAAGTAGTTTACTAACAGGAGAGGCTCGGATCCCGTCTAGTCGGGAACTCGCGAATCCATGGCAGAAAATAATCTTGAACTTCGCTCTCTCCTTCGGCACTCCCGTCTCCTCGTACGCCAGATGCCGCCCATCCCGAAGCCGGATCCTCTTCGCCGTCACCGGAGGCCCGCCCTCCGACCCACACAACCGCGGCGGCTGAGGCTGAATTTCCGCGTAAAACCAACTCCCCAGCCCAATCACCAGCACCGCCGCCACCAACAGTTTCTTCTCGATCCCTGCCCCATTTCCCAGATCGGCGTAAGAAAACACATAAATTATACCAAAACACAGATTACTAGAATGCGATACAGAGATTGATAGCTCAGTGTTGCGGACCTGATCGGCGCGGAGCAGGCTTCATGGCGATTTGTTTGAACCGCCGGCGAAGGAGTGGGAGCGGGGAAATGGGGGGTAAAAGTGCAAGCGAGAGTGATAATAAAGTGCAGCGGTTGGGTTGGGCCGGGTTGGTCTCCAACTTAATTTTTTGACTATTGTGGCCCCCACTGCTGCTCCCGCTTTCGGTCAAGTGGGCTTCTAGAGACTTCCTGCGTCAGTCTATCAAAAGTCTCGCGCTAACCGTCGTGTTGGGACCGCGACCCGTACCGTCCCAAGAAAATTTACATAGAAAATTATTTAAATCCCATTTAATTAGAGAATTAATTAAACGTGTCGAAATGGTCCACTTTTATTTTAGCATATAATTGTGTGTTATTTTTCCTTTTAATGACGAGAGCTTAACTTAATTCTATTAAATAAATATAAAGTTACAAATTTGTCAAAAGCTTGAGATATAAAATATGTGGAGTGGGTCCTTGCTTTTTGGATCTTTTTATTCTTAATTTTTTTCTTCCTGTTTTGGTTTAGGACTGGTGGAGGATTGGTTGAGCTAGTTTTTTTTCAAGTTTTTGTTGTTGGATCTTGGCTTGGTTGTTGTTTGCTCGTTTGGAGGAAGATCTGTTTAGGTTCTGCTTGTCTGCTGGTGATTGAATTTTTTCTTTAAAGGTCTGGTAGAGCTTTTCTCGGTTTGTTGTTAGTGTTGGTTTCTGGATTATTTGTCGTCCTGCTCTCTATGGGGAGTTTCTGAGGGTTTTTTAATAGGATTGTATTTGTTTAGTGAAGACTTCTTTTTCTTTGCACTTTTGTAAGTTTTTGATTTATTTTTCTTACAAAAGTTGTAATTCTCTTGTAATATTTCATTATTAATGGAATTGGGTATGATTGTCCCTAATTTTTTTTTTCAAAAGAAAGAGAATTGTAACTATAAAGTTGAAGAGAGTTGATACGGCATCACAAAATTAGCTTGATCGGGCACGAGTCTCGAGGCGAAAGCTAGTTGGAAACTTCAAAAATTAATTCCGAGAGCACCCCAACTCCGATTTCAGCAATCTTATAGTCGAACTGAGCGTCTCGGAAACACGAACTCAACGACACCAAGATCAACCCAATCCGAGCCCAAATGGGTCCAAATCATGGATCCAAAGTGCTGTTGGAAGGTTCAAACCGCAATTTGAGTTACCAAACGGACTCCGATTTTGACGAGCTTATACTCGAATCGAAGGGCTCGACGAGACAAATCCAACGAGCCCAAGATCACAAAATTCCGACATCACTAAGGCCTTCAAATGTCCAATGAACGGTACATGATCGTAGGATTCAATATCGGCCGTCCCTTGGACCACTCCCTATTCGCCCCTGATCTCATGCCTATTTACGGGCCATGCCACTCCATAAAATCTATAAATAGAGCCCTCATTTCTCATAAGAGGGGGACTCAAGCAAGAAGAGAAGGAAGAGGATAAGGAAGGAGCTCCTCCTCAGCAGCCGCCGGACCACTGCAGGACCTCGCCGGACCACCGCAGGAACCTCGTCGGACCACCGCCGGACCACCGCAGGACCTCGCCGGACCACCGTCGGACCACCGCAGGAACCTCGTCGGACCACCGCCGGACCACCGCAGGAACCTCGCCGGACCACCGCAGAACCTCGCCGGACCACCATCTTAAGGCCTGATGTTCAGCCCCTACGTCCTACTGAAGACCCGACGTCCTGCCAAAGACCCGACGTCTCATTCAAGGCCCGACACTCAATCCCTACGTCCTGCCAAAGATTCGACGTCTTGTTCAAGGCCCGACGTTAAGTCCCAACGTCCTACTGAAGACCCAACGTCCTACTGAAGACCTGACGTCCTGCTTAAGACCCGACGTCCTACTCAAGGCCAGACCATCAACATCCGATCTTCCAAGTGACACTGGGACTAACACCTGACTCCTTATCTCCTTCCGCCTACGGTCCTTCTGACCACTGTCTCCTAATACGGTCCGTCCGACCTCCATCACCAGACAACGGTCTCCGGCCGACTACGGTCTCCTGCCGACTACGGTCTCCTGCCGACTACGGTCTCCGGCCGACTACGGTCTCCGGCCGACTACGGTCTCCTTCCGACTAAGGTCTCCTGCCGACTACGGTCTCCGACCGACTACGGTCTCCGACCGACTAAGGTCTCCTGCCGACTACGGTCTCCGGCCGACTACGGTCTCCTGCCGACTACGGTCTCCGGCCGACTACGGTCTCCTGCCGACTACGGTCTCCTGCCGACTACGATCCGTCAGGCCAAACAAACCTGTATATGTAACTCTTACCATGTAATGCAATCTATATGATGTACATTTGCTACATCAATCCAAGGCCTTCTCCTAAGGAAGGGCCTCATTTATAATCGACTACAAATACTAGTGGATTCATTCAAACTGGAACAGGCCCCGTGGTTTTTCCCCCTTTTTCAAGGGTTTTCTACGTAAAAACTCTAGTGTCACTTATGAATGCTACATCCTCTCACTTATCTGATTGTGTGCTGGATCTTCGTACAACGCTAAGACGTTAAACTATATATTTCTCTACCGCCGCGAATATTCCAGGACGCAACAAGAGTAAAAAATACAAATTAAAAAGTCAAAATGAGGACGTAACATCCTTGCCATTAGGGGTGTCAATTTCAGGTTATGGGTCGGATTCGGGTCGAATCCGAAATTGACCCGGGACTATTCGGGTTCGGGTCGACCCAACCAGGTTTTGCAAACGGGTCAATTTTCTGGACCCGGACCCGACCCGCGGACACCGCGGACGCGACATGGCCTTGGGATGTCGGCAACACGGAACTGATGGACACGGATGCAGATGCTGCGTGGAATTGTCTAACGCGGACGCCGGACGCGGCGTGGGACTGTTGCAGACGCCGGCGAGGCGGCGACAGACGCATGACGCGACTGTTGCGGACGCCTGCGAGACGCGACCTGGCCTCGAGACGCAACGCTATGTGACGCGTCCCGGCAGGCGAGGCAGCCGGAAAGCGGGCAGGTTCATTCCAGGTAGACGGGTTTGTGTGCATTCCGGGTCATTTCGGGTTGATCCCGGGTTCTCGGGTCAACCCGAACCTGACCCGGTTTTTCAAACAGGTCGGTTTTCATGACCCGAACCCGACCCGCTTCGTGTCCGAGTCAACCCAAACCCAAAATTTTTGGGTCGGGTTCAGGTCGGATTTTCGGCTCAGGTCCAATATTGACAGGTCTACATGCCATATCAAGGGAAGGCTATGGTTTTATTAACTTTTTTTAAAAGCAATTTTCTAGTAAATTTTTTTTTTTAAGTAGCAAAAAAATTGATAACTAAAAACTGACACAAAAGAAGCTATGTGAAAAGAGCAATATTTATGTGCCATCTACGACAACAACAACATAAATTAATATAACAGTTTGATTCCAAACAACATTTATTAGGTTGCATGTGCATATTATCATGATCAAAATTAATTAAAGTTGGATAACCTTCTTATTGTTTTATTAAATAATTTTATAGTAAATTCAAAAAAAAAATTACACTAAAAAAATGTTTCATAAATCAGAAAGAAATTTGTCTAAAAAAAACTATACTATAGAGCAGATATATCATCAAAAAAATTATCTTCATTGGGCACGAATCTCGATGCAAAATCAAGTTGTAAACTCCTAAAATTAAAATTGGGATCATATGAACTCCGATTTCAGTAAACTTATAGTTAAACTAAACGTCTCAAAAATACAAACCTAGCGACACCAAATTCGACTCAATCCGAGCCAAAATGAATCTAAATCAAAGACCTGAAGCACATTTGAAATGTTAAAACCATAATTTGAATTACCAAACGATTTTCAAACGTGGCATGCTTATAGTCGAATCTAGCGGCTCGACAATACGAATCCAACGAGCCCAAGATCGTAGAATTATGATATCATTAAGACATTCAACTACCTAGTAAATGGTCCATAATCAAGAGGATCAATATCGGCCGTCCATTCAAATCTCCCAACTTACCATTGATCTTCCTCTTATTTACTTGTCATGAGACTCTCAGAAAATTATAAATAAACCCCTAATTTCTCATGGAAGGGGACTCAAGCAAGGAAGAGAAGGAAGCGAGAGAAACTAGAATTCTCTTGCCATCAAACTCCTCCTCGACCACCACCGGACTTCCGCCCGACTACCGATTGTCCCTAGACTTTTGCCCGACCAGCAATTGTCGCCGAACTTCTGTTCGGTCATCGACTAACCCCAAACTTCCTCCTGGTCACCTAAAGACGTAAGACTTCTGCTCGGCCACCAACTAACGCCGGACTTTCATTCGGCCACCGATTGACACCGGAATTCTGACCGACCCCTACTGACTCCGAATTTTAGCACGACCACCAAATGTCACTGGATTTCCATCCGACCATCGAACATCATCGGATTTCCGTACGATCTCCGCTCATCACTATATTTCAACTCAATGGTTGATTGTTGTAATATGATCGTCCTCAATAAAAAAATCTTGTGTTTATGAATTCCCTATTTCTGTGTTGGATATCCGCACAACGCTGAGGCGAAAAATTCTAACTCTATCCCCGCATATATTCTAGCCTGCAACAACAGCATAGTTAAAATTGGAAACTTTTCCATGATTAATAACTTTGAATCACCAAAAATAACATATATAAAAAAAAAACAATTATTTCATCTAAAGCTATGTCGGTCAGCAAAAAGATCATCAAAACAATTAGAGAAAAAACAGGAACTCATAACCCACAAGGGCGCAAAGAACCGCTCTAATCATCCATATTAAAAAAAAAACTTCCTTAACTAAAGTTTTATGTGAAATAAAAAATTTTGAGCTTTTTTTTTTTTTTTGCTTAAGTATACCATTTCCTTAAAATTAGAAAATATAGCCATATATAAGTTGTTATTTGTGTGAAAATTTAGATAGTTACAAAAAAAGTACAAATTCCATGGAATTTCATTGGAAGGTAAAAATATTTTATATTCAAATTTAAGTTAATAAAATATCTAATTAATAAGTCACATTACAATTAAAATCTCATCTAGAATGACACCGAAGAATGCAATAGATATTGCATTAAAGGAAATTATAATATTAGGTGACACCAAGAACTAAAAAAGTTTTGTGCTGAGACTGGACGTAGAACTCCGTCCAGAGACCAATCAGAATGCGCGACATCAGCGGTATCGAGCAACAGTATCAAGCACAGAGTGACGTGGCGTATTCTGATTGGTTTTTAGATGACGTTCAGCATCCGCACAGAATAATTAATACCTAATGACACATCTTCCACTAATTTTTGGGGTCTTTTTTGTCCTCCCACTGCAAGCATGGAATGTGACTTTCCCTTCCTTCGAACATAATCGGTCAGCATAAGTTGGCCGCTTTTGAAATGAGAACAGAAGCCTGATTAGTGGTTTGGAGACATCAAGATCTGACAATCTTTATTGAATCAGTATGTTTTCTTTGTGCTTTTTGACTTTAGCTATCTTCTTCCTTCATTTCTCCATTTGGCCTTCAAGTTTCTTAGCAGATTACCCTATTTTTATTCTCTGTTTGAATTATAACTTTGATCAGTATATCTTGATATGCTATTTTTTGGGGGTTTACATACATATCATTTTATATCATGCTATTTACGTATCATGCTATTTACATAGCTAACATTAAAATTTTTAATATTTCATTCGTACCATCTATAAACAAATTTAATATTAAATATATCACTAATATATTTCATTCCAATTACTCATATGTTTCATATTTTATATATAAGAAGCTTTATGTGTTAGGTAAATGATTTATTCATATAGGATCATATAGCATACCAAACAACTTGTAAATCAATTCCCTGCTTTTTTAGTATATATATATATATATATATATATATATATATATATATATATATATATATATATATATATATATATATATATATATATATATATATATAATTTAATGCAAATCTATTCAAAATTATAAACTTATTATTATTATTATGTGCTGTAAAATTTGGGACAAAAAAAATATGTATCATCTTAGCAGTGTACAAAGATCTAGCACATACACACATCATAGAGTATACAAGAGCTCATATTAGACAAATTTATTTATGTGGAAACTCTAAAAGGATAAAAAAATCATGAGATTTGACTTAGTTAAATTGATTCAACTATTTTATGTCACAGGTTAATGATAAAATGTCCCATAAATAGGGAAGGAATTAATACAATAAAGTAGACATAAATATTGAAAGATGAATTCTATGGTAGAAGTTGAATGAGCTTTGAAGCATTAGAGTTGTCTTTAATAGATTGTTTTTGATATGTTTGGTCTTTCTTATATGAGGAGAGAAGATCAAAGACTAGAAAGTCTAGTATACATCTTAGTATTTGCATTGAGAGTCAGACTTAGTTTCAACAATGTGCATAAACAAATATTCAACATGAAACAATAATCAAGTAACAGTCATTAGGAGATTGCAGTAAGATAATATTAATTAGAAGAAAACATGATAAGGCAATGATGGACATGCAATAGCTGGTTGTTAATGGTGATCATTGATAGAAAGAACACAAGATTTGAAGATTATTTCATCCTTCATACATCTACAACAGTAGGGAGTACAATTTGGTTCTCTTCCTCTAATACATCTACAACAGTCCTTCCCCCTCAATTTATAGATTTGAGGTGAACAAAATAAGGAAAATCTTCTTAATCTAATCTCCATTTAAATCCTCATTCAAATCACCTAATAAAAAAATAATCCGCTCCCTAATCAATTACATTATTGAGTCATCAAAGCCTTCCAAATCAAGATTGATTTGAATTTGAAAAGATTTCCAAATCAACAATCTCCTTTAACGATGACAATGACGACGCCTCCTTTCATAGTCAACGCCATAGCCATCGTTACCACCACCGTCACCCAGGAGGTGTAAGCTACTCTTCAAGCGATGAAAGCATCACATCAAATGCATATAAAATATATTCTAAAAGATATTTTAATAGCAATGAAAGATATCTTGGAGAACATTTAAGATGAAGCAAGGTAGAAACTTCCACACCTAATTAATTTTAATCACACAATTAATTCAATTTTTTACTTAATTAATTAGTACAATGATATTTATGTATATATTTTGTTTTCTATGGTTTTGGTTGTATGAGGAGACTTTCATTATTGGTATTATAAATGTAAAGGCGCCTCCCTTCGCTGATCTACGAACAACCACGTGATTATTATGATTAAAAATTGTGATTTATTTAACATTGATTTATATTTTATTTTAAAAATCAGGCGGTTGGTGGAATCGAAAATTATCATAAAAGGGAGAAAGGGAAGGAACAATTATTACGTCCTCCGACCTGACGTAGAGGAACGTCCAGTCGGAGACAAATTCCCGCTAAAAAATGAGTTGTACCGAACAAATACCGAGCAAGACCAAACAATAACGAAGAATACCATCATTTGAAGACTCAATACCGAGTTATACCGTGCTTTACCGAGCAAATACCGAGTTATACCAAAGTTGTACCGAGTTTTTCCCAGAAAAACTCGGTACAACTCGGTATTTCTCGGTACAGCTCGGTATAACTCGGTATTGGTCTTCAGAGAAGGGTATTCCTCATTATTATCAAATAGTACCTAGTTGTACCGAGCAAATACCTAGTTTTTTGACGGGAAATTTATTCCGACCGGACGTTCCTCTACGTCCTTGCACCGGACGAAATAAAAGTTCAAAGGGAAGGGGAGATATTTATGATTAATTATATTATTTTTAATATTTAAATATCACAATCAGAAATAAGAAAATATTTCATCGTAAACTACTCCATAAAAAAAAATAATGGGATGACGTTCATGAAAACTAATTGTTTTGATCATTTACTAAACATGCAAATATAATACAGTAATGATTGAGATAGATTAGCGTGAGAATATGTTAAAGAAATTTGAGATTTTATTTTCTTTTAATGCAAAAATTGAACTAATCTCTCTTTTATAAAAAAAATTTGGATAAATATCTCCATTTTTTTTAACGAAGTACACAAAGAAGGGCAAACTCTTATATTTGAGATTAAATTCTAGATTTTGATATGAATATTCTAATTTCCTAATCAAAATTGAGTTTGTTAGAGAAATTTGATATTATGTCTTCTAATACACGCAATTGACCTTTTTTATAGTCCTCCGACTATTAATAAATATCCAATTTAGTCTTAGAGTTACGGATTATCTCAATTTAGTCTCTCAAGTATTAAAAATTGATTCAATTTAGTCTTAGGGACTAAAATAAGAGTTACAGTTAACTTCAAGGTTAAATATGAGGGTGTTTTAGGTACTACATCTGTATGCAAGATTATATTACGTTTATTGCTCTATTTTATCATTTAGTGAAATATAATACATATAAATATTTGAATAAAATTAATATACTAATTATAAGGGTGAATAATTAATAAACAATTATATTACTTTAAAGAAAAAAAATAGTTCTTAGCGTTACAAATTATTTTTATCCTTCTAAATAAGTAATTAATTCCTAAGAATAAGAAGATAAAAATAATATGAATGAGGATGTTGTAAAATTCTGATATCATTAAGGCATTCAAATGCCTAAAAAATAGTCTATGATCAAAGAATTCAATATCGATCGTCCATTCAAACCACTCACAATTTATCCTTGATCTTTCTTCTATTTACTAGTCATGGCACTCTGAAAAAAATATAAATAGACCCCTCATTTCTCATAGAGGGTGAGGGAAGAAAGAGGCCCAAGCAAAAAGTGAAGAGAAAGAAGCAAGGAAGATAAGGAAGAGACTCCTCCTCAATCATCATCGAACTTTCACCTGGCAGCCTACCGACATCGGAGTTCTGCCCGAATACCATCTAACACAAAAGTTCTACCCGGCTGCTGACTGTTGTAGGTCTTCTACCAGATGTCGGACCTCGCTCGTCGCCAGATTTCTACCCGACGTCGGACCTCCGCTCGTCGCCGGACTTCTATCTGACGTCAAACTTCTGCTCATCGACAAACTTCTACCTTACACCGACTTGAACCCATCATTGAATTCCTATCTAACAAAGAACTTTCGTCCATCACCAGATTCCTACCCAATGATGGACTTTCGTCCGTCATTGGATTCCTGTCGGAAGCCGAACTTCCGCCAGTCATCAAAATTTTGTCGGACTTCTACCCGTCATTAGATTTATGCCCATCAATGGACATTCGTCGGACTTCTATCCGATGATGGACTTCTACCTGACGTCGTCCTTCTGACCTTTGTCACCAGCCATCGATCTTTATGACCTCCAATGCCTGCGGACTACGGTTTGCTACCTTCCTTCCAACCTTCATCGTCAGACAACGGTCTTTATGACCTTCGTCACCCACCGACTACAGTCATTCCGACCTTCCTCTCCCGTCGAATACGGTCCTTCTAACTTACGTCGTCCACCAACTACAGTCCTTCTGACCTCCGTCGTCCGTCAATTATGGTCCTTTCGACTTACGCTGCTCGCTGACTACAATCCTTCTGTTTTTTGTCGCCCACCGACTACAGTCCTTCTGACCTCTATTACTCGCCGACTACGGTCCTTCCGACTTATATCGCCCACCGACTATAGTCCTTCTAACCTCAGTCGCCCGCCGACTATAGTTCTTCCGACCAAACAAACACATCAACAGTAATTTTTTGTATTCCCATCATGCAATGTACTCTATAAGATGTACATCAAGCTAAGACATTCCCCCAATGAATGGCCTCATTTATAATCAACTTCAAATACTAGTTTATTCATTCAAAGTGCGCAAGGCCCTATGGTTTTTTCCCCTTTTCAGGGGTTTTTCAACTAAAAATCTTGGTGTCCCTATAATTGACGCACCCCCTCTCTTCATCTTTGTGCGTGTTAGATCTTCGTACAAAGCTAAGATGTTAAATTTTATATTTCTCAACCGATGTGAATACTCTTGGATGCAACAATTAGTGTTGTTATAGTTTGGTTATGTATTTTAAACTCTCATAGTTATGAAATTGTCATAAGTAACATGTGTTACACAATTGTTTACCAACGATTTGTCGAGGTCACAACGAACAAGCTTGAAGGTGAGATGCAGCTAGCTAATGACGCATGTTGTATGGGCGAGACATTCACCTATCAACGAATTAGCAGCAGACTCGTGCCTTTACCTCCTAATTAGTATTGGTCACATGGTGACATGAGCACGCCTCCTCTCCTTAACGATAAATTATTAGGTGCGGATATCGGACGGAGAGAACCATCTGATTTTCTCTATATCTACAGTGAAAGTAGCAGCTGCACTTTGACTGAGCTTTCACTATAGGACGGTTCTCTCCGTCTGGTATCCGCACCTAATAATTTGCCCTCCTTAACATGATGAGTGTGTCACACTATTCCTCGCACAATCCCTCACACAATGTTAAGCCACCTCTCTTTCGTGTCTCAAATATGATTCCACTCTTAGTTCAAATTAGATTCGAATCATATTTAAAATTAGGTTCAAATCAAATTCTAATTAGTTTAAATTAATTTTGAAGTGCATCATCTTCAATAAATAATAAGTAAATACAATATGAATATGGTATATTTTGATCTAAAAAATATATTGAAATATAAATAAATATTTGTCTAAATAAACTCATTCCCTCAAAATATATAATTTATTAATTTAATAAAGTTGGAGAAGTCAAATCAAGCATATCTCTTTGAACACTTCTCCAGCCCATTGTTTCAGACGATTAATTATAAAATATTAGAAACTATATCACCTAATTATTTTTCAATTATAATAACATCAATCATTTTAATATTATTTTTAAAAGTAATAGTTTTTTTTTTTTGAAATTTTTGGGGCGTAGCCCGTATATTAATTAAAAGAGGTTACAAAAAGAACTAAACCCATAAAAATAGGGTCAGAAACAAAAATTACAAGTAAGAACCGTGTAACCCAAAAGAGAAAGGGACTAAACCAAAAATTAGACTCGGGCTTAAAGGAGCTAAACCCATAAGCAAAAATGCTTAAATAAAGGTCCAGTAGACCCAATTGCACGAAGCCACTCATCCCTGGTTGCCCGCAACCAACCAGCAAACCCAGAAAGAAGAATTAACTGGACATCTGTAGAAAAACCAATCGACAACAAAAGCATCTCGCTTCCAACAATAAGAAGAGCAGCCCAAAAGATATAATTCGACGGTGACAGGCCATCCATGGGAAGAGACCACACGAGGCAACCAAGTTTAGCTCCACTCATCATCGTCTGTTTAGCCAAAATAGAAGTCCTGAAAAACAGAAATGCTGAGCAAACAAAACAAAAACTAGCAAAGAGCTCAACCAGAATTAAAACAAGAAGGGAAGACGGCAAGAAGCAGATCTAGCTTGTTCCAGTTTTGAGTTTTAAGTCGTATAACATATTTGATCTTCGTAGTAATGCCTTTAATCGAGTCACCTTTGCCAGCAAAACGCCTATCGTTCCTAGATCTCCAAACATGATAAATAGCACAAGATGTAACAAAGAACCCAAAATTTTTCTCAACATCAGTGCAGGCCATCAGATCGTTCAAGATCTCAAAAACTTGAAGAAGGGCGGGCCTGTGCAGAAAATTATGAAGGGAGGGGAGCAAGGAAGAAATCGCCTTAAAAGTAAATTCACATTGAAAGAACAGGTGGGAAATGCTTTCATCACCAGATTTGCAAAAAGGGCGTAGATTAGGAATGAAAATATTCCTTTTAGCTAAAACATCAGCGATTTTAAGACCCCCCACCATGGCAAGCCAGACAAAAGAGGAGAAACGCAGAGCGTAATTTCTGTGCCAGACAAAACTATGCCACAAAACCTTGTGGTGATTCACAAAATAATGCTTAACAAAAGTTTTGAAGCAAGGTTTATAATTCCCCATTCACGAAATAGAAGAGGGAGGATTGTCAGTGATCGGGATAGCAGAAATGTAGTTAATGATGGATTGATCTAAGTATATAGGGATAAGCCAAGAACCAGCATGAATGCACTCCCTAATTTCTAAACCAGAGGAAGTAATATGATGGCTGAAATTCCCAACCGTAGTACCATCACACCAGGGGTCCCAAAAAAAGAAAGATTGTAATTATAAGATGCAATATGAAACTGTATTTTCCCCTGAATTTTACCAGCAGTAAGATAGATGGATTTTCATAATTTAGATGCCATGGTAGGAGCAGCTTTCCAGGAGCAGATAAATTTGGCCTTATACCACATAGCCAGAAGAGAGGAGGTATAAAAAAGCCAAATAAAAGAGCAATCAAAACCAAACCGTAGAGCATCAAATGCAGGTAAACCAACTCCTCCAAAACATTTGGGTAAACACGTGTTTTTCCAAGCAACCAGATGCAACTTCTTGCCATCCACGGAACCATTAGGGGTGTCAATTCAGGTCAACGGGTCGGGTTCGGGTCGAACCAGGAACTGACCCGGCACTATTCGAGTTAACCCGAACTCGACCCATTTTAAAAACGGGTCAGGTTTCTTGACCCGAAACTAACCCGATTCAGGCCCGGGTCAACCTGACCCGACACGAATGACCCAGGGTTGACCCAAAATTGTTAGTTTTTCGGGTCAAAAATCAGGTCAATCTTCAATTTTTGGGTCAAAATGGGTCAAAAATGGGTCAATCTCGGTTTTCGGGTCAAATATGAGTTTTTGTGTCACTTTCGGGTCAATTTCGGGTTGCTGGAGTCAACCCGAACCCGATTGATTTTTAAAACGAGTTGATTTGTTGAACCCAAACCCGACCCATTTTGGGTTTGGGTTGACCCGAATCAGGATTTTTTTCAGGTTCGGGTCGTGTTTCGGGTCATGTCAAAAATTGACACCCCTAAGAACCATGAAACAGGAATTTTGAGCATAGCTTATCAATATACTTATAAACAAGCTTTTGGTATAACCGTGCCCCTTATCCAATAAGCATGGTATTTGCTATAGAGAATTTAATGAACTGTATTCTACCTGCAAAAGACAAGAACTTAATTTTCCATCCATCAAGTAGAGTAGAAAGCCTACTCGATAGTGAATGGAAGTGAGAAGTTTTAAGTTTCTTAGAAGAAATAGGAAGGCCAAGGTAGGTGAGAACATCTTCAGCATTAAAGAAGCCCCAAAGAGGTAATGTGATTGGCCAGAGGTGTATTCTTGGAGTAAATAATGGAGCATTTTGCATTATTGACGTAGAGGCCCGAGTGCTCAGCAAATTTTGATAACAAAGCTTTTAAGTTTGTCAGCATTGGAGAGAGAAGCATTACCAATGACTAGAATATCATCTGCGTATAATATGTACTTAACCAAAGTATTCCCACAAGAAATACCCTCAAAATTACTATCATCAATCTCATAGGAGAAAGAGTCCATTACAATCGAGAAGAGCAAGGGAGATAAAGGACAACCCTGCCTAAGACCAGAGGAAGAGGGGAAGAAACCCTCTAAAGCACCATTGACATTCACATAAAAATGGACATCACTGATACATTCTTTAATCCAACTGACAAATAACTCAGGAAATCTTTTTAAAGAGAGCCTATGTAAAAGGAAGTCCATAGAAACAGTGTCGAAAGCTTTTCGAATGTCAAGTTTGGCACACAAAAAATATTCTTCTTGGAATTGCCATTAAATTCAATCAGAATCTCAAAAGCAAAAACAATGTTATCGGTAGAAATTCTGTGCTTGATGAAGCCCGTTTGACTATTGTGGATAATGAAAGGTAAAACCTCTTTCATACGATTTGCCAAAATTTTGGCAATAATCTTATAAAAAAACGTTGCAAAGTGAGATAGGTCTATAGTCAGATAAAGAAGAGGCATGTTTACCCTTAGGGATAAGAGCAATAGCAGTTGCCTTGGCACATTTTGAAAGAAACCCATTAGAAAGAAATGTTTAACAGCAAGAAGCTTTATAGAACTCAAAAGAGAACCCGTCGGGTTCCAAGGGCAGAGTTAGAAGGCCCAGAAAAAACAACATCCCTAATCTCCAAATCAGTCACCATGGAAATAAGGGAGGCAATAAGAGGGGAGGGAATAGTAGGACCCACGGGGAAGTGAGAAGCATAAGGGTTAGCTAGTTGAGGGGTGTTATACATCTTTTGGAAATAATTAATAGCAGCACTAGCAATGTCTTCATGAGATGTCAAAATGCCCTCCTCAGTATGAAGTTCACTGATCCGATTAGAATTATTCCTGGAATTAATTCTAGCATATACGAAACCCAAGTCATCTTCCCCCTTAGAAAGCCAATTGGCCTTAGCTCGTTGTATAATCCACCTGCTCCAAGACTTTTGGAGAGAAGCAAGAGAGGAGTTAATATTTGTCATAGCATTACTAAGATTGGGATCCAGAGGTCTCTCTTGAAGTTGAAAAATACAGCTATGTTGTAAGTCTTGAAGCTCTTTAATTATATTAGCAATATAGGAAGAATTAGACCAATTCTTCAACTTAATATAACCTTTCAAGTCTCTCATCTTAGAGTAAAAAATAAAAATTGGGGTGCCATGATGATGAGTAGCAAACACATAAATCAAATCGTCCCAAAAGCTTCTAGAGTTAACCAAATAGATTTTAAATTGGAATATGGCCTTAGGCTTAAGAATAGAACCCGGAAGAAGGACTAAAGGCGAGTGATCAGAGCAGCTAGGATCCTCAACTCTATAATAAGAAGCAGGGAAGAGATCAAGCCAAGCCGAATTAACAATAATCCTGTCAAGCTTTATATGAATATGATCAACAGCCCTTTGATTGTACCAAGTGAAAAACAAGCCAGTATAAGGGAGTTGTCGCAAGAATTTTCATTTGAAAAAACTTTGTGTGAGTTGATGAACCACGGGTCAGCCATCGAATCATTAGGGATTTTAGCTTCTAGGATGCAAATCAAGTCAAGATGGAAAGTTGAAACCAGCTTCTTACATGCCAGAACTTTATCCGGAGAGTTAAATCCCCGGATGTTCCCGCAGGCAATAGAAGAGGGGGTCATTTGGACTTGGAGTTGGACGAGTACGTTTTCTTAGCACTCTTACCTTTAGGGACATTATGACTAGTAGGATTTCCAATGGGAGGCTGCATTCCCTTGGTAGTGACACTGTTGACTGTAGGGTGAGAGGAGGACTCATCAGGAGGCTCTTCCGGCTGAAGGATTTCAAAGCGGTTGGGGGAAGTAACCAGTGGGTCAGCAGGAAAATTAACTTGTAATAGGGTAGTAGTATTTGGAGTGGAAGAATTGATGGGGGATGATGGCACAGAGTGTGCGGGGGGAGTGAAAGGGGGATTGTCTGAGGAGAAGGATACCTCCTCAGTAGGAGAATTTAAATTAGGTATAGAGTTTTTGGGTTGCTGAGGGGAAGGTAGCTGGGTGGAGGGGATGTGCACCATCTCAGACGGAGCAAGATTGGTCGTGACAGGAAGGTGGGCAGTAATAGGAATCGTGGCGGAGGTTAACCCAGGAGTGGAAGCAGACGGAATGTTGGTCTGAGTTGGAAGATTGGGTGGAGGAAGAGGAGGCCTATGAGGTGGAGGACGAGAAGGGCGATGCCGGGAAGAGCTTCTGCCTCTGGGAGGGGCAGGAGTGTTTTTAGGTTGAGGATTGATATGGCATAACGAAGAGGGGTTGGGTGAACGATAGAACCATAGCCAGTACAAGGGATAGGCTTCCAATCATATAGGACTTTTAGGAAAACATCATCCCCATCCAGAGAAATATGGATCTCATCAGGAAAGGAAGAATTGCTAGAGACTAAGACACAGACTCTAGCAAATGTTAACCTGGTTTTCAGGGCAGTGAGAGAATCAACCGCAAGCGGGTGCCCAACAAAGCTTTCGATTTTGGCAATGCCAGCCGGATTCCAGACAACAAGCGGCAAATCAACTATTTTTATCCAGATAGGGATAGAAGAGAACTCATCTCATTTGAGCTTAAATTTTGGTGTCCACTTCTGGAGGATGAAAGGGTCCCCGAAAGAACTACGGACCACCCGACCGAGCAACCTGGTAGTCTTCCGGGGATGAAAATTTGAACAAGAAGAAGCCGTCATTTAATGAGAGGAGCTCCACCTCACCTTTCGGGTTCATGCTTTTTTGACAGAGTTGAGAAGGCTCATATAGGTCGGCCTGGGTCCGATAAAGTAACCAACAAGCGAAGAGTACCAATCTGGAACCCCAAGAGCAAGTTCATCAGCAGAGAAGGGGACTTTCAGAGCAGGAGGAACGAAGGAAAGCAAGAACTCTCCAGCGACTGGGTCTTCTTTGGTCAGATTTGAAACAAAGTTCAAACGAACAGGAGTCCCATGAGCCAAGGGAGAGGCTCCGGGAAGGGGAGGGAAATCAGTTAGGTAATTGGAGGAGCAGGCCATAGATGAAGAAGGTGAGGGGAAAAACCCCCTCACCAGGAGGTAGCGGGGAAGAAGAAGTGAGAAACCGCGGGAGAGAAGCTAGGGGCAGCAAATCCTAGCAGAGCCAAAGCACTCAGACCAGTTAAAAGTAATAGTGATTGACTACTTTTTTTAATCCACAATAAAAGTAAATTTCTATATCTCTGATTTTTTTTTAACCTTTGTCATATTAATTAATAGTAAATTAGTAATAACAACGAAACCACGAAAATACCTATAAAAAATTTATTATTATACCTATTATTCTATTAACAAAAAATCAAAGATTAGTCTAATAACCCAAAAAAAAAATTCTTACCTGGCCTGAGCTTTGTCATTTATGTTTACCAATTAAACAGAACGATGAAGACAATTACTCAAAACTATTCTTAAAGTTTGATTTGGTAATTATTTATTAACTAATTTAGTTCATAAATTTTGTTAAAAAAATTTATTAATAAAATTTAAAAGAAAAATAAAACTTTTAATTATTCAAAAAAGCAAGTGGCAAAAATATCTAGCTATCAAAGTCGGTGAGAATTAACAATGCAAAAAATGAGTCATAGTGAAGCTTCGAAACTTTAAAAAATAAAAATATCTTCTTCTTTTTTATGGAGGATAAATTAAAATTTGGTTTATATATGGACGTCCACATCAAACTGTTCGATGAAGTAAATAAAAAATAAAATTAGTGATAATATAATAGATTAATAACCAAATATTTGGATTAAAAAAGAGAGATTTTTACAAAATATAACATCTTAGACAAGCAATTAAATGAAGCATGAAAATTTTTAAATGATTAAACCCCACTTCCTCATTAATTAGTGATAGAAGATAATCTCATGAGAAGCTATTAGTAATTGGAGAAATTATTCTAAGAGGAATTTGAATGCGAAGAAAGGTCTGAATTGCTGTGTATTTATTGAGTGGTTGTGTATTTGTAAATTCTCAGCAAATACTTAGTAAATATGTAACAAATAAGCAAATACTCACAAGTGAGTATTTACAAATATGCAGCAAATACGGATGGTTCTTCCCATTCAGACTCCACGCGTAATAATCTCTTTTGTAATTGATAACTTCAATGTTTAATGTTAAATAAGCAATTAAGCTTTTTCAATGGCAAATGAGAATTCAAAATATGAGAAGGCTAAAGAGTTATTATTATTATTATTATTTAGAGAGGATAAGAGATTTGCAATTTTAAAGGCACAAGTTTAGAGTGTGAATGGAGTGAGTAGAGCTCGAGCTAGGGTTAGCAAGAGTTCCACTTGCTTGCTCAATACTCGGCCTGAGCTCGAGCTCGGCTCATCCGTATGTTCTCAAACCTGAGCTTCAATCATGAGTTCGAGATATCGAGAGGAGATAAGGAAATCATAACATGAGTTAACTCGAAAATGATTGAAGGGAGAAGGAAGGGTGTCAATGCATGAATATATGATTCAAATGAGATATTATTATGATCAATTTCATTAAACTCTAAACATAATACATACAACTAAATTGATTTATTAATGTGCTAATTTTTTATGAATAATTAACTCATTTATTTATAAAATTGAACTAAAATGCAACACTAATTTCTCATTCAAAACTCGGATATTATGACAAAAAAATTATGAATGGAAAGCTAATGACCCAATTATCAAAATTTGTGATTAGTCCTTTTTAATCCTCCAAGTGGAAAGCTAATGACCCAATTAAGTGACTTCTTGCACTAAAGTCGAAAATTATTATGCTTTATGATGAAAAAATCCGGATGGAATCCGTCCTCAAATCTCCGGCGGCACTGACGAATCTTGATCGTTGAAATCACGATTATACCAGTTTAACGGTCCAGATTTCTTTAGGGAGACAAAATATTCTCATTTAAATTTTAACTAAGATATTTTCAAAAAATTTCTTTCCGTAGTCCATGAGTACATTGATGAACTCCCCTCATGCAAATGTTTGCCTAGATCGGGTCCATGCGCATCAAAGAGAAAAAAAAAAATCTTGTGCCACGTGGCAGCGGCGTCAGATATTTTCCCGCTTTTGAGTAAATACCCAAACTAGCCCCCTCTACCGACTTCCGCCCTCTTAACTAGTGGAAGAAATATCTCCTCCTCCCTTGAGTTTCCTCTTCATCTCTCCTCTCTCTCTCTCTCCCTCTCGCATTCTAGAGCTTGATGGATCTCAAAACGTTGATGGACTGCTCCGATGGGCGATGGACGGAGGAGCGCCACTCCCTCTTCCTCAACTGTCTGGAGGCCTCCTTCGTCCGCCGTGTGCACGGCCTCACCTCCGCCGGCAGCGGTGCTGCCATACCTTCCCGATGTATGGAGACAAACGGCGGCCTGAGGCTCGACCGCTACGTCCCTGATAGCGCCACCGAGTCAACGGAGGACTCACGAAGGCTCTCGCAGACTACGGCGGCGGCGGCGCCGCCCCCGGTTGTTGATTCCGGTATATTATTACTATCATTCAAATTATCTTTGCCTATGATATGAATCGTTAATTTTCATTCATGCTGCTATTATTTTTTAATTAAAAAATTGGGGTGGATAAGAGACTGATGGGAAAGGCGCGGCAGGCCAGCTGTTTTTTAATTTAAATAAAATTGTTGAAATTCATATTTATTAAAATTCCAGTTTGAGCCAAACCGGCCATAAAAATCTGATTTTAATTACGATGGTTAGCTTGCACATTATCTCGAAAATATCCTCAGATATTTGTTTGCTTCTTCAAGTATGGCGGCTCAGACAAACTAATAATACAGGAGATTCTTCTACAGCTTTAGGTCAAAAAAAAAAATTCATTCATTTACTATTATGTTTAAATTTTATTAAAATTAAAATTAGTATAATATTAATTACTTACTTAATAGGGTTGTATGTGAGTCAAGTCTGGCTCGAGCTCGACTCACTAAGTGGCTAGTGAGTCGAGTTTGATGAGCTAACAAAGGCTTCGTTTGGGACGCCTTTTTTTAATGCTTCTTAAAATAAATTTTTATGAAAGAGTATTAATATAAAATACATTTGAAATATATTACAAAAATGGTTAACAATATTTAAAAATTAAATATCAGTTTCTTATATTATGTTTTTTCATCATTTTTCTTATAAATTCTTTTATTTTTTTCCATTTTATTATCACAATGATTAAAGTGTATATATTAAAAATCAGTAAAAAAGCCGTCCCACGAAATGAAGCGTAGAACTCAAATATAGTCTCGACTTGATTCTTTTAAATCCCTAATTATAGAAGAGGAAGAAATTAAAATTACATTTTTAGTTGTATTATAAATATTTCTAAACTTTATTCGGTTAATTTATTTTAGAATCGGGATGTGCTTCAATCTTTACTGGCGAGAACACACGGAAGCGACCTCTCGCGCTGCTTCATGCTTCTCAGGACCAGGTTTGTCTAAATTTCTCGTATATTTTAATGAAATTTATAATAAAAAATGAATTTATTTAACACCTTTCTGATATAATATATATATTTCTCTTAAATCAGGTGGTGCCCGAATTCGAAAACAGCGATGATGGAGAGAAGGGATCCGCATCCGTTAAGAGGAAGCGTGGAGCCGGTGGAGTTGGAGTATAGCTTGCTCGGATATGGATATGTATTTTTGTTGGTCAAATTAAGAGAATAATAGAGGAATAATACTATTTTTTTTTTTGAATTCAGTCAGAATATTCTGATTGAAATTTAATTAAATAATTTTATTTTTTTTAATTTATTTTGAGATAATTATAATACATGAATTATGTTATATTTATCTCAAAATAAATATAAAAATATTTAAAATTATTTTGAGTAGATATTTAATCAGGATATATATTTGAAGTTTTTTTCTCTGCACATTTTGGTATAATTGCTAAGGATGGGCAATTATATTGGAAGGAGTGATTTAGAAATGTTATTTGTTTTTGTATTGAAATGTAAATAAATAAATAATCCATTAAAGTTTTCTAGCATCTTATATTGAAATATTAAGGGAATTTTGACCATAAAAGAATGCCTTAGCCTAATTCTTTTATGGGGTCAGGCTCTAGCGCTCTCCCAAGAGATCAAGGGGTGATTCTTAGGCTACAGATATTGAAGGGCATGGTGAATCACTACTTTCCTTGTGTGCGCTGCATCTTTGCTTGTATGACTTCCCTCGTGCTTTAATTTATTGGAATTGAACATAGCAGTTGCTATTGTTCTTTTTGGCATACATACGGAAAGCATCCAAACAGGATATTGAAAACTACTCTTTTCGCTTAGGAGTAGGGCTGCAAGCCAACCAAACGTTCGACGAGTTACTCATTGTTCGGTTCGATTAAAGCTTATTTGTGATCATTTAATTAATTAAACAAACAAACTTGAACACTAATGCGTTCGGCTCATTTATGTTCGCGAACAACATCATTTGAAGTTTGTGAACAAGCTTGACATTAAGCTTGATTCGTGTTCGATTTTGAACTCGTAAATAAGTTCGATAAAAATAATTTAATATTTAACTATATAATTAATAAATATAAATAATCATTGCCTTTGTTACATAGATTATTGCTTTTATTATAAATGTGTTTGTTCATAGATATGTTCATGAACATGTTTATTTGATAGTTAAAAAAATTTGTTAAATATGTTCGCAAACAAACTCGATAAGCACTAAACGAACGAAAATGAACACTCATTAATTTAAATGAACCAAACATGAACACAAACAATAAAGCTCGAACAAACATGAACCAAACTTGAACAAGCTGATATTAAATGAACACAAACATGAACACTTACATACTCGGCTCGGCTCGATTCGTTTGCAGCCCTACTCAGGAGGGTGTGGTGATAGCCTTTGTTCTAGTGGTTCTTCTATCATATTGGTATGGAGCGAGGAAATCTTATGTCTCGTATCTTTTGTTTGGATTGTGGATGAATAATGTTATTGTCATTTGTCTAATTCATTTTTTGGAGTGGACATTGATCTACCAATCTCAACTGTGAATTTTCATAGGGTTTTATTTGTTGCAAATTATCGATGAGTTTTCTTGGAACTTAGCTTAGTAAAGCTTTATTGATATGTTGATATGTATGCTCAATCTCTGAAAAAGGCTCGCAACCATACTTCAACTTTTTCGTATGGCCTGTTGGAAGTTTACAAGTCTAGTTCAAGAATTAAATAGAATTCGAAGAGCTCGCCCATAAATCAAACTAAAAATGAGTAGTGCTTGTCATGCATAAGTAAATACTAAAAGTGGCTTTCCCAAAGGTCCAACTAATCTCAAAACTCTCTTGAAAAATTCTTATGCACCTTATGCCCCTCCTTATTTTTTCGTTCATTGTATGTCTCAATCATTAGATTTTTCTTTGTTGATGATAATCCATCCTATACTTCAATTATTCGATTCATGTCAAATAAACAATTCTTCAGAGTTGAATAGATGTATCCAAATAATATGTCTTATTTTGAAATAATCCATATTTGTAATAACGGACTCTTGTTCCACCCTGATATGAGAAATTTGAGCAAGGTTGGAGCATGGATCGAGCAAATTTTAAACAAAGTTCGAATTGGATTCAAAAAAAAGTTTGAAAAGGGTGGTTCGTTAGGAATCTAACTATGTTCGAGTAGAGTTCGAACTAGCTTCAAATTAGGTTAAAATAAATTTCGAATATTATTCAAATTAAGTTCGAAAAAGGTATTACATCAGTCTGAAAATTTTGGTGTTTAAGATAAGCACAATATCATGACAATGACAAACAGCATAACATTGAAGAGAACTAATAAGTAAAATTACTAAAATAATTGTATTATAGGGAAGCACTCATCAAGGCTTCGTTTGAGATGGCTCTTTTACTATTTTTTAAAGCAGCTTTGTAATACATTAATTTTATTTTTGTACTAAAAAATTGCTTTAAGAAACAGTATGAAAGTCGTCACAAACAAACCTGAAAGCATATTACATATCAAAACTATTCAATAAAAGAAGTTTAATTCCTATGAAACTCATATCTCTATAATATCTCTTTCATTCTTTATCTTTTTTCCATTTTCATTTTAGTTGAAGCATCATTGAAATTTGATACCTCATTGAAGATTTTATGGACTAATAAAAATCCCTGTGGTGGGTCCAACATGACAGCTCAATAGTTTAATTTGAATAGAATTGGGCTTCTTTTATTAAATAATTTAATTTTGAGATATTATCGTAATTATTTTAAATTATTGGCATTTGATAGATAAACTAAATTATAAGGATTACAATAAAATTAGAGTTTAGGGTTCAAAATATCATCTTAACTATTTTTCAAATGATTTTTTTTAATTTTATCAATAAAAATTTTGAAAAAATTAAATTAGATCCCTATCGAATTTTTTTTTCGATACACCATTGATTGAGAGGAAAGATTATTATATGTGAAGTTAGGACACAGAGAACCGTTCGATTTGTGACTGTGACCGGTAAAAATATTTTTAAGAACATTTTTGCTATTCACAGTCACAAAATCGAACGATTATCTATGTCTAGACTCCGCACATAATAATCTCTTAACTTAAATCAGACGGCTTAAAATAGATTACCTTGCCATAATCTTTTAATGTTTGCAAGAGAATTAGTTCACTCAACTCTTTGTTGTAAATTAATAAGAGAATATAATTTTTTCATTATTTTTTAAATTAGCTTTGTAGTATATAAATTATTTGAATTAAAAACTATTTTAAAAAGTAATAAAAAAGTTATTTGGACAGCTTTAAACCATAACTTTTTCCTTATTTTTAAGATATTTTGTACTAAAAAAGATAGCTTCACAAAATAGTAAGAAAGCCATCCTAAATGAAGCCTTGGGATTACTGCTTCTTAAAAAAGCTTTTTAAGTGTTAAAAAATTGCTTTAAAAAATAGTAAGAAAGCCGTTCCAAAGCAAGGCTTCATTTGAGACTGTTTTTTTATAGCTTTTTTATTGATTCTTACAGCTTTAAGATGCAGTAAAAAAGTCGTCCCAAAGGAACCTTAAGGCTTCGTTTGGGACGGCATTTTTATTTTTATTTTTGTATTAAAATTCCGTTTTAAAAAGCAATAAAAAAGCCGTCCCAAACGAAACCTAAGTTTTATTTGGGGCGCTTTGTTATTAATTTTACTTAAAATTTTTATAATGAAAAATAATTTTAAAAAATAGTAAGAAAACGAAACCTAGTTTCGAACGACACTATCGAATCTTATTATTGGTTTAAATCACAACTATATCGATTTAATAAATGCTCTAATTATTAATCAATTTAAATTTATATTAAATAAATTTAATAATTATAAATTCAAAGGCCGGCTACGAAGATATTTCGACGATAGATTGGGCCTACGTTTTTTTTTTTTTTTTTTTTCAAAATATCTTTTGCCATGTGGACCGTTAGATATTTTTTTTTTTCACTTTTAATAAAATACCCAAAACAGCCCTAGTGATATATATATATATATATATATATATATATATATATATATATATATATATATATATATATATATATATATATATATATATAATATTATTATTTTGATTATGAAATATAAAATAAATTATGAAAATTTAAGTCATCCAATCATATGAAGTTTCGTTTTGGATGACTTTCTTACTCTTTTTAAAGCATATTTATAGTAAAAAATTAATAAAAAACTACTTTAAAAACTAGTAAAAAATCATCATAAAATGGAGCCTAAATCAATGAGATATATTGGAGCTAAGTGACAGACATGGTGTGGTGTGGCTTACGTCATAGAAGCAAAATTTAAAAGGGAGATTAGATTTATCAGAACCTTTCTTGTTGGTCCCTTCTAATTAATCTTCATAATGGGACTTAAAGATTATTCAAAATGGTCACATCCTCTCTTTAATGTAAGGCTTTGTTGATTTTTTTTTTTTTTTTTTTTTTTTGATAAAACCCACTTGAAGAACATTCATTTTTCTAAAAATACAATCTTTGAAATAAAACAAAATGACAGACAACTCCAAAAGGCAGTAGGAAGATTCTCAGTTCCTGATAAGCAACTAGATAAGCCAACAACCAAGAACCTGCAAAGTAAATAACCAAAGGAATATGCAAAAGTAAAAGGAGACAAACCAACCAATAACAAACAAACCAATAACCCAACTGCCAACAAACCAACTAACAACCCAACAGCCGACCAACAGAAACAACATCAACAATAAACAACCAGAAGGCCACGCACACACACAAAGACAGGAGGGGAGAGCTAACAAAAACCAAGAATAACAATGAGCACCAAACGAAGCAACGCTAAGAACAAACAGAGAATGACCATAGTAAATACAAAGAAACAAATACCAAAAACAGCCCAGCCACCAAATACCAAGGGCAGAACTGACACAAGAAGACGAATAGCAATAGACAAACAATTAAAAAAACCCAATTACTTCTTCTTAGATTTCCTCCCACGCCTCTTGCCACCACCATGAGAAAATGATTTTTTAATGATACACCCAACATTCAAACTATACATTGTATGAAACTCATCTACGGGGTCACCCAAAACTTCTCCAACACCCCGTAAGGTGAGGAAGTAGACCCATCAAACCAATCAGATTGATCCAAATAAGAATCCTTCATATTCAACAACAAGTGAGCGTTCGAAGTATACTTAGAAAGAATAGAAACCGGAACATCAAATACATTCTATTTGAAAAAATTAGGCAACAAAGTCATATTCGAAGAAGGCACAAGAGAAACATCATCAATCCCATTAGAGAGGCCATCAACATGCATGGCCAAAACCCCCAAAGAGCACTCCCCAGGTTCCAAGTTGCGAGGAACAGAGTTATTATTAAAATCATCAATAGCA
Source organism: Dendrobium huoshanense (assembly GCA_016618105.1). NCBI lineage: Eukaryota > Viridiplantae > Streptophyta > Magnoliopsida > Asparagales > Orchidaceae > Dendrobium > Dendrobium huoshanense. Next base: position 95,673,827 of record CM028347.1, read on the forward strand.
GAAACAACATCATCACCATCGGTAACATTAGAGGACATGTTGGGAGTAGATATAAGGATAACCCTATAATTATTGACATTCAAACTATCATTAACACCATCTCTATTATCGTAAGCAATAGCCAAGGCAGAATATTATTCGAAGGATCTGCTTACTCCACAGCATGAACAACAACATCATCCTCCATTTAAATAACACAAGTACCAATATCCACAGCCTTAGTAGTTTCGATGCAATTATCCACATTAACTACCAATGCCGACGTAAAAGGTACATCTAAATTATCCATAGTTTTCAAAACAACATCCACATTCCCAATAAAACTAACATGATTAATAGCACTAGGAACCAGTTTCAAATTATCCAAAGTTTCCTTAACACCAGTAGCATTCTTGTTAGGTATAACAAGATTAGGAGTATTACTAGTAACATTCACCGGGATAGAAGACAGGGGACGACAATCATCCCACAAATGTCCAATACATTTACAATGAACACAAAAAGGCAGAAAAATCTCCATCTCGCGTGTTGAATGTACCCAAACTTTTTAGGATCAAGCTACACTTTCTCAGAGAATTTTTTTCATAATATCAAGCTCAACCAAAACACGAGCAACAAAGGGGCCAGATTCAACAGAGGTGGCATTATTGACTTATAACGGACGACCGAACATCAAACTGAGGGAGAGAAGGATTCGAGGAGAGAAGAAATGTAGCCTCAAGTTAGGGAATGAAATCTAAATATGAATAACATGTGACTCAACACCAATGTCAAATAAAGGAGACCATTTGATCAATTTCATATAGCATTTGTTAACAAAGTAAGATCTCTGACAAAAAACTCTAATATAGTCCATATCGTTAACCATCTTAATTGAGACATGCGATGGATTAAGCAAGGTAACAGAAAACTTTCCAATGAGCTTGAGATTGAAAAAAAAAACCTACGAATGGAGTCAAGGTTTTGACGACAAGAAGGAAAATTTTGCCAACCAACACAAATTTAAGAGGAGCCGCAAGCGCAAGGACATCCTCCTCCGAAATCCACAAAACGGGTAAACAATGAAAAGAAGACGTTTTTAGCTCAGGAAAACTGCATCATAGGGAAAATCAAAGAGAGCATCTCGAAACTAGTGAGATTTCTTTGACCCATCCAAAAAATTAGGATCATTCAGAAGATTCATTGCCATTACGACCGCCGAGGACCGGAGGTGGACAAATCGGGAGAAAAAAATGAAAACGAACCAAAATAGAGAAAATGAAATGGAGAAAAAAAATAATGCTTCCCTGAAATAAGCAGCTAAGCGGCAGTGGCGGCCAACACCGCCGAGATAGAAAACCCAACAAGAGCAGAAGAGAAAACCCTAGGATATATGTTAGGGTTGATTAAATGTAATGAGTATATTAGAAATGGATTAATAGGTTTTTGCAAGTTATTGTAGTTTAAATAGAAGTAATGAGTATTAAGGATTAATAAGTAGTTTAAGAGTTTTTTTTTTTAATCTTTTTAGGTGAATTTATGGAGTTATTGGCAGCTTTAAATTGCCCTTATTGTTCCCTAATATGTTTATGTGAGTTGAGAAAGCTCTAAGTTACCCTGTTATCATATTTTATTGTTTTTAGACCATTTCCAACCGTTCGACACACAACCAAATGGAGGTCCTCAAACGTCGCAACCGAACACCTTTTCCCCCGTCATTTAATCGCGGATGAACAGTGCGACGCCAATATTGGCGTAGCACTATTTATCTGCGCCATTTTTTTGTCTCTATCGAACTTACGTAAGAAAGTCGCGAAAGAAGAGAGCGATGGTTAGGGGACAAAATGACATTCGATTGGAGATGAATCACGACACTTTTTGATTTCACTACATTTTGAAGTGAAAAATGAGATTTTCAGTTGGAGAGGCCCTTACCTTCTTCATTTTGATAAGAGATTCATAATAATAGTACTTTTGATAAGCCTCATCATTGTTTTCCGTCTCATCTCCATATCAACTCTTCTTATATTCCTTCATGACTTTCATACCTCAAATTTGACGATTTCCAATTGTATTGCTTGATCATCTCTCATATCCATCGGCCTAATATCCAATCCATTCTAATTATTTATTTCAAAAAGGCTAAAATAAATTATTTAATTATCTTTTTTTTTTTCTTTGTTATCTCCTTCGTATGATGGATAGATTTGTAAATTATATACAGCAGTAAAAAATAATAATCTCCCATCAAGAAGATAACTTTCAGTCTAATTATAATAACTGTAATTTTTATTTATTAATTAGCATAATATTTTTCTCAACAAAATATTTTCTTATTAATGTTATGAGCAAAACTTAGGTTTTAATTAGTAGGGATGTCAAAATGGATTAATTGGTCAGGCTCCGACTCGAAATTGACACAATTTGAATTTGGTCAACCCAAACTTGACCCATTTAAGAAATAACTCAAACATGTGAACCAAATCCAACCAATAACCCACTTTGTGGATCAACCTAACCCAACCCCATTATTAAATGGGTCAACCCAAATCTAAATTAATGAGATTATTATTTTTTACACCCCTACTAATCGGAATTATCTTTTCACCTTTTAAAACATTAAAAAATAAAAAGATAACATAAATATTAAAAAAATATTTGTTTCAAAAATACTAAAATAAATCTGAAATAATTTAAATATCTTACATATTTTTTATTCTATCACCCTAAACCCTAGTTTTTGTACTACATTAATTCACATTAATTCGTTATTAAAGAACATAGTACACAAGGCCTTTGAGCAATTATTAGGTCCTTTCACTGGATGTAGAGGAAGGTTCGGTTTTAGGTAAAAATAGGTCAAAAAGTGCAAATACCGAGTTTTTCAAAAAACTCGGTATTTTTTCAAAAAACTCGGTATTTGCACTTTTTTAGGCAAAACCGAACCTTCCTCTAGGTCCTTGCACCGGACCAAATAAAAGTTCGTTGGCCAGAGGATATTTTTGCAAATAAAAAAAAAAAAGGAAAATGCTTTTATATGTCATCCTAACGAGTAATGACGTCTCTTTATCCTTATCTTCTCATATGGAACAATTATTACGTCCTCCAACCGGACGTAGAGGAACGTCCGGTCGGAGATAAATTCCCGACAAAAATGAAAAATACCGAGTAAATACTGAGCAATACCAAACAATAATAAGGAATACCATCATGTGAAGACCCAATACCGAGTTATATCGAGCTATACCGAGCAAATACCGAGTTATAAAAAAGTTGTACCGAGTTTTCCTAAAAAAAACTCGGTACAACTCTTATTTTTCGGTACAGCTCGGTATAACTCGGTATTGGTCTTCACAAAGCGGTATTCCTCGTTAATATCAAATAATACATAGCAATACCGAACAATACCGAGTTTTTTGGCCGAATTTTTGCCTCTGACCGGACGTTCCTCTACGTCCTTACACTGGACGTAATAAAAGTTCTCATATGAGCCTCAAATCCGAGAGAAATTATTGTCTGCGCAATCTACGTAAAGTAAAGCTCGGATGCGGCATATTTACTGTTTATTTTATTGCATATTTTTTATACATAATTTTTTATGCATATTTTTTGCGTATTTATTGTGTATTTAGTGAATATTTAGAGAGTATTATTTATTTGTTGCTTATTTGCCACGAAAAAATTATGTATCAAAAAATACGCACTAAAATAAACAATAAAAACGCATCATCCGAACCTTATTTTGTGTTCGGATTACGTACATAATAATTTCTCCAAATCCGATGAATATATTCTTTGAGATGAACGCAATATATGAATAAATTACAATGCACCGATTCGAAAATAGATCTAAGTGTTGTAAAGCTCATCCTGATATCTTTTTATTTTAAATAAATATATTCAACTTGTGAAAATATTTGGAAAATTGAGAAAGAATTACACTATTCAGAGACTGGCAGCAGGCATTATGTAGTAAGTGGCACGTGCGGTGTAAGCCAGCTTCTTAGATTCCTTAATCCTAAAGTCAATGTTAGTAACAACAACACTTCTCCCCTGCCTCAGTATGCTTCCCTCTACTTCCACCTCAGTCTGCAACAGAGAAAGAAAAAAAAAAAAAAAAAATTGGGTTATGTTAATAAATAAGACGGTGGAAAACTAGTGAAGTTGTTAACATCTGGCGAAAAATCCATTTCATTACATTAACAGTAGTGTTTAAGGCTTTGTTTGGGGGCAAATTATTAGGTACGAATACCGGATAGAGAGAATCATCCAAATTTCTCTCCGTCCACAAGCAAAGCGCAGTCAAAGAGCAGCTGCTGCAGTAACTGCACTTTGACTACTTTTTACTGTAGACAAAGAAATCTGGATGATTCTCTCTGTCAGGTGTGCAAGCCGAATAATTTCTCTTGTTTGGAACGACTTTCTTACTGCTTCTTAAAGCAATTTTTTCGTACAAAATTTTTAATTTTTTCTACTAAAAAGCTGCTTTAAGAAGCAATAAGAAAGTCGTCCTAAATGAAAACTAAGTCACTTTTAGCTGTTGATAACATGAAGCAGCAAGGATGTTTTTCTTGCTGCTTTATAAAGCTACCGTAGAAAAAAAAAAGCTTTTTAAAATTGTTGTGAAAAACAACTTCCTTATACAAAATTTCTTACAAGTAACGAAAAAATAGTACAACAACAACAACAACATCAAGCCTTTATCCCACTACGTGGGGTCGGCTACATGAATCATTTTTCTCCATTGTGTCATATTAAAAGTCAAATTCTCGTTTAAATCTAATAAAGAAATGTCATTCCTAATATTTTCTAACCAAGTCTTTTTAGGTCAACCCTACCTTTCTTAACATAAGTCAAATCTAATACCTCTACTATCCTAACCGGGTCATCGGAAGGCCGCCATTTTATGTGACCAAACCATCTAAGGCGACTCTCTCTAATCTTATCTTCTACTGGAGCTACTCCAACCTTTTCACAAATATGCTCATTTCGTATCCTATTTCTAAGGGTAAAGCCACTCATCCACCTGAGCATCCTCATCTCTGCCACACTTAACTTAGTATTATGCTTCTCTTTTAATGGCCAACATTCGGCACCATATAGCATTGCAGGCCTCACTACCATCTTATAGAATTTTCCCTTAAGTTTGAGGGGTACATTTCTATCACTTAACAAGCCCGATGCATTCCTCCACTTCAACCATCCAACTTGAATTCTGCTGATAATATCCCCATCTATTTCACCATCACTCTGAACAATAGATCCAAGATATCTAAAATGTGTACTCTTATTAATGACTTGATCGCCCAAAGTCACAATCCCCTCACTAGGTCTATTACTACTAAAATTACACTCCATATATTCCGTTTTAGATCTACTCAAGCGAAAACCTTTAGACTCTAAGGTTGACCTCCATAATTCAAGTTTACCTTCAACTCCCTCTCTAGTCTTATCAACAAGAAGAATATCATCAGCAAAAAGCATACACCAAGGTACATCCTCTTGCAAAACGGAATAGTGACTAAACAAAAATTTTAATTATAATCTAGAAAACAAAGCAGCAAAAAAACTGCCAATGTGCTTTAAAGATGATTTATGATACTGAAAACAATTTAAAAAATTTATGTTTTTTCACATAATGATTATACAACTAATTTCATAGATAATTACAGCCATCCAACATAATTTTTGGGCCATGATCTATTGTGCAAGGTACAAGATTGGTCAAATTTTGCCTAAAAGAATTTTCATTTTATCCTAACATTTAAGGAATGTGATGAAATACATCCAGTCAAGTCCACTACCTTGAACAACTTTTTCAGAAACGTGTTTGATTTCCTTTACTAGCCCTCACACATGCATTAGGTGGTTAAAACTCCTCCAAAATAGTTGCTTAAAAACATACAGAATGCATGACTTTTGTGCTAAGACCTCTCCTGCATAATGTTTGCTTTAATAATTTGTACAGTCTGTTAGAGCTACCACAAAGTACGGTTCAAATGGCAACTAAGACTTCTATCTTACCTTGCAAAACTCCATCACATGCCAAGGGTGTCCTTAGGGATGAATTATTCTGTGCGGACGCCGAACGCTGTTTAGAGCCCAATAAAAATGTGTCACATCACTCCCTACTCGGTATCGCTTGGTACCAAGCTTGGTACTACTCGATACCGAGCTCGGTACTGCTCGGTACTAGATGATGTGGCTGCACCTGATTCGCCTCTGGACAGTAAACAGTTTTTGGTATCCGCACATAATAATCTCTCATCCTTAGGGGTGTAAGTGAGCAAAATTGGGTTGAGCTCAGCACATTAATGGGCTCGTCATCAAACCAGCACATTTATTGAAGATCTCTCGATCTCTCGAGTTCGAGCTCATGGAAAACTAGTTGTGTCTAGCATAAGTCTAGTGAGAGTGACTCATTTACATCTCTTGGTGGGCCGAGGAAACTTACCACAATGGTTAAATAAGCAGCTTGGATTTCCAACGACCTAATATGATACCAATATATAAGACAGCTGGTACAGGAATTAATAGGTCCCCAGTAAGGCAAATAGTGCTCCACCTAGCGACTGATTCAAATCTACAACCTCATTTAGATATCAAAAGTGTTAGCATCATCAGAACTGACAGAGCAGCGCATCTATATGGCTTATGGGTAGACTTTTGTATGTCCATTAATTCACACTGATGGGAAGACTGTCAAGCACCAAATGACAGGTGAATGCTAACACCCTCTAAGGCCAATGAAATCCACTCTCCGAAAGGTATTCCAGAAATATAAATATCTCAACTATTCCGTATTTTACAATAGAAAGAATGAAGAACAATTGAAAGAATCTTTACACAAAGAAATGATCAGTTCATATGATCCGATGGATGAGTACATGACCGTAAATCGTAGTTGAACTTAGAGAAGAAGATTTGTTTGTGTCCCTTCTGTTGGGGAATAGATGAGTAAACACCACAATGACGAAACAATCAAGAAAGTAAAAGTAACGGAAAAATAAAGGATACCAGGATTTAACGTGAAAAAACTCAAAATAGGAAAAAAACACAGAGCCACACCACAACAAGAAATTCACTATGAAAATTGGGAGAAATAAGTATAGATCTCTCTTCTCTCTCTCTCTTCTTGCTTCTCTTCTCACATGCACTGTTCTTACACTTGCCCTAACTAAAAATACAAGAGAAAGCCAAGTAAAATAACTCAAGGAGACGCAGCCCTTCAGAAAATGAGAAGGAAAACCGTCCATTCCGTTTCTCAGCGTTGCGGCACCATATTTGGGGCGCTGAGGCGCCCAATCCCTGTTTAACAATGCTGCAACACTTAAACACTCAGCATTGCGGCGCTCAATCTCTGTCTTGACCCGCTACGGCGCCATATCTCGACCACTGCGGTGCTTTGTTCTCTATCTTTAAGCGTTGGGGTGCTCAGGAACACAGCATCGAGGCTCTCAGGTACGTAGCGCCACGGCTTTGCACCCGAACCCAAGCAGAGGGTAAACCCACCACACCCCCCAACTAACACGAGGAAACTTGTGGTTCGAGGCAATTGAACAACCACATTGATCAACAAAATCATATTCCACACATAACACTTTTTATTTATACACCTGTGTAACTTGTTTTATAGTAGATTGAATTCTCTCCTCTCAAAATTGATCATTTTTGCCTCTATTTTAACTGGATACTAGTCAAATGATTCAATTTTGAGTTGTGCCCTATACATACTTGGACTCAACTTGATATCATCCCTAAACGAAACAATGGTCAAAAGAATGAAGCTTATAAATGATGATATAACTTCTAGAGTTATGATTGTATGGTTAAAATAAAGAAGTGCCTCAAAAATATTATATGATGAAATGGAAGATACTATAGGCATCCTAGTAATTTCAATGTAAAAAAGGTAAATATCACAACCTACAAAATGTCACGGATATCACAAGGGCCTAAGTGGTTTATATCCTTTGCTGAACTATGATAAAAAGAAAGAAAACTTGCAAAAGGATTATCAAGACCTAAGACAATGGACAAAAAATAAAATATCCAGAAGAGCAGAAGACTCTACAATCGGCAATTAACAGACATCTAGTTTAATCGTAAGCTAGCATACTTGAAGCTTCGTTTTTTGTTGGAGGATCGTCTACACTAAATCTCTTCAGCCTAGAGTTTATAATGCAAATCTATGATGCAATATAGAATAAACTCAAATAGGAATTGAAATTTGTAGTTCCAAAGACCAACAATTCATGTAAACCCAAAAATACAACTCCACACCAAAAGATATTTCATAATCCACCAAATAAAAAAACTCAGTAAAAAATTTAAAGCAACCCAAAGCTCACATTGAGATTGCAATTAACAAGTGCAAAATCAATATAGCCAACTAAAACCAATATTGAATTAAATAGAAGAAAAGAGAATTAGATAAGAGATCACCAAACAAAAATATTAGGCCTCATGCTGATGCAAGAAGAAGATTTCTTTTAGAAATAGATATTCAGTCACCCTTATACCATGCTTGAAGGAATAAAAAATCCAACCAAATATACAAGATTGGAAGAAAACTGAAAATTTTATCAAGCAAAAAGTTCCTTTACATGCCTTAAATTTGAAATGTATAAGCATTAATCCCTAAGGGCATCTACCTCAAGGTTGGTTCACTTCAAATCAACAAAGTCATATGGAACTGAGCATGGTAAAGGCCAACAAAATTTAGATACTGAATGCAGTGTCTAATAGCGCCGTCAATGAACGGGTGAGTAAGTTACACATAACCGTAAAGATGCAGAAGTCACTTAAACACTGCAGCCGCTAAACAACAGGAATTGAAGACTTTAAAACTACAAACCAATGGCATTTAAAATTAAATAATCCACTTAGAGCTACGCATAGGAACACAAGCCAATAGAACATCAACAACAAAACTAAGAAGTAAACAAGACCAAGAAAATCATAAAATAAGAATATATCCCATTCTCATAGGCACATCTTCATAAAAAACAACAACAAAAACAACAACGTCAAGCCCTTATCCCACTATGTTGGGTCGGCTACATGAATCATTATTCTCCATTATTCTCCTATTAAGAGTCAAATTCTCATTTAAATCTAATAAAGAAAAGTTATTTCTAATATTTTCTAACAAAATCTTTTTAGATCTACCCCTACATTTCTTAACATAAACCAAATATAATACATCTACTCTCCTAACCAGGTCATCAAAAGGTTGCCGTTCTATGTGACCAAACCATCAAAGGTGACTCTCTAATCTGATATTCCACTGGAGCTACTCCAACCTTTTCACGTATATGCTCATTTAATATCCTGTCTCTAAGAATAAAATCACTCATCCATTTGAGCATCCTCATCACTGAGACACTCAACTTAATATTATGTTTCGCTTTTAATGGCCAACATTCTGCACCATAAAGCATTGCAGGTCTCACCACCATCTTATATAATTTTCTCATAAGTTTGAGAGAAACTTTTCTATCACACAATAAATCTGACACATTCCTCCACTTCAACCATCCAATTTGAATTCTACTAATAATATCCTCATCTATTTCACCATCACTCTGAACAATAGACCCAATATATCTAAAACATGTACTCTTATTAATGACTTGATCGTCCAAAGTCACAATCCCCCCCCCCCTCTCACTAGATCTATTAATACTAAAATTAAACTCCATATATTTGGTTTTAGATCTACTCAAAGAAAAACCTTTAGACTTTAAAGTTGACCTCCATAATTCAAGTTTATCTTCAACTCCCTCTCTAGCCTTATCAACAAGAAGAATATCATAAGCAAAAAGCATACACCAGGGTACAACCTCTTGCAAATGTCTAATGAGAACATCCAGGACTAAAGCAAAATGATATGGGCTTAAGGCTCATCCTTGATGTAATCCAACAAAAATAAGAAAATATTTTATCAAACCACCTTGTGTTTGAACACAAGTAACAGCTTGATGAGTCTTCCCATAATGATTTCCCTGTAACTACTTGAGTGAACATTCAAGTGAATGGATTGTCATTATTTATATTCAACTTCAAATTTCTGTTCATGAACATAAACTGGCTTCCAAATATATAATTTGCTCAAGTTGATTGATAACTTCACTCATAAGATTCCTTGGTTAAAGATTCAGCCAATAGATTTTGTAAAAATAATCAATTATCATCCCTGTGATAATATGCTATGTAGCTCTGATACTAAGCGCCAATAAATGATATATTGCAAAACCTTAAGGTTTGATATGAAATTGATGCAAAGATGTCTAAGGGCCTGAATTCCTAATGCAATTATGCAACTATATAATGCAACGTATACAACACTCAAATCAAATTTGAAAATTGCAGTTTCGAAGACCACCAATTAAAATAATAACTTGCCTTCTTTTGATATAAAGCCACCAAAAACCACATTAAGATTGCCATTAGCATTGCAATCTTAGAACCAATTGTAGTCAATTCAACTAAAATCAAGCCCACTCGCAAAACCAATATGGAATTACATAAGAGAGAAAAGAGAACAAGGTAAGAGATCATAAAATACAAAAAAATCAGGTTCCACAATGGTATAAATGGCAGGCTTCCAATGAAAAATAGGTATTCGCCTTGCAACACATTTAAAGGAATCAATATCCAACCAATCAACTGAGACTTAAGAAAACCAGAAATTTTTATTAAGCCAAAAGTCCATTTGCATGCCTCAGGTTTTAAAATTTATAAGCAATTAAGAATTAATCTTTAAAATCAACTACCTCAAAGTTAGTTCACTTCAAATCTGCAAAGCATATAGATATATTCACGAGTATCCCAATAGAATCACAAATACAACCATACAAATATTCCATAGCACTGAACTTAAATTGAACTAAACAAAGGTTAATCTAACAAGAAAAATCATATATAAAGAATATATAACATTCTCAAAAGTAAACATCATAAGCATGTTTTCAAATAACTGAAAAACAAAAAAATACAAAAAACTACAGCATAATGAACAAAAACTAAACTTTCTTTGACAAATTTTTTGCTCAATGTTCCTAACGAGTATAAACTTAAAGATCTCCATCATACATTATTCAAGGGAAATTTCAACACAACACTTACAAATATTGATACGCACAATATAAAAAAAGCAAGTACGTTGGCAAAATTCCACATTGAACACAAGGAGAACCAACTTTGGCCCCCTATTTCATTGTTTGAAATTAGAAAATTATATTTTGAAAATTGATAAAATATACTACTTCATTTTTTTTGGTGCGGCTAGAAATCAATATTGGCTTCAAGGTCCACATACATGTCAAAACTCCTACAGATGTAGTGATTTAGACTTCACACATAAAAGGAGTCAACAAAATCATCATTTTTAAAACACATCTTCTATCTACAAGCAACCAAATGTGCCCTTTATCTCATATCCTTCTGCATATCCTCAACACATAGCAGACAAGAAGCATGACCTCCAATAACAAAAATTAGTCTCAAACATAAACACAAATTCACTTTTAATCATCTATTATGATTTTATGAAAGCTAATCAGATGAAAAAAAAGTAATGATGAATTTCCTGCATATTCCTAACATGGCAGCTTTAGAAAACCTAGAATAGAAGCTTGCTTCCTTTAAGAAAAACTTAATAACATTCTGATTAGTGTTGTAAATAATCCAAGCGTTCAACAAACTACTCATAGCCCGACTCAATTATAGCTAATTCATTATCATTTGATTAAGTAACCAAACAAGTTTCTACTTTTTTTTAAATACTCGATGGTTAAATAAACAAGCTTGAAATACTATGTGTTCGACTCATTTATGTTCATGAACAATTGCTAGGACACACTTTAAGTTATCAAGAATCCCAATCAATCTTTGATAAAACAGCGAAAACGTTACTCCAAACTCCAATGAAAATGAGGGAAAATAGTAATTTTATTGCAATAATCAAATAGAATGGAAGAAAATAACAAGATACAGTTGATCCTCAATTCGAGAGGATGATCTATCTCTCCCAAATCTCTAGAAGCCACTAGAGCCCAAAAAAACCTAAGAGATCTCAAATTTCAGCCAAATTCAAGATGTCCTAACCCTAGGAAAACAAATTGTTTAATACATGCAATCAAAAAGAAAATCTCTAAACAGCCCTTACATTCAAATTTCTCTCCTAATTCCCTCAACAATCCTTCCTAAACAGCTCCCTTGGACCGGTCTAACAATACTCCCCTCCAAAAGATCCACCTTGTCCGCAAGGTGGAAAGACAACACCTTCCTCCATTCCCTCGTCATCACAAACAGTAAGAACCTGAAGAGTTCGGTCCTTACACATGTGCCCCAGAGTATACTTCTCGTCACATCTTAAACAAAGCCCCTTCGTCATCTTCTTCTCCTGTAATTCCATTTCTATGAGCTCCTTGAAGTTGCCCCCAGGTCTTTCTCCTGCAGTCTTTTCGCTTGAAGTCCCCCGAAGAGTATCCATTGTTGGCTCCTTGGATGTCAATAAGGTGATGGTCATCCTGTATAAGCCTACTGAGTTGCTGCCTCCTGTTTCTCACTCCAAGTGCCTCTGATCACCAACCAACTGAGTTAGCTCTATAATCTCTCCCAAGTCACGAGGCCTCATCACTTTGACTGCCGCCCGGATTTCTGATTTCAGTCCTTTCATGAAGCTCCCCTCTAGCACGGTCCAGAAAGGCGGTCCAATCGGCTAGCAAGGTACTCGAACCTCTCACGGTAATCTATCACTGAATCAGCTTGTGTCAAGGCGAAGAACTTCTCGTAAAAGTCTCCTACCCTGCCAGTTCATAATTGTTCTAACAAGTAATCCTTGAACTCCCTCCAACTTCGTATGGGTCGTCGCATGTCCCTCCACTGATACCAGGCAAACGCCTTTCCTTCTATACATAGGCCCACTATCGTCAGTCTCTTCTCATCCGTCAACCTATTGACAGTAAAATATTTTTCCACCATGTAGATCCACCCATGTGCATCCTCTCCCTTAAAAATAGACATCTTCAGTTTCCTCACTCTCATATCTCCTCCATCAACCCTGCTCCTCCAAAATTTCTCATTCCCCAAGGGGGTGGTTCCCCCCAATTGTGTCAATCATCCTTCCTCCGCTCGCATCCGTACCTTTCATCACAAGCCCACTTTCTCCCTTCAAATTTAGCACCCTTTAGACCATACTCAACCCCTCTCCTTTCAAATTCGACACCTCTTCGATCATAATCAAGTCATTGCCTTTCAAATTCAGCCCCTCTTCTTTCAACATTCCTCCACTCATAACCAACCCCCTCACACCTCTCCACATACTCTCTAACGGACTACTCCTTGGGAATAAGCTCTAGGGGAGCCTATGTTCTGTTTCTTCTAAAATATTTTCCTCCTGATCCTCCCTTTGTCTGATTGGCTTAGGGTTTTCTCCACTTCCCTCATTGTTGGTGACTTTCCTCACATCCGACAAATTTTTTTTTTTTTGCACTCGAGCACTTTCTTTAACATCTCCACAAGGTGAAAATTTTTTAATCGATCTTATCATGGATGACTGAAATTTCTTTCTTTAAATCTAAAACTTGAGTTTGTATATCTGAAATATCATATTTCATTTGTCTGATCTCCCCTTCGAGGCGTTCCTCCAACGCTTCCACTTTCTTGACCACTATCGATATCTAGATTTTCATTGGACTAAAAGCTGAATCTCGATTCCAAAAAAATAGCAAAACAACCCCCTTCCGGCTAACAATCAGCCGCTGATTTTCTCAAAAAAATCCCCCAAACAGTCACAAAATCTACTCTGATACCAATTTGTTAGGGCACGCTTTAAGTTATCAAGAATCCCTATCAATCTTTGATAAAACAGCGAAAACGTTCATCCAAACTCCAATGCAAACAGGGAAAACAGTAATTTTATTGCAAGAATCAAATAGAACGGAAAAAAAATAACAAGATACAGTTGATCCTCAATTCGAGAGGAGAATCTATCTCTCCCAAATCTCTAGACGCCGCTAGAGCCCAAAAGAACCTAAGAGATCTCAAATTTCAGCCAAATTCAAGATGCCCAAACCCTAGGAAATGCATACAATCAAAAAGGAAATCTCTAAATAGTCCCTACATTTAAATTTCCCTCCTAACTCCCTCAAAAATCCTTCCTAAATAGCTTCCTTGGACCCGGGCGATCAAATCGACGCATATAGGAGGCGGATATGTCCCGCCTCTGTTTCCCGTAAGCCGGTCCCGTATGAATCAGCTAGACCGATCTAGTGGACCGATCTAACAACAATATCCTTTAATGCTCATGAGCATGCTCGATAAGAAGCTTGATATCAAGATCGTTAAGAACTCAATCCATGTTCGATAGAGAGCTCATGAATAAACTTGTTAAGAAACTCGATTAATGTTTGATATGGAGCTCGATCAAGTCTCATTATAAAAACAATGAACAACCTAATAAGAATATTTTAATAGCATAATAATCATTAATTAAAAAAAGAGAAAAGGGCCAAAAGTGTCCCTCAACTCTTTGAGAGGGACCACTTTGTGGTCCCTAACTCTTTAGAGAGATCAATTTGGTCTCTCAACTCTTTAAAATGGGATGTTTTTTGTCCTAACTTTCAATGTTGGAATTAATTATATTAAATGTAAAGGCATTTTGGTAATTTTTCAATTAAACGTTTATCTCAAGTAATTATAATTTTTTGAAAAAATATTTATTAAACGTTTCTTTAGTTAAAAAAAATAATAATAATTTTAATTTTTAGTCATATTTTATAAAATATGATATTTCAAATTTAATAAGTGTTTAGTTAAAAATGACCAAAATATCCTGATGATTAATACCATTAACTTCAACATTTGATGCTAGGATAAAAATGTTTAATTTTAAAGAGTTGAGGGACCAAATTAGTCCCTCAAAAAAGATGGGGACTATTTTGATCCCTCACAAAGAGTTGAGGGACTTTTTTGGTCCTTTTTTCATTAAAAAAAATTAAAATAACCTAATATGAATATTTTATTTTTATTATACTTTAATAACATAATAATCATTAATTAATTAAAACTAATTAAATGTTCTAGCATCTATTAATTAGAGGTACATGTTATTATTTGCTACATTATTTGTTTTGAGTGCTCTTTAAGACATGTTCGTTAAAAGTATCATTTTATGAGCTCGGCAAGCTACTAGTTTTTAAGCTCGAAAATGCTTGATAGACTAGCTTGTTTATATGCTTGCGCTAGATATGTTCATTGACAGGCTCGATAAGGTAGATATAATTGTTTGTTAATAGGCTCGACAAGTCTCATTTGTTAAGCTAATTAACATCTCAAAAGTAAAGTTCATTAGTAGCTCGGTAAGACTTGTATATTTTTTATACGAGCAACTCGTTTAAATCTCAATAAACATGATACGAATTGAACATGAGCCAAACACAAACCAAACTTAAACAACTAATATTTTAAACACACCAAGAATGAACACAAATAAAAGTGCTCAAATCGAGCTTGAAACTAGCTCAAACAAGATAATAATAAACAAGCTCAAATACAAACAAGCACCTACTCGACTTGATTCAGTTCATTTATAGCTCTAATCTTGATCGAGACTGCACTAGCGACTAAAATCAACATTGTTGATCAAATTAGAAATGTACAAACCTCAATATTCAAAACTAGGGGTTATTTGGTACAATAATATGGGGATTTTATTATTATCCGGATAAAAACTATGTTTTGATAAGTGTTATCTATTAAATGTAGTTTAATTGGTTTAATATCGTTTGAAAAGTATAGTTTTATCAAAAAAGATTAATGGATATTATGAGATTCATTCTTTTTGTCTTTTATTTTAGTCGCTATATATAGCTTGCAATCTATATAACGTTACATTACATTGAACTAAGCGAACCTAACAAACCCTGGTTTTTATCTTCTATGATATGGAAGCCAATGATGCTCAGAACAACAAAAATAGCACTCCTAAGCTGCCAGCATATTCCTACAAGGAAAACCCAAGAAAAAAAAAAGAGCAAAAGCTTCCCTCCATTAGCCCCAATTAATAAAATCACCACTTAATTAGGAAGAAAGAAACATTCCCCGCAAGGGACCTTCCTGATAAAAAACGAACTAGAAACTAAAATCTTCACAGTCGACCATTAAAACTTTAAAAAACAGAGAATCAAAACCAAAAACTAAAACAAACCAACAGATTGAAAATTTTAAACAGATAACAAAAGCAAATTAACAGTTTTCCTCACATCAAGTCCGGCTGCGGCAAGATACGCAGTGCTGAACTCCCCAAGGAAGAACTCCTTATCCCCAGCCACTGTCTGCACGCAAGCTAGCCCCACCATCTCCGCCACAGATGCCACAGCTCCACCGTGTAGCGTTTTGTATATATTCTACTCCATTCCAGAAGATCAAACGGTAAAAATTTCAGCACAAAATTACTGGGGCAAATGGAAAGGGAAATTGGTTAAATCCACACAAAAAAGGACGGGTCAGATTGGATTACGACGACGGCGGCGTTGACCTTGAGGGTGCATAAGACGCGGCCGCGATCGATGTAGTCAACTTTAAGGAGACTGCGTATGATGTCTGAGTAGAAGTCTTTTCGCTCTGAAGCTTCCGGAATGCTATTAAATAGGCCTAAGGTTTTGAAGAAGCCTATGGTTCGCGCGGTAGAAGGCTGTTTGTGATGATCCACCGGCGAAGGCGCCATCGGACCGCCGACCGTGCCTAGGTTAGAGATGAAGAAAGCGTACGAAACGACCGAGAGGACAGAGATAGTAAAATTATTGACTATTGAGCTATTTCACTGTGAAATTTATTTATTTATTTTTAAGAGGAGCTGTTGATTTGATGAAAAATATATAAATAGATAAATATAATATAATATAACATACACAAAAATTTAATCAACTTGAAATTATCTAAATATGTATAAAATAAATATTTGTGATGTTTTTTTAGTAAAAACAATATATATATATATATATATATATATATATATATATATATATATATATATATATATATATATATATATATATATATATATATATATATATATAATATGAAATTTAATGATTGTGGTGGATGATTATTTGTAGGCAATAGCATCGATGGAGGTGGTGGTCAGCATTGATGATCATTAGGGTTGGTCGAAAATGATAGCAGGTGAAATCAAAGGCCGACAACAAGCAATGGCGGCGGCAGGCAACGAGGGTCTATTGCAGCAGTTGTTGTGACAGGCGACTATGGTGGCATGCAGTGTATGACGATGAAGAGTAAATGTCAATAATAATAGTAACTTGCATCACCCATTTTATTCCAAACAAAAAAGCCCCTAAGTAAACTTTTAAATGTGAAATTACTAAATCTCAAAATTAAATCAAAATTTAATGCTGTTTAAATTCTCAAAATTGTTTCTATTAACTTTGGTTGGTCATTTTAGAATTTTAGGAATTTATATGTTTCGCAAATCTTATCATACTAATATTTATCTTAATTAGACAAATTAAATCAAAATTGATTGGATATTAATTATTTTTATTAATAAGATTTTTAATCAATTCTTTTTTTATTAATTTATAATTATTTAAGATTAATATCCTAATTAATCATTAATTAATAGTTTTGAAAACAATTTTAATATTAGATATTTTATTTGATCAAATTAAATCATAAACATTATTTATTTATTTAAAGCAATATAAATATATAAGAATTAAATTATATTTATGTTATAACCTATTGTAGCTAGTTATGAGGATTAGGCATGTAGTAGCCTTGTATTCAAGGGAACAAGCTAGGTTCCACTTGAGCTCAAGTACCATTGGCAAGTAATTTTGATGAACCCCTAGGGAGTTGGCAAGACTCATACAAGCTAGCTTCCATTTGAGCTTAATGTCAAGTTTGTTCACGAGCTTCAAATGATTTTGTTCGTGAACAAAAATGAACTAAATACATTATTGTTCAAGCTTGTTTATTTAAGATCGAGTATTAAAAATGTTGTTCAAGTTTGTTTGTTTAGTTAGTTAAACGAACACAAACGAGCTTTAATCGAACTGAGCAATGAGTAGCTCGTCAAATGTTAGATTTGCTTGCAGCCCTACCCAAGAGCCATCTTTGAGTGATAATTAAAATTATTTGATTTAAAAAAAATAAAATAAAATAATTAAAATAAACATTCAAACAAATATTAAAAAAAAAAATAAGTGATCATAATCAACCTTTACTAAGAATCTTTGATCTTGCAAAGAGAAGAGAAAATTAAATGAAATATTGATTAATTGTTATTCAACTATTGGTGATGTACACATATAAAATGTCACATGTCAATATTGGTGATGTGAATAAACTTTATTGATTGTGTTAGTCAGACGGGTTTTTTATTGCTTCTTGACAGCAAAACCAAGATAAAGAAATTCTGTATTATTCATTTAATGTTTGATACAATGGTCTATATATAGGCTAGGAACAAATATATGAACGGTGCAGATTTACAGTAAATAATCTAACGGTACAGATAATTTTAGGTGGCTAATATCCCCCCTCAAGTTAACCACAGATGGTTAACTTGTTTCTAAGATATGTAAAACGAGTAGAGGACATAGCTTTAGTAAGTATATCCGCGGCTGATCAATCGAAGCAATGTGATGAACATTAATGTCTCCATTCTTGATACAATCTCGGATGAAGTGGTAATCCACTTCAATGTGTTTAGTTCTTGCATGAAACACCGGATTATTTGCAAGGGCTAATGCAGAGATGTTATCACAAAAGAGAGGCGTACGCGTTGAGCAGGGAATATTAAAGTCCGAAAGGAGTCTTCGTGTCCACATGATATCACTGGCTGCTAAAGCTAGAGCTTGGTATTCCGCCTCCGTAGATGATCTAGCTACAGTCGGTTGCTTCTTAACCGACCAGGAAAGTAGGTTGTCGCCTAAGAACGCACAATAGCCAGAAATCGAACGGCGATCGTTTGGATTTGCTGCCCAATCAGAATCTGCAAAAGCTTGAAGTTGAAAGTTAGAAGGTATAATAGGAAGATACTGTTCTGCCGTTCCTTTAAGGTATCGAAATACTCTTTTTAGAATTTGATAGTGAGCATTATAAGGAGTGTGCATATGCTGACACAAATAGTTGACTGCAAACGCAATATCTGGCCTCGTAATAGTGATATATTGCAGCTAACCAACTAATTGTTTGTACTGATTGGGGTTGTTAAATAGCTCCGAAGAGACAGAGATAATCGAAAGTTTGGAGGGAAGCGAACTCTGTACAGGTTTACATTGAAGCCAACCATTCTTATTGAGTAAATCTGTAATATACTTCTTTTGGGATAATTGCTTACCTGTAGAGGAAGAGATGATTTCTATGCCCAAAAAATAGTTAATAGATCCTAAATTACGTAAATGAAAATTATGGTGTAGAAATTGTATAATGCGCTGAAGTTCCTCTGCATTGTTTCCAGTTAACAACAGATCATCTACGTAAATAATAAGGTACAGAGTGACCGAATTTTTGTGAAAAATCCACAAAGAGGGATCAGTTTTGCTTGCAGTAAACCCAAATTGTAACAGAGCAGTGGACAATGTTGAAAACCATTGTCTAGATGACTGTTTTAAACCATAAATGGCCTTATGAAGGTGACACACATGATTGGGATATTGATTATCGATAAAACCCGGTGGTTGCTTCATAAAAACTTGCTCCGATAAAGTTCCATGTAAAAAAGCATTAGACACATCCAGGTGATAAACCGGCCAGTGATTTGAGACAGCAATAATTAACAAAAGTCTAATAGTAGGAAATTTAGCAACATAACTAAAAGTGTTAGTGTAGTCGAGGCCATACTCTTGTTTAAAACCTTGAGCAACAAGGCGGGCTTTGTGTCGAGCAATAGTACCATTAGAATTGAATTTGGTTTTAAATAACCATTTACAACCTAAAACGTTTTGATCGGGAGACGGGGCTACTAAAGACCAAGTGCCTTGAGCTTGCAATGCTTGAAATTCAGTCGACATTGCCTCACGCCAAGCAGAAAATTTTGTTGCTTCAGAGAATGATGTGGGTGAAAGAGGTATGACATCATGTTGAAGGTCTAATATCTGTTTGGGCTTAAGGGAGCCAGTTTGACGCCTTGTGACCATAGGGTGATGAGGAACAGGGACTAAACATGGCTGCTGAGACGTAGGAGAATCAGTGATAGAGTGTGAAGTATCAATAGTGTTGTTGGAAGAGACACCGGTAACTGAAGGATATTGAAGAGTAGTAGATTGCTGCTGAGGAGCACCCGTAGGAGGAGCAGGTTTTAATTGAACTGAAGTTGGAACAAGAGTAAGAGGAGGAACAGATAGAGATGCAGTAGAAGTAGAACATGATTGAGACATCGTAGAAGTTGGCACAGTTGAACGAAAAGGAAAAGTATGTTCCACAAATTTGACATGGCGAGATATATAGATGCGATGCGTAATCAAATCAAGACACTTATAGCCGGAAGTATTATTTGTATAACCAAGAAAAACACACGCAATAGCACGAGGCTGAAATTTGTTTCGTTGGACAGGAGGGAGCCAGGGATAACATAGAGACCCAAAAACCCGAAGATGATGATATAAAGGTTCTTGTTTGAATAGGCATTGGAATGGAGAAAGTTTATTTTTATGATTAATTGGCAACTTGTTTATAAGATAAGCAGCTGTTAATAAAGTATCTACCCAAAATTGCTGAGGAACATTAGCATGAAACAGTAAAGCACGCATAGTTTCAATTAAATGTCTATGTTTTCGCTCGGCTATACCGTTCTGTTGTGGGGTATACGGACAGGTAAACCTATGTATAATGCCAAACTTTTGAAAACAAGTTTGAAATTGTTTATTAAGGTATTCTCCACCACGATCAGACTGCAGAGCTTTAATATTGGTATGAAATTGATTTTCAACCAACTTTTTAAAATCAAGAAAGGTTTTAAAAACATCTGATTTCTGTTTAAGAGGAAATATCCAAGTATAGTGCGTAAAGTCATCTACAAACACAACATAGTAACGATAATTTTGAACAGAAGCAATTGGGGAAGGGCCCCAAACATCAGTATGCAACAATTCTAAACAATATTTAATTTTAGGAGAAGTAAGATTGAACGGTAAACGATGCATTTTTGCACGAACACAAGAATTACAGTGGAAATTATTTTTCGAAAAAGAACAAAAACTATTAACAGATTGAAGTATTTCTGCTGAAGGGTGTCCAAGTCGTTGATGCCAGATCGAAGCCTGAGTAGAACCGGCAAACAGAGACGTCGGCTTGAAATCTGGATTAACAACTGGTGAGATATCAATAGGGTATAGTCCGTGACGGCTGGTACCCCGGAGAAGAGGAAGATGAGTCTGAGAATCCTTAACAACAAACCCATTAGAATCAAAAATAATATAGCATTTGTTATCTTGGATAAAACGATTAACATAAATTAAATTGTGAGTAATATTGGGAACATGAAGAAGATGTTTAAGTCGAAACTTACGAGCGGGTGTAGGCAGAATGCCTTGACCCGAATGCGCAATGGGCAGCTGATTCCCATTTCCAACTTGAACCTGTGAATTACCTGTATATGGTTGTATCGATTGAACTTGAGAGACATCGGATGTAAAGTGTATGCTGGGGCCAGAGTCAAGAAACCATTCAGCTGGGGGAGTTTCATCTTGAGCCAAGAACGCCTGAGGTGTATCAGCTTGGTAGGAAAGATTTGTGCGATGCCAGCATGTTGCTGTTGAGTGTCCGTATTTTCCACAAATTTGACAATCAACTGAAACTGATGATCTGCGATTTCCACGAGAAGGAGGAAACTGAGAGCGACCACCACGTTGATTTGAGAAACAACCACGAGTTCGGCCGCGAGAACGACCCCGGGAGACCATAAGAGCGACAGATGGATTAGGGGTAGTATGATCGGAAATGTCAGATCGATTGTCAGCGGCAAGATTAGTTTCTTCACTACAAAGTAATGCATAAAGATCATCCAAATGAATAGGATGTAATTTGGTCCGAATAGATGTTTTAAAAGCTTTGTAGGAAGGAGGGAGGCCATTGAGCGTGTATAAGATAATATCTTCAGGTTCAATATGAGATCCAGCAACAGTAATGGCATCAACGCGTTGTTTAATCTCGGAGAGGTATTGCACCATAGTGCGATCCTTCATTTGTAGCTGATGCAATTCATTCTTGAGTTGCAAGATGCGAGAACGATTGGAAGATTGTAATCAACGCTCTAACGTGAACCAAATGTCCACGCAAGAATCAAGATTAAGAACATACGGCAGAATAGAAGCGAAAATGGTGGAAAATAATGCATAGACCAAATTTTGATCTATAAGCAACCAAGAGCTGTACTGTGGATTAGCAACAACAGATTGATTTTCAAGAACGATTTGCTTGGATGGTTTAGAAATTGTGCCGTCAAGATAGCCAAAGAAATTGTTAGCAGGAAATAGTTTGGTAATTTGGGAACGTCAAATAGGATAATTATCCGTGGAAAGTTGAGTATTGAGAATGGTTTTGACATTGGACATCAAAAATTTTAAAGAAGCAGGTATAGAAACATCTGTAGTAGCCGGAATCGACAGAGAAGGAGAAGACGTAGAAGAAATTTCTTGATTTGCCATGAGAAAAAAAAAAGGAAGACGAAATGAAGAGACCGACAGGAGGAAGAAGATCGGAAAAAAAAAAATTTACCTGGTTTGCTCTGATACCATAATGACAGCAAAACCAAGATAAATAAATTTTGTATTATTCATTTAATGTTTGATACAATGGTCTATATATAGGCTAGGAACAAATATATGAACGGTGCAGATTTACAGTAAATAATCTAACGGTACAGATAATTTTAGGTGGCTAATAGTTTTTAGTACTATTATAAAGCTGTTTTAAGAAGTAATAAAA